>JARHVA010008529.1:82500-267500 GCA_037957365.1 Torreya grandis | reverse complement strand
TTAAAAGATTATTCCCTAAGATGGTTGTATAATTCATCACATTCGTTAGTTCATACATTCAATCATGTGGCAGATTTATTCCTTGCACATTTATAAATCAATACAAGTCAAAATATTTCATATGCTAAAATTGCTTCACTCAAACAAGAATCCAATGAGCCTATCTCAGAATATGTATTATGGCATAAGACCATGTTATCCAAGAAGATGAATACTATGGAAAATAAGGAATTTTAAGACATGTTTAAACATGTATTTCTTCCACCTCTAGATGAATCTATTATGTTTAATAAGTTTCTATAATTCATGGATTAATTCTGAGACTCTTGTGGGAATCATTGGTTAGTATGTTCCCTTTTTAGTTCATATATTAAAAAAATACCAAAAATATAATATTACAAAAAAAAAACCAAGACCTATACATGATATGTGTAATTCATTTACATCAGTTAATTTATGCTCAAGTATATATAAAATTTATATATATCTAATTTTATATTGAAAATTCTTCACAAGTGTACTTGAGTGAGTTTCATAACATATAGGTTATCAATTCTATATTTAGTTACAAGTGGTGATATTATCTTATACCCATAAATGTTATGCATACAAAATCACTCTCTCCAAGATGGTAACACACTGCACTCTTGTCCAATTCTAGCAGACTTTTCCCATTGAATGCATGATCTATGTTTCCTAATTCAAACTAGTCATAAGCCTTTTACAGCTTGTTTATATTTTAATAATCTCACTGAGGGCATATTTCATAGGTTTTATCATTCTATGAATATATTTATTGTTCATACTTCAATTTAATATATTTCACAAAATATGTTTTTATTGGCTCACTTACATTAACATTATTATCTTATTGGATACCTGAGTTGTTGAATATACTAATGCTACAAGTTGCTTATGTAGATCAATTTCACTTATTCATGCATGCTTATCATGTTTTATTATTTGATTCATGCTTTGTGTGTATTATTTTATCTAGAGTGTGTATATTTAAATATGTCCTCGTTTATGGCTCTAATACTTATTATGTGTTTCTACGTGTGTGATTAACATTTGAATATGTCAATGTTTAAACCTTTTTAGAATGGTGAAGCTAAGGGATAAGGGGATATAATTTCCTATACACAAGGATGAATAAAATTATTATATAGAAAGCCAATTAATTTTAAACTTGGATAAATGAATATTATTAACTAAAATACTAAGATGTGTTAAATATAAAAAGTACCAAATTTTAAATATGTTATATAAATCTCAATGCCAAGGATAAATGATAATTAGCTAGATTTAGAATGCACATGTATATTTGGGTTTTATATAAGAATAAGTGTGCAAGATCAAGATTTTAAGACAACTATCGGATTCTAAAAATGATGTTTCTAGATTTGTGAAAACTACCGTCAACCTTAAGACACTATCATCGATGCTATTATCCATCCTTTGATGTTATTTTTTAGTACATAATATGCATTAGATTTTCATGTGAATGATTTAACTATTTTGGGTTTTATAATAACTTTATAATGATGTATTTATATCTAGAACACATATTGTATATGTCTACTTATGGGTCAAGCTCTAGCTCTTCACCCTTGAGGTGTGTTTTCCAAAAATGGGTTAGTGGGCTCACAGTCTTGAGCTAACCTAAAAGATGCATTTGTTAATGAGAATTTACTACATATCTAATAGTCTAAGGATGTATTCATACTTATGTATTTATCCCCTATGTATGGAAGTGTGTGTTAATAATGGTGTAATATGCTATGTGTAGATGCATGTAATCATTTAGCTTGTAACTTGAAAAATAGCACTAATGGGATGCTCTTTAGATGCTTTAGTACTTTTGTATGACTATTCTTAATCTAGATAAAAAAATAAGGATGAATAAGGTAAAATAACTCAGTTGTGTGATTGAATGAATGAACCTTGATAGATGTTTGCTTGATATTTTATATATCCTTAATGAGAAGGCTTAGACTTGTATTTATACCACATATTTTGAAAATATATCACAGTGGGGTTGAATAAGATAAATAGGATGACCCATAGGTTTCAAATAATTTTCAATTTGGATGAATTTCAAGTACTAGACATTAGACAAGGATTTAAACACTAGTGTCCCTTTGTGGATGGTAGTGTATAGAATGCTATAAAATATGTATGGATCTATAATTGATAGTGAAGGATATATACCAAGTTTTGATCTTTATATAATGTAAAATTGGTATGGGTCATTATAATTATAAGTTTTATACTATAAGATAACCATTTAGGCATAATGAGATGGTGAATCCAAGCCTTTCACTAGCGAGAAGGTCCAACATTGATTGGTATTTGTCAAATGTAAAAGGCTGAGATTATCTAAATATTTAGTTACAGTATCTAAATTTTCCCTCCCTTTAATCTAGTAATGCATAAGGTTGAAATTACTAGGCCAAACAAAATAAATTGGGCACTTAGGTGTGTACAACATAACTTGATTTTTATTAAGCCCACTTTGAGTGGTTTGTTGGTGTATGACATGTAACTAAGAGCATGCTATAGTATAAATTAGTGTATATAATCTAAAACTTTAAATTATTAATATGCTTAAAAAGAAAGAGATCAAGGAAGGAGTACACAATGTGTCGATGCAACCATGTTTCACCTTGGTATTCTACATAGTAAATATGTTTTTTTATGAAGAATTGGTGTTGAGAGAGGTTTAAACCTAAATATTGGATATTTGAATAAGGAAATTGGAAGTTAATATTCCCCAAATTTGGTGTAAGGATGAGCTGTGACATGACCATTAATATCATTAAATATCAATCACACAACTCAAGTGTGAATATACATAATTTGGTGAGGGTGAGTGATTTAATAAACTCACCATATAAATATGGTGAGGTTTGGTGATTTAATTATACCAACCTATAAATATGGTGAGGTTGAATGATTTAATAAATTCAACCTATAAAGAGAACCAACTACTATAGATAGAAAAGGTTTGATAACGGTACTTCATAATGTAATCAATGCGACGTGGTGATAGTAATATGGAGAGATAATTGGAAATGTTTTCAATTTTTGGTTCAATATCATGGAATATGCAACTATATTATGTCTCAAACTAAATTATATGAGCTAAAAATCTAAAAAAACTTTCTTTAAAATCTATAAAAAAATTGGTGCAATGTATAGGATTGTGACCCAAGTGTATATTTAAATCATGTAACTGTGTTGGAGATTATGCAAGTGGGGATATCATGTCTTTGTGACATGTCCATAATATATATATATATATATATATATATATATATATATATATATATAATGAGAAATAATTAAGTGTGGAGGTCATGTATTTATGATATTCACCCATTAAAATATGGAAACTATGTAAATGTGGAGGTCATACCTTTATGGCATGCCCCCACTAATATGCCCCTCCTTTTGAGATGAGGGAAATAGAATCTGGTAGGTAATTTATCTATAAATTATAAGTTAATTATTTAGTCTATGTATTAATCATGTATCATATAGGAGTAACATTCCTAAGTATATATATCGATGAAGCATGCAATATATGACCACATCAAGCCCTAAGATGCATGATATGTATCATGGAAACATCTAGAGAGTAATATTACAAGTTAAACCAACAATCAAGCACACATAAAATAACACTCAATATAATTCAAAATAATGGTCTAAGGTGACCTCATACAAGGGGCATGTTCAAATGCTACACAATCCAAAAAAAATGACATATTCAAATGTACAATCAACATAGAATGACATATTCAAATGTAAAAACAACATACAATGGCATAGGGGATAATATGCAAGGAACATATTGAAATGTTACATAAGTAAGATAATAACAAGCAAGAAATACACTCAAGGAAATGATAACATGAATAATGAAGTATAATTTACCAGCATAAGCATATCATACTAGTCCTTACATATATATGTTAGCAAAAAAGTCATGTAACATAGAATATTAAGTACACTAAAATATATGAGAATGGATATAGACATGTGTAAGCATTGTTATATAAACTCAAACATGATAATGAATAAATACTCATAATGGATATGTAACATGTATCAATCATGATCAATGAATCAAATTACCCTAATGTACTACATGACACATGTAGAGGAGATATTTAAAATGTGTATGTACATATATCATGTGTTTATGGTATTCCTGTATCACACTCAAAGATGTGTATAAAAATGAAAATATATGATATCTAGTAACATGAATCAAACAACATAAAAGCCAAAGAGATAATAAACATTGTAATGTTGCATATTTTTGTATTTTTTGGGTTACTTGAATGTTTTTTATATTTTCTTGAATATTTGATTTTTGTGTTATTTTTTATTTTTTATAAATCAAGGGCTAGAAAATTATCCCATCTAAGGGATGTTGATAATGTCCTCTACACTCATAATATGGTGAATCATACTAGTGATATTTCCAAGAATCATGTATAGGAGTCATATATGAATATGAAGAGTCGTTAATACTCTATGTATGCCTCATAGGAGTATGTGGTCATGAATCAATAGTAGTATAAGTAATAATTTATGGAACCCATTATTGAGTGCTCATTTGCTGATTTGGAGAAGTAGTAATTAAAACATGTTTAGTTTCTCTATGTAACTTGGTATGCTCTGTATGAGTATAAGGATTCTATGGAATCCACTGTATATCTTTGGTGTGAATGTCTCTCAAGTATAGGTCACCTAGAAAAAAATATTGATTTTTATTTACCATTTCATGGATGATTAATCTTATTAGGTTTGATAAGTAACTATCTGGGAAGACACTTCTCTTGCTCAAGTGGATGCTCATATAGAATTATACAAATTATGACTACCCTATTTTTATGAATATATTTATTACACCCATGTATTATGGAAGGTATTGTATATATTTTATGTATCCAAGGTCATTATAATACATATCAAAGACTCTTGTGTATGGTATAACTAAAAAAGTAGTAACCACATGTGATGGACCAACTTGTAAATGTAAATCAATCTCATTAATAACATATTGTGATGTCCCATCCAATGATTTAACCATTTTTGTCAAAGGGTATAAATAATCATGTGTATATATAAAATGTGTAAGTAGACCAACTTGTAAAGCTAAATCAATCTCATTAATAACATATTGTGATGTCCCATCCAATGATCTAACCATTTTTGTCAAAGGGTATAAATCATCATGTGTATATCTAAAATGTGTAAGTAACATCATGGCATATATGTTATAAATAACACCATTATCAATAATAACACTATATATATGTTGATGATCAAGATATGATTGAATAAATAATGAATGAAGATCTGACTCATCATATACAATTTCATTATCATCAAAGGAAATAGAAGGTATTTAAACCATAAGAGGTGTTGTGCATGTATAATTACTGATAATACCATCTAACAGATTCTCATAATGTGGTGGAGGAGGATGTGCTTGATATGCCATTTTCACTTCAAGTTCTTTTGTAGTATGATCTTTTAATGTAATTTTAAATATCTTCTTGTTTTTATGGTCATTAGGATACGAACTTGAATCCATTTGAGGATCATCAAAGGTGATATGCCAGTTATCAATAAGGTCTTGGATCTTGTGTTTTAACATATAACATATATTTTTATATTTCTCAGTGCCTTGGTGATAGTCATAACATGCATTAGAAACATATCCTTTCAATATAGGGTGACTCATATCAACCTCTATAAGAGGAGGAGGAGATATGAGGTGACACTCCACAAGCTTATTAAGTAGTGAAGCTCAAAACTTAAGTAATATTATAAATTATTTATTATGTGTAATGGATTAATGGATAAGATGAGGTGATTAGGTTGTTCTAACATTTCATTAACTGTTGTGGTTGCTTCATTTTTAGGTTTTACCCTCTAGTTTGGTTGATATGAAACTTGGTAGAAAATATAGTCAGTGTGTTTGCTACATAATTAATATTTTTCAAGGAAATGAGTTTAATTTCTTGATCTCAGAAAATATGGCATAATTCATAAAAATATTTAAACTTATTGAAAATAGTAGACATATTAATTGATAGGTTCATTGGTTCCTTGTTTGATCTTAGAAATTTACACATATGACATATTTTTAGTGATATTAATGGAGAAATATGATATAAATATATCCATGAGGGGTTTGAATTATTTCATTAATAATAATGGTAAGTTATAGAACCATCTTAAATCAAATTCCTTTAGGCTCCTTAGAAATGATTTTGTCAAAATTTTATCATTTGAAGCATAATCAAGGCATCTTGCATATAAAGATCAAGGATGTTGTTTGAGATAACCCTTGACATCATAAAATGTAAACTTGGGTGCAACAAAACTAGTTTTCAAAGCATGAAAAGATATATTGGGTGATATAAGATTATGTAATACATATTTTGAGTCAATAGCATGATTTTATTTCAAATTATTTTAATCGATGTTGGTAACCTTAACTTTAATTTTTTTTAATAACTTGGAGGAGATTTTGCACTGTAGACCCATTGGGATTAATATTTTAAATTGGAGAAGGCACTAGAGGGGATGAAAACACCACTTTTGTCAATGTAGGCCTTGAAATTGGTAATTTAGTTTAATTACTAAGTTTTCCCATGAAGGATGTGGTAAGATTTATTCTATCTAATGGTTCATCATTATTGGATGTGGATGCACTAGCCTTAGCATGGTTATTAATTTATTCTTGGGTAACATGTAATAATTCATCAAACCATTATTTATTTATATTCAAAAAGTTGACTAAGGCTTATTTATCTTCCATTTATAAATGATCTTGGTTGACTTTTTCCATATTCGATAAATGCAAATATATCTAAGGAATTTGAAAAAAACAAATCTACATATTATGGAAATCATAAACCCTAGAGTAAGCTAGGAGTTTCATGAAAATACAAAGTTGTTGGATTCACTAAATGTTTAACTCTTGTTGGAAAGGTGAAGTTAAGGGTTAAGGGGATAGAATAGCTTATGCACAAGGATGAAAAATACTGTTTTATAGCAGGCCAAATTTATAAAACTAGATAAATGAATATTTTGAATTAAAATATTGAAATATGTTAAATATAGAAAGTATACAATTTTAAAGATGTTATATTGATTATAATTCCAAGGAGAAATGATACTTAGGTAGATTTATAATGCATAGGTAGATATGGGTTGAACACAAGCAGAAGTATGCAAGATTATGATTTTGAGATAACCATCAAATTTTGAAAATGATGTTTCTAGAGCCATGAACCCTACTGTCAACCTTGGGATGCTAACATTGATGTTATTTTTTCCCCTACAATGCTACTATTGTCAATTTGAGTTTCACCCTTTGAGGAGGTGTTTTAGGTCTCCTCACTCAATTGACACAATGGGAATTCTTTAAGGATGTGGGTGATTTATGACTAAAGGTAAACTTTAGAGAGGGCTGGCTCCTTTGATTCTACACCTAAAATAACACTACACCTACTCAAATTGTAAAGAAAAGGGAGAATAAAAGCATGAAATTAATGACTAAAATTGGTGATGCACCAATTTATAATTCTCCTCCACTTGTTTATGATCCCTACTATGGACTAAAACAATATGAAAATCTAATCTCACAAATCCAAAATAATCCTTTTAATATACATGTTCAGATATGCAGGCTATAGTTAATGCATCAATCAAGAGGGATAATCAAGAAGTCTACAATAAGACACTAGTGAAGGTTTTCCACTCTTAACCTTTACAAAACTACTTGACACATAACATATGACCTACAATAAGATGATTTATTCACAAAAATTGAAGAATGAAGAGGACAAATGCAAGGAATTTGAACACTATCACTAACATTAATCAACAATTCATCATAATAACACTATATTTTAGATGAAAAAGGCATAAATAAGCTTGTATTCATTTCAAATCAAGAATCAATATCAATTTTGGTAGGGATATTCCATAACTAGAAAGAGAATAGTTTAAAATTAATTTACAAGAGTACATATAGGATAAAAGAGAGAGAGAAAGATAAGTACATGTAAAAAGCTCATCATGGTTGTCTTCTATCATGAAACCAATTAAAACTTCAATGGAAGGTGAAAATATAGTCTTATGATTCTTCCTTAACATGTGTTGGCTTGTATTGATGATAGCCTCATGAGAAGTGGCATAATAATGTTTCAAGGCCTTCTATGACTCATCTTTGGTCTATTTAAATTGCCCTATTTTATTTATTTAAGAGTTACAAGTCCACACTCAAAACTAATTATCTTTAGGATCTTGACACATGGCCTACTTACTCCCCTTAACATCACTCTATGCCATTCTTGACTCTTTCAATGCACTTTTCACATTGGTGAAAGTAGGAATTGAGGTTTAGACCTTTTCATTAGTTGTGATATCTATCTCTAGAACTTGCAATTTCATGTTTAAGCTTGTTTGATCAATGAAATGTAATGGAGACACATACAAGGTCTAGTCTTTATTTAAAAACTACCATAACAAATTGAAAACCTCATGGATGGCTTGGATAAGATCATGTAATATCTACCTATATTTTAAACCATCTCTAAGTTATTATCTATCAATTAGGTCTATACAACCTACTAGTAAGATGTTTAGAGAGAGTTGTAGGTGTTCATCAAGAGCATGTTCAACTGTCACAAGGTATCAATGATGACACTTGACATAAAATAATTTTTGAGACTCCTCTTTAGGATTTTTAGGATTGGAGAACATAGGTTTACCAATTCATATCCTTCACCACTACCGATAAAACTTGGTATAGAGTGAAATTATCCTAAGATAAGATTGAAAAAGTTGATAGAGGTTTGTGTTTGTCTTTGAGGGTTATTACCACCATGAAGTTAGTCGATCGTTTATGCATAAACCCTTAAAAAATACCTAAATACATTATAATAATATTGTATATTATTTTAAGATTCCTCCAAGTATGTCATTATATGTCTATAAGTGTGTCTCAAATATCCTTATGCCTTAAATGACCTTAAGAAGGTCTAAAACTTCATTTCTTCAATGCAAGTGAGAGGGTAGTCTTCACTTGGCTTAATATTTTAATTCAAAAACTATAATATAACCATGAGTAATTCTTGTATGGATTTTAGAGGGTAATTATACCTCTTCAAAATCTTAAAATGTTTCTCCAAATTTTTAATAAGCTCAAACACACTCAAACACCATGCAAACCAAGCAAAATAGGTTGTTTTAGGCTCTTTTTATATGTTTTCTCTCCATACATGCCAAATTATCAACTTGATAGGTTATAATTATGTGTTTATATGTCATTAATGTTTTTAAAATACAAATAATGTGCATTGGAGTCACTTAGATAATCATTTATAGTCATCAAGCTCTTTTTAGGGTCTTTTGACAATTTTTAGGTCTTCAACTTCTTAATGATATTTCATAAAGTATAACCCCTTTATGGATTTAAAAATACAAGGAAATTAGAGGTAATAAACCTTATAAAAATAACATAATGTAATTTTCCCCATGAACTTACTCAACTAACTTCTCATGTGAGAAAGATGACATTTTTGACTTGTAGACCTATAGGTGTGCATTCAAGATGAGTGTCTTCAACAAAAAGGTCTTAAGATTGATTATTTTTTATTAGAAATGTATTGTATAATATTATGCATGACATATAATGTATAAATATGGTTATATAAATGTTTTTACTCCTTAATCTTCCCATAACTTATTTTAGTCCATGCCTAGGGTTTGTAGGCAATTTGACAATTTTGAACCTAATGACCTTCTTTGAATGTTTTCTCTTCATCACAGAGGTTATAAACACTTTTATAATATTAATTATTGTTTTTTACACATTTATTAAACTTAAAACCTTCATGTTTAACCCAAAACATGCATCTTCTCTCCGTGTTTATGTCTACAACATTGACACTATCAAGTTGGGCATGCATATACATATTAATATTTCCTACATGATCAAAAGTTATATAAGGGTATTAGGTAGATCTTGAGTTTCATTATAACTCTCATATATTAATTATACCATTCATTCTTTTTCATAAGCCTATAAAAGACATTGATTTTGATCTCCCCTCACTTGCTTGTAACCTATCTTGGAGGATATTAGTGTAGGGGAGAGCCTGTTGGACTTAATTAAGGTCTACTTATAAATATAAACATCCCAAGAATGAATTAGATACCTCAATTTTTTGTTTTTTAGCCTATTATTTGTTCTTTCACACTTGAAACCTTATCTAAGAACCTTAACTCAATCACCTCCATGGCATACCACCTACAACTTCTTAGCAAAGATGATCATGAAGGGTTTGCCAACTTGTTGGATGCTCTCCATGTGTCCCATACATATATTTAGGTGTTTCAATCCTTATCTCAAATGTATCAGTCTCCCAAAACATCAAATATGCCTTCCCATCGGATTTTAGTCAATCTCTTTAGCTTCCTTGAGAGGCACTGATTCTATCCATTTAGTAAAGTAGTTAGTTGAAGTCAACACCCACTTATGACTATCACTTAAAGGAGGATTAATCATACCTATGAAATCCAAACCCCACTACATGAAAATTTGATTTAATTGAATGGGATGGAGGGGAAGGACTACAAGTTTCTATTTTATTATGAATAAGGCACAATTTTGACAATTTTTCATTGATGCATATGAGTCTTTATATAAGATAGGCCAATAATAAGTACATCTCATCACCTTTACTGCTATATTTATTGGTGCAAAGTGACCACTTGATGGCTCATCATGGAATTATGCTAATAATAAATCAATCCAATCAACCTATACACACCTTAAATGAACTCCATTAAGGTCTTTCCTATAGATTATTCCATTTACAAGAACATATCAGATGTATTGTAATATAAAATGTCTCATTATAGCTTTGTCTAGGACTAGTGGACACTCACACATTTGGATAAATTTGATCATGTCTTGTGTCTAACTCATGGTATATGGAGGTAAAAATATTTGATTGTCATCTTGGAGTGATAGGATAACCTCTTTTTTCTCTTTCAAATCTGATGTTAAGTGCTCACACAAACCCTTGCCTCTCACCAACTTGGCAACCTTGATATATGCATCATATTCCATTACCTTGGTGATCTAAATAAATCTTTTCTCATTTAGATCCCTACTCAAAATGAAGTCTTTGATTCTTGGATGAGACACCATCACATGAATTTTTTTTTTAATAGAGCATATGTCTAAATTTTATAAGGATTATTATGACAACAAGTACTTGCTTCTCTACAAAAATGTACCTTACCTCATAGTCTTTCAACCCTTGGTTTAAGAAGGAAATGGGATATTTAAGACCTCACTCATTTTATTGTGTCAACATGGATGAGATGAATTCATCATTTCCTAAAGCATACAAGGTGAATTCCTTCTTGAACTCAAGATTTTCAAATATTGGAGCTTGAGATATGGCTTTCTTTATGGCACCAAACTATCTCTTCCTTCTCTAGCCTAACTAAAAATATGATTCTTATTCAACATGGATGTTAGAGGTTTGAAAATATTATCAAAATAAGATATGAATATCTTGATGAAGTTTATTTTTACACATAAACTTTGCATCCCTTTCTTGGATTTAGGTAATGATAATGACAAGATATCACTTACCCTTTTAGGGTCTAATAAAATACCTTTATTAGAGATAATATGGCCCAAGATTTTTCCATCATGGACTACAAATACATATTTTTTAGGATTGAGAGATACCCAAAACTACCTAAACCTCTTAAATATCCATCTAAGATGATTCAAATGATTATTTTCATTCTTAAAGAAAAAAATATATCATCAAGGTAGATCAACACTATCTCATTTATGAAACCTGAAATGCCATATCCATGGCTCTTTAAAAAGTAGCTCTAGCATTGGACAACCCAAAAGTTATCTTCCTATATGCATGTGTGCCCCATTTTATGTAAAGGTTATCTTATATTGGTCTTCTTCTTTCACTAAAATTTGATTATATCCTGAGTAACCATCAAGGAGAGAGATGCTTAGAACTTGATACCATATGCAAGATTTGTTACATGGAAGACAAAGGATAATGATCCTTTAATGAAACTTTTTATAAGTCCCTAAATTCCACACATAATCTTATATCTCCATTTTTATTTATTATAAGGATTAGATTTGAAACCCAATATGAGTGCTTGATAGGGAAAATGATGCTACAATCTATCAAATTAGTCAATTATTTCTTCATTAGGGTCTCTATTCTTGGGTTGATAGGTATTTGACTTTACCTTACTAGTTTGGCATCTGTATATAACTCTATAGTGTGTTGAGTTAGGATAGGATCAAAACCTTTTAGATAAGTATACTCCAAATCATATATATATTAAAAAAATATTTACACAACTTAATAAATGTATGTCTCTCTTCCTTATTGCATACCTTTGTAAGTAATAGAAGTTTGTCTTTGAATATAGTGACCTATAATATTTCTCTTACTTGGTAGATATGCTTATCTTCTATTTCTTCATTTGATCATCATCATTGAAAATGCTTTTAAGTGTCACTAAACATTTAGGAAGTTTGTTTTACCTTAGTTATATAATATGATCACCATATTGTTTCTATAACTTGGACTAATTTTTTGAGGAAATTTTAGCCTCTTCTTGGAGAAAGCATTCTATATGTTTGTCACTATAAAAAACATGCCAATCAACATCATTATTAGGAATTGAGGGTCTTACTACTACCTTGACATGTGGCTAACATATTGAATTATTGACATCATTGGGGATATCAAATTGAGATCCAACTATAGCCAACCTATCAACATGATTATTCTCTTGTCTTGGAATGGATTGTATATTGAAAGCCTAAAAATCCTCCATAATATCCCACACTCTATGTTTTTAGGAATGTAACAAGCAGTCTTTTGTTACATTTTGGCCCTTCACTTGATGAACAACCAACTCACTATCACCAAACACTTGTAAACATTTAATTCCTCTTTTCCTAGCCCATTGGAGACCATGTATAAGTGCTTCATACTTTGTTTCATTAAAATTACTATTGAATTGAAATCTGAAAGTGGTATAAAAAATTTATTTATAAGGAGACACAAATATTGCACCACATCCTACACCAATCCAGATTCTAGATCCATCAAAGAACATATCTCATAGACCATCCATGGGCTCACTAGGCTTGACCAATTATAGAATGAAAGAACCTTCCTCATGTACTCAATACACTCCTAGGCATGATTCTTACATGAACTTATATGGGTCATATTCATGATGCTTAGTCCCCCATTCTTGATCAATATAAAGGTCTCCTTCATAAATCATGTTACAATTAAAATTTGATACTTTAGGCACCTAAGGTTGTATATGTATCTTAGAAATTGGTTCTAATTATATTTTGAATTTTGTGCCATACCTAGTTCTAAACACCATGTAAGACCAATCTAATGATAGATATCCTCCAATCTTGGTTGTGAACTCCCTAGATAGACATAGGGAAAAGTGGAGTGGTAGGTCTATTATAAAAAAATCTTGAGGAATTGAAAAAGTGGGGAAAGAATGAAAATTTAAGTTTATACCTTTGGTGATACTTATATTATTGGTGGTTATCTCATCCAATTGCAAAACTCTTTTAGTAATTGTCTCATATTTTAGACCTAGCTTATTAGCCACTTGCTTATGAGTTATAGAGGTACTATCACCATTATAAATCATACAATTTTGAACCAAATAGTCACCCATAATGAGAAAAATATATAAATGAGAAGGCTTATCACTTTTAACTTGTCTTCCTCCTTTAGGATAAGTTTCATTAATGAAGACTACTCTCTCTTTCATTTATGGTCTAACTATAAGGTTGAAGTTAGACAACTCTTTTTGAAGTAGATATTTTTGTTTAGGGATGGTCAATGTCTCCCACATTGATATATTCACATTTTATTTCTTAATTTGATCAATAATTTTGATATAATAACTACCAACCGTTAGATGCCCTTTATTATCAACAACACTATCTTGAGTTTATGAAGATTGAGGTAGAGAAACACCCTTCACATTCTAAATTTTCTACATATCCTAAACTTTAGGGGTTGTATTAGGTCTATTTTTACCTTGAAATGATTGATAAGGTAGGACAAGTCCTTGAATTATATCTTGATTACCCTCTATTTCTCTCTTTTTATCCCTTGTGTTGGTTGCTACAAGAGTATCAACATTACTTATGCCTCCAAACTGATTCATTACATAATAATATCCTTCTTGCCAATTTACAAGTGTGGAATTATGTTTCACTTGACTTTGATTAGCTTCTTCATTAGAAATTAAAATTGTGTAACTTGATAATCTTGAACACCTTGAGAATCTTGAATGCCTTACACCATTGGAGTTTGATTAGACACACCATTGGAGTAATAATCTAATTTTGGAGTTGATCATAAGTAAGGAACCCTAATTGATTTTGGACTAGATTGTTTTGAGAAGGAATAATGACATTTTAACATATTTCAACATTTGGGTTATAGCTATTATAATTTTTAGCATGGGTGATTGACCCTTGACCTTGGAATTTTCTTTGAAAAGGAGGTCTATTGGCCTGATTGAATTCATTGTAGGAGTAGTTAGGCATGTAGTTTTAAACTTGTTGCATCTTAATGTTGATAATATCATTTTTAAAGCTTTGTACAAGGCTCTTAACTTCATGTAATTTAATAGGATGGGTAAATACAACCTTTTCTTGATTGTTTGGTGAAGGAATATGGGCCAATGTGGAAAATTCAAGAGGTGTAAAAGGAGTAGGGTGATGTAATTTTGGAAATAAAGGCATATGATGCCTTGGAAAAACTTTAACAGCTTAGATGAGACAATTCTCAGCCCTTTTTACTACTTCATATGTATTAGGTAGTGTGTTTCCCCCCATTTATTGGATCAGTGTTGCTATATCATTATTTAAAGCCCTCAATTAGTACAAGAATGCATAGTTTGCAGTGTGCTTCACTATGGCTAGAATCCTATCCCAAGTCATTTTAAATATATAGTTGAAATCAACCATGTATTCTTGAGGATCCCTATTTATATTAGTCAATTGCTCCACCAAGGACAAGTGATCATTCTTATCTTCAAAATGCTTACACAATTGCTCTCCCCATTCATCCCAAGTAGCAATAGAATTAGGCCTCAAGCCTATATACCAATGAAGATCCTTCCATTTAAATGAAGTGTCAAGAAATCTAATTTCCACATTCTATTATATCACATGATATATATAAACAATATTATAAATTTCCCTTATATTCTAAATCAGAGTGGTGGAATCCTCTCTCATGAAATGTGGGATGATTTTAAGGGTAACAACAAAGATATCATCATATTCAACTAGGTTGAGGGGGCTACCACCATTGAAAGGAATAGAAACATGATTTCTAGGCATTTTAATCTTAAAAATTGGAGGTAGATAAAAAAATTCTATAGATAAATTTAAATCAAAAGACTTTATTGGATAAGAGTGTGTAGTAACAAATTTCTTTTTCTTAGCTAAATGATAAGGTAATTCTACAAACTCAAAAGGAGTAAAATTAGAAGAGGATCTTATAGTTGCCTTTAGCATGAAAATTAGACACTAATATTATAACCAAGATGCTTAAAAGCTTGTTAGAGTTTCCAGATTCTAAATGTAGGTACTATAACAACTACAAGTATGTCAAGACCAATGCCAATCTTGAGCAATCGTCTTGAATTTAGGTCCCACCAAGTGTGACAAAAATATTTTCACTTTGACTTGTATCATTTAAGGAGGGTTATTAGGTCTCCTCACTCAATTAACACAATGGGAACTCTTTAAGGCTGTGGGTGGCCTATGACTAAAGAGAACCTCTAGAGAGGGTTGGTTCCCTTTATGCTACACCTAAACTAACACTAAACCTACTAAAATTTCAAGGAAAAGGGAGAAGGAAATCATGAAATTAATGACTAAAATGGGTGATGCACCAAATTATAGTTCTCCTCTACTTGTTATGATTGCTAATATGGACTAAAACAAGACTTAAATCTGATCTCATAACTCCAAAATAGTCCTTCAAACATAAGTGTTTCAATATGGAGGCTATAGTTAATGCATCAATCAAGAGGGATAATCAAGATGTCTAGAAGAAGACACTAGTTAATGTTTTCCACACTCAGCCTTTGAAAAACTACTTGACACACACCATATGACCTAAAAAAATATGAATTATTTACAAAGAGGCCATAATGAAGAGGAAAAATTCAAATAAATTGAACACTATCACTATCATTCATCAATAATTCATCATAATAACACTAGATGCAAGATGGAAAACGCATAAATCAACTTGTATTCATTTCAAATCAATAATTAATATCAATTTTGGTAGGGCTATGCCATAACCTGATAGAGGATAATTTAGAATTCATTTATAATAGTAAATATAGGAGAAAAGAGAGAGATAAAGAGAAGAAGGACGTGTAGGAAGCTCATCATGTCTGTCATCCATCATGACACTAGTTACAACTTTAATGTAAGGTGAAAATACAATCCTATGATTCTTCTTCAACATGTGTTATATTTTCTTGATGATGGATTCATGATAATTGGCATAGGAGTGGTTCTTTCCATTATATGACTCATCCTTATTCTCTTCAAACTGCCTTCTTTTCTTGATTAAAGATTTACAAGTCCACACTTGTAACTAATTATCTTTAGGTTTCTTGACACATAGCCTACTAACTCCCCTTAACATCACTCTATGCCATTTTTAACTCTTTCAATACACCTTACATATTGGTGAAAGTGGACTTGAGGTTCATATTTTCTTCATTAGTTGTGATCTCTATCTCTAGAATCTATAATTTCATGTTTAAGCTTATTTGATCCAATGAAAGTAAATGGAGACAAGTTTATCCTATCATTAAAAGGTCCAGTCTAAGTTTGAAAACTACTATAACAACTTGAAAACGTCTTAGATGTCTTGGAGAAGATCATGTAACCCCTACCTAACTTGTATACCATATTTAAGTGATTGTATGTCTATTATGTCTATACAACCTACTAGTAACATGTTTGGAGAGAGTCGTATGTGTTCATCAAGAGCATGTTCAACTGTCACAAGGTCTCAATGATGGTACTTGACATAAAATAGCTTTTGAGACTCCTATCTAGGCTTATTAGAACTAGAGAACATAGGTTTACCAATTCATATCATTCACCACTACCTAAAAGACTTGGTATAGAGTGAAATTATCCTAAGATGAGCTTGAAAAAGTTAACAGAAGCTTATGTTTGTCTTTAAGGATTCTTACCACCATGAAGTTAGTAGATTATCTATGCATAAGTACTTAAAAACTTCCTAAAGACATTGGAATAATATTGTATATGAATTTAAGATTCCTCTAAGGATTCCATTAGATGTCTACAGGTGTGTTCCAAAGATTCATATGCCTTAAATGACCTTAAGAAAGTCTACAACTTCATTTATTCAATGTAAGTGAGAGGGCAGTCTTCACTTGGCTTAGTATTTTTCTTGATAAATTTTCATATCACCATGAATAATTCTTAGATGGATGGTGAATGTTCATTATACATCTTCCCAAACTCAAAATGTTTCTCCAAATGGTTAAAAAGTTCAAACACCCTCACATACCATGTAATCTAGTCAAAATAGGTAGTTTTAGGCCCTTTTTCTATGTATTCTCTCCACATGTGCCAAATTATCTACCAAATATGTGTCAAATATATGTTTATATTTCATTCAAGTGTTTATAAGACAAATAATGTGCATTTTAGTCACTTAGATAAGCATTTACAATCATCAAGCTCTTTTTAGGGTCTTTTGGTAGTTTTGAGGTCTTTAACTTCTTAAAGATTATTCATAAAGTACATTCCCTTTATGGATTTAAAAACACAAATAAATTTGATGGAATATACCTTATAAACATACCATAATACCATTTTCCCATATGGACTTGCTCAGCTAACTTCTTGCGTGAGAAAGATGACATTCTCGAGCTTGGAAGCTTGTAGGTGTGCATTTGAGATGAGTATCTTAAGGAAAAAGGTCTTAAAATTACTTGTTTTTTTACTAAAAATGTATTTTTTGGGATTTATTAATGAATTATAATATATTTAGGTTTTTATCCAAATGATTTGATGCCTTAATCCTCTTAGAACTTGATTTAGCCCATGCCTAGGGTTTGTAGGTAGTTTGGTAGTTTTGACCCTATTGGCCTTCTTTGAATGTTTTATCTTAATAACAAAGGGTATAAACACTTATATAATATTATTTAATTTAATTAATACATTTTATAAAATTATAACCTCATGTTTAACCCAAAACTTCCATCTTCTCTCCATGTTTATGCCTATATCATTGACACAATCAAGTTGGGCATGCATGTACATACTAGCTCTTTGCACTTTTGGCCCTACCTTAAGATTTCATACATTATAAAAAGTTATATAAGTTTATTATGTATATATTGAGGTTAATTATAACTCTCATATCTAAATTCTTCCATTTCTTCATTTGCATAAACCTACAAATACCTTGTTCTTGATTTCCCCTCACTTGCTTGTAACCTATCTTGGAGCATATTAGTGTAGGGGAGAACCTATTGGACTTGATTGAGTTTTTATTATCAATATAAATATCTAAATAATTCATTATATACCTCAATTTTTTAGTTTTATACATGTCATTTTTTCTTTCACACTTGAAACCTTATCCAGTAACCTTAACTCAATGGCCTCCATGGCCTGCCACCTGTAACTTCTTAGCAAAGATGATCATGGAGGGTTTTAAAACTTTTTGGATGCTATAAAAGTTTCCAATACACTTAAATTTATTTGTTTCAAACTTTATCTCATATGGATCACTCTCTGAAAACATAAAATATACCTTCTCATAGGATTGTCACTCTCTCATTTAGGGCCTATATGCTTGAACTAATACTAGAAAGCCACTTTGGAGATGAGTGCAAGCTTGGGGAAACATTGAATGGGATGAAATGGATTGGTTAAATTTCATATCATGTGTCTTATCCTTTTTATAATCTCAAAACCTCTCAACAGTATCAACTTTTTCCAAAACTTGTATTTTCTTAAAGTCTGCAAACTTGTTCCTTCATGTTTCACTCATTCATACATTGGAGGCTTGTTTGGAGGTGATATGGGAGGAATATTATAAATTTATCAACCATAATATTTCATCCAATTACCTCTAAAATTTTATAACTGAGATGGTGGGTTTTTTAAGGGTTTTAGGAGTAATTAACTTGTTAACAAGGATTCATAGAGCTTTGCCCCCTAATATCAAAACTATTGCTATGGATTGTAGGGGTATATGGATAATATACTCCCCATAAAATAATTTATTCTAATACATGTCCTCCTTTATGAACCATTTTAATCAAAATTACTCTTTTTCTCCTGAAAGTGACTTGATACAGATATCAAGTGATTTTTTGCCCTTTAAGACCTATAAGCTATATCTCAACATGGTTTTGAGCCTAAGGAGGTTGGAGGATGTTGTGAAGAGTATTAAGATACCATGATCAGTATTAAAACCATATCAATAATGCCTCCTGATTAATCTTGAAACTATATACTCACTTCTAGACCTTTCTTCATTAAGAAAAGTTGTTCATTCCACCAAAATGTCCTGTTGTAGTTACATACCAAATGTCAATAGATTTACTCTTGACTCTTTTAACGATGGTGTAACATAAAAATAGCCTCTTTACCTTATTTTCCTTACATTTATTACATCATACTATGTATGTATGTTATATTAATGAACAAAACAATTTTTTAAATGTGACTGTACATTAGAAAAGAAGTATTTGACACCTTGATTCAGTGTACGAGCATAATGAAGTATAATAGGAACTTCATAAAATGATAAATAATCTATAATGACATATTTTTAATATATCCACATAAATTTAATCACATTATACTTGGTACAATAATGACTTACAAGTATAATACAATGTAACATTAACCTTAACTTTTACAAATACCTTAAACAATGCTAAAATACCTTGAACTTTGATAAGGTCTTCATAGATGACCATGTTAAGGGGACTGATCAAGTGTCATATTTTACACTCTTGAAACTAATTTATTGAGACCTTGAACAACATGATGGATACCATAGAAACACAAGTCAAGAATACCAAGGCATGACTCTAAACAAGACCATTTACAAGGTTAGATGACTCAGGTACCTAGTTTTGAATAGACCTTGGTCAAGAGTAGTTGACTAGCTAACATCTACTATGTAGTGCATAATATGTGTTGGATTTTATGTAAAAAACTTCACTATTTTATGTTTTTTGTCTCATTTATATTGATGTATTCATATTTGGAACACATGTTATCTATGTATGCTTATGAATCAAACCCTAGATCTTCACCCTTAGGATGTGTTTGCTAAAAATGGGTTACTGGGATCATGTTTTTGAGTTGAACCTCAAATTCGCCTCCTAATTAATTAACATATCCAATAATCCAAATAATACCTTAGACTTATGTAGTTATCCCTTGTGTGTGGGAGTGGGAGTGAACAATGGTGTAATATGCTATATGTAGATGCATGCAATGATCTAGATTATAACTTGAATAATTTCACTCATGGGATAATCTTTGGATGCTTGAATACATTTTTATGCCTAATTTTATGACTGATACATAAATAGTGATGAATAAGGTATGACAACTCACTTGTGTGATTGATTGAATGAGCCTTAGTAGGTGTTTTCTTAGTATTTTATAGATCCTTAATGAGAAGGATTAGACTTGTATTTATACCATGCATATTGAAAATATCTCATGGTAGGGTTAAGTAAGATAAATAGGCCAACTCATAGTTTTTAAAAAATTTTAATTTAAATGAATTTTGAACACTCAACACTAGATAATGATTTGGATACTAGCATCGATGTTAGTGTCCCTCTATGGTCAGTAGTGTCTAGGAGGCTAGAAAAAAGGTATGGATCTATAACTGATAGTAAAGGATATATAATTTTTTTTGATATTTTTTTAGTGTACTAGTGGTATGGGTCATTATAATGATAAGGTTCAGACTAAAATATAATCATTTATGCACATTAAGATGGTGAATTTAAGCCTTTTGGCAGTGGGAAGGTCTAAAACTAAAGGGTAATTCCATGATTTATATTTTTCAAATGTATAAGGTTGAGATGTTATAAATATTTGGTTTTTGTATTTATATTCCCTTATATGTGGCCCCTTATCCCCCTTGATTTTTTTGTGTGAATTTGTGTGTGCTCTTTACATATGCATCCTAGACATGAATTTCAAACAATAATGTTCCATTTGGATAACAATGTAGATTAAGTTTATCTATAACAATGTGATTTTATCCCAATAGTCAAAAATATAATTTCTTATGGATGTTTCATAGGACCTTCAACAATTTGAATTTTTGTGTAGGCAAAAAACACAAAATGTTTATGTTTGTAGTGCCTAGACACATGATGGTTCTGATAATGTAATACCTATGGTCAATGTCAACACTTCCTCACATGGATGGTCTCATAGGACTTTACATACTTTTGTTCTATTATATAATGCTTCAAAAATGTCAAGATCAACCCCAAATATTGTAGACAATATGTCTCCCACCTCAAAAAAACTAGACCCCAGTGGATCCAAACCTTTGTCAGCTGACATGGTCAAAGGATTAGATTTGGTGGGCTAGGTCCACTTGGGCCCCCAAATTTTTATGGTAGAAGTAGATAATGAAACCTTCATCCCTATTTCAAACCCCATAGTAGAACAGGCCAACGTGGAACTCACCAAATCAATTCTTTCTAGGGTCAACAACTACTACTCGATCATTGATGCTTTCTAAAAATGGGCCAAAGAAAGATGGAAACCCAAAGGTCACTTGGAGGTGGTTGGTCTAGATAGGGGATTCTTCCTTATTAACTTCTCTCTTCAAGAATATTACATTAAGGCTCTCTCATAAGGCCCTTAGTTTCTAGGGAAGGCAATCATTTTGGTTAGAATATGGAAGGCTAGGTTGAGCCTCAATAACATAACCATGGATGATGTTCCCATGTGGGTTCTCTTGCTTGAAATCCTACTAGAATAATGAAACCTAGAGGTTATTAATTGAATTTATAGATCTTTAGGTCAACCCATCAAAATTGATCTAGTCACTCTATCCCAATGGAGAATGGTTTTTATCCACATCCACATCTTCCTATCAGCCAAAAAGCCCCTTCTTCATGAGATTAAGATTAAGTCCAAATACAGTGTTTGGTTTTAGAACATTGTCTATGAATATAATTATATCATTTGTCTTAAGTGCAATGTTCTAAGTCACATTCTTTGGGATTACCTCAAAAAGGGATAAGACTCAGAGAACTCCTCTCAGTAGAGGATCAATGTGGTTGCACCAAGGAAGGATTTTTAGATGGATCAACTACTCAAGATTAGATCCCCCTAAGCCCCCCAAGCACTCCTTCTACTATCAATCCCAGGGCTCCTCTCTTTACTAGCCTAAAAAAGGACTCTATTATGGTCTCTCAATAATGCTTCAGGTTTGAAGTGATAAAGTTAGGTTCTAGTTTAGTCATCCCCCTCAATCATGGTTCCCCCTATCCCTCCTCTAATACTCCTCATTCTAAAATCTTAAAAGGTATAGAGTGTTCTAAACCTTTTTCCATTCTTCTTTCATTATTTGGCTCTGAGCCAGTGTGTGAATCGGGTCCTCTAAGTTTTCCCCCACCCTCTCCCCTCATCCTTTTCCCCATCTCCCCTCTCCTCTTCCCTCCCTATCTCTACCCCCTCTCAATGCCACTTCTCTCTCCCCAGCTCTTCCCTGCCCCTCTCTTCTCCCTCTTCTATCCCCTTGGTTTTGTCCTCCCTACTTTGTGTTCCTCCCCTCCCTTATCCCTTTAGGCTCCTCCCTTGAGTCCACTTCCCCTTTCCCCACCATCATGATCTAACCCTTTTCCTCCCCCTTAGTTCCATTTCATGGAACCTTTCCTCCTTCTCTTTCTCCCTTGTGAAACCTACCCCCTCTGCCCCCTTTCCCCCCTCCTATCTCCCTCCTTTGATCTTGATGTTTGCCCAAGCCCTTGCCTGGAAGAGCCCCTTCTTTACTGACCTAGACTCTTCCCTTCCCCCTCCCCCAAAGCCCCCCCCTTTCCCCCATCCCACATTCTCCACTTCTTGGAAAAGAAGCAAGGAAATGTTCTAAACCACTCTCTCCCTCCCTGGACCCCCCTAGGATGATGGGATTATTTCTTGCTCAAAAACAAAAAAAGGCAAGAAAAAATCCAATATTGGCATTGCTCAAAAATTGGTGTGTAGATCCCCAAGAATGATTACTAGAAACTTATAAAATACAAAAGAGATTGTAAATGGCTCTCAAGAAACTCTTAAGGTCTAACATGATAAGAAATAAAAGTACTCTCTTAGAAAATTAGGGGTTGAAATAACCCCAATAAATAAAGGACTCTCTATAATACTATTAAAGGGGTCAACCCTTGTATTTTTCTCATTTAGGAAATAAAAATGTTTAATCCTACCCTTAAAACTAGTGTGTCATGAATCTATAAAAATGCACATTCCCTCTCCTTAGAGTCTACAAGTGCCTTGGGTGGCCTAGCTATCTTCTAGGACCCAGTTATTTTTGAAGGTGACTTGCTATGGAAATCCACCAAT
Organism: Torreya grandis; assembly: GCA_037957365.1. Taxonomy (NCBI): domain Eukaryota; kingdom Viridiplantae; phylum Streptophyta; class Pinopsida; order Cupressales; family Taxaceae; genus Torreya; species Torreya grandis. The sequence continues at coordinate 243,721 of JARHVA010008529.1, read as the reverse complement.
CAAATATCGGTCTTATTCACTGACATTATAAGTAAGGACAAATATATTATTACCAATGTCTATGCTCCTAATTCTAAATCTATCAAGAATCTTCTTTGGAAATTATTATCAGATTTTTTCAAGACCTATGTTAATTAGAACTGGATTGTGGTGGGTGATTTCAATACTGCACTCACCCTTGGTGATAAAAAGGGTGGACTTATTAATCTCATGGATATCATGTTATAATTCAATGACTTCATTGGTAATACAAGCTTAGTGGATGTGGACCTCAATGAAATCCCATTCACATGGTCCAACTGAATACTAGGAGAAAAACTAATTCAAGTCTACCTTGATAGATTCTTGATATCTTTAAACTAGGATATTCTCTTTTCTAGAAGACTCTCCTCCCTACCTAGGATTAGGTCTGACCAAAATCCACTAGTCTTTGAAGCTGACAAGATCTCCAAGCCCAATTGCAGTCCCTTTAGATTTGAAATCATATGGCTTCATCATCCAAACTTTATTGAATTTATGAAATACTGGTAGAAAAAACCCTTTTTGGGTTCTACCATGTTCATTCTCACAAAAAATCTTAACTTCTTTAAAAACAGGCTAAAAATCTAGAACAAGGAATTTTTTGGTGATATCTTTATGTAGAAAAAGGCCCTTGAAGTGGAATTTTCAATTATTGAAGAAATTAGTGCCTTTGGGAATTACAATGAACATGAGGCTTTTAAGGAAAAGGACCTCATGTGTCAATTTCACAACCTATAAGCAAAAGAAGAGGCTTTCTAGAAGCAAAAATATAGATAATTATGGCTGAAGGAGGGGGATAGGAATACAATTTTTTTCATCATTTAGCTTTGAGACATAGGAATATCAATAGAATCACCCAACTATAATTGGAAGAAGGGACCATCAACAAGGATAAAGATGACATATCTCGACATATTATAAAAATTTTAAGAATATTCTCTTATAAGATGGAGAACCTGAGGCTTATCTAGTCTCTTCCATCCTATCCAATTTTGATAAGGTCTTGTCAACAACAGATAATGCATATCTCCCAAATATCCCCTTAAACAAGGAAATAAAAAGTGCAGTCTTCTCCATGGAAGGCCTCAAGGCTCCCAGATTGGATGGGTTTCCTCCTTTTTTCTTCCAAAATTTTTGGGACATTATTAATTTGGAGGTTGAAGAAGATTATAGAGAATTCTTTCATTCTAAATCCATTCTCAAAGAAATCAACAATACTTTTCTAGTTTTAATCCCAAAAAAACAAGGTGCCACTAACATTCAAGACTTTTGGCCTATAAGATTATGTAATACTACCTATAAAATATGTTCCTCCATTCTATTTAAACTCATGCAATCTATTCTCAATTTTGTCTTTAGAGAGTAATAGGGGATTTTTTTATAGGCAAACAAATCACATATGGCATTGCCCTAACTCATGAAGTTGTGCATTCCATATCTAAATCCTCAAGACAAGGCATGATTCTCAAACTAAACATGTCAAAGGATTATGACCAATTTTCTTGGTGCTTTCTGATGCAAATTTTGGAAAAGCTAGGTTTGAATCAGACACCAGGAAAATCATATAGAATTGCATTGACACCCCTAAGTTTACTATTATTATAAATGGGGTCCCAAAAGGCTTCTTTCCAACTTCAAAAGGCTTAAGATAGGGAGACACCCTTTCTCCATATCTCTTCATCATTGTAACAAAAAACTTGGAGAGAACCTTGAGGATAGCCTACAACTAGGGTCTGATAAAGGGTATTTCTGTGGCCTAAAATATAGATCCTATCACCCATCAATAATTTGTTGAAGACACTATTATCTTGGGAGATGATTTTGTCGAGGAAGCCAAACATCTTAAATGCATTTTAAATAGCTATGAAAAAGTTTCCAACCAATGCATCAAATTTCAAAAGAGTTTCCTTTTCTTCATCAACACTCGACCATTTTAGTAGAGAAGAATTTCCAAAATCCTTCACTGTCAAGTGAGAAAATTGCCAAAAAATCACTTAAGTATTCCTATTTTTGCTATAAAAATGGAATCCCAACTATTAAACCCCTTAATTGATCTCATCTAAAGGAAATTAATGGCCTAGAAAGGACACCTCCTCACCCAAGTAGGAAAATACCATCTCCTCAAGGCATCTATTTAATGCATCCATGTATACCAAATGTCTATCTTTAAGATTTCATCCACTATTGTATCCAAAATTTAATAAATCCAAAAAAAATATTATGGATAGGTACTAAAGAAAGATTTAGATTCAATTTGTTTATGTGAGAAAAATTATACCTCCCAAAAGCTAATGGAGGCCTCAGCCTGAGAAGCTTAAAATCCATGAACAGAGCCTTGTTGGCAAAAATGGGTTGGTTCCTAATGAAGGATAATGGTGAATGGACATAAATCCCAAAGGCTAAATACCTAAAAGGGGTGGCAGAGGATGCCTTCCTTTGGGAAGAAGGCCCCACTGATGGATTAACCTTATGGAAAGCCATAACTAGCTATAAGGATATTATGTAGAATGACATCTTATGGAAAATTGTCAATGGTGAGAAAATTGATATTTGGGAATATGCCTAGATATCCCCCACCACCCTCTCTACCTAGGGGACTTGGTCTAGGTGATATAGGAAACTTAAGAAAATATGGGGCTTTAAGTTACAAGATTATTGGGAAATAAAGGGAGGAACAAAGTGTTGGAAAGTCCTCCCAAATGAAGATCTAACATTGGAAGAATCTCAAGCCATTTAGAACCTCAACCTGGCTTTAGGATAGGTCCACATTCCTTCCATATAAAAGGAATATCACTTATTTTGGTAGGAAAAAGATAATGGCTCCTACTCGGTGGTCTTGGGACATGTTATTGACCTCAATTTGGAAAGAAACTGGAATCTATGGAAAAATTATTGGGTAAAGCAACTAACTCACAAAGTTAATTTCCTTTTTTTGCTCATGGCATAGAATAAAATTATGACAGTAGATAACTTATCCAAAAGGGGACTAATTGTCCCCAATAGGTGCCCAATCTATCGAAGAACAAAATATTTTATTCACCATCTTTTTTTGGAATGCCCCCTAAGTCTGACCTTGTTTAATTAGTTATCAAATTGTCTCAACATAGCTTGGGTCAAACCAAACAACATCCCAAATCTCATTATATAATGTAATATCACTTTGAATTTACCTTCCTTTGTCTTCCTTTGGTATCTTTCCCTCCCTCACTGATTTTGGTGCATATGGAAAATTTGTAATGATGGCCTTTTCCTCAATAAATGGCACCAACTGAAGGGAGTCTTCCCCTATCTCTATTAGACCATCTTAGAAAAGTAGAAAGCTTTCCCACCTAAAGATAAATATCCTACCCCACTCAACCCTACTCATTCTAAAAAATTGGAATATCCAACATGTCTTACATTCTCCCTTAAAAGAGTTAATCTATAAGCACACTAAATAGAAGGCTCCTTCAGATGGCTGGGTGAAACTAAATTTTGATGGTACCTCCAAGGGCAACTCAGGTCCTACAAGGGGATGAGGAATTATAAGTAATTATAGAAGGGAGATGTTGATAGCATATGTGGGTCCTAGAGGTAATCAAATAAACCACCTAACTGAGGCCAAGGTGACCCTCTGGGGTATATAATTGGCATTAAGCATTAACCATAATAAGATCATTATTGAGGGAGATTCATTGAACATCCTTAATGCTTTGGAAGGAAAAACTTTACCCTCCCATACCATTAAGGACATAATTGATGACATGAAGCACCTTCTAAAGGGTATACCTCATTTTCAACTCATACACACTTACAGGAAAGGAAACAGGGTGGCTTACCTCCTCACCAACATTGGAGTCAATATCCAAAACTATCATAATGCAGGAAGCATCCCCTCTAATGTTATTAATGCTATCCATAATGAAATTACCAATGAAAATTAAAAAAATCATCTCTCCACATGTGCATGATCTCACCTTAATGGGGTAGATCTTAATCAAGCTAATCCATAATCATTTCCAAAGAAGGGGTATTAATTATTTTTATAAGCTCTTAGTGGGAATTCCCACCCATTTATGCCTTACTCATCTCTGCCCCATCTATAAACTTCATCTCTCCTATTTTGACATGGGTGGTGATAGGGATCGACTAGAACCAATGTCTTATAAGGAGGTCTGTGAGCAAAAGAAATTTTGGAAGAAGCTCAAAAAGGGGGGAATCAAAATTTTTATGGAATGGGTCACTAAGCATAATGTCAAGAGTACTTGAGACTTCATGGTGGCTTAAATAAAGTAGAAGGTTTTCATGTGCAACATCACCATTAATGTCTTAGAGGAGTTAATCAATGATGCTACTAGCATGTCATGTGCAAGTTCCAAGGAATTCAAGGACCAGTCAAAAAAGAAAGAGTCCCTAAAATGGTTTTCTAAAACAAAAAAATTCATGCAGGTAGACAAAAAATATTTTCCATAGGTTGATCTCTTGCATTACTAGCCAAAAAATTACCTTCAAATCATATGATATATAACACTGGAAGGTAAATATACACTAATATTTTCCCACCATTTTATACTTCTTAATCACTTCATTGGGTATAAAATTAGTCTTTCCTATTTCTTACTTAAGTCCCTTGAGAGCATTGTCCTACTTCACCAAGTAAATGATACCAATCCCATTCTACATCAAGGCCTAATCCTTCTCCTTGTTAAGCATGGCCAAGCCATTTTAGGCTAGGAGGCTCCCCCCGAGGGTTAATATTCTAGGGAGGACTCCTAAGAGGACTCCCTGGTGGAGGATCCTATCGAGGGATCCCACTAACCTTTTGATCGCACCCCCTAGAATAGCTTATCATAATCCCCCCTAGATGACCTCCCTCTCAAATTACTATTTATTTTCAAACTGAAAGCTCTTGAAATAGGGAACCCTATAAAATCATCCTAAAAATGGAAATCCATGGTTATAGAGGAGTTAGAAATAAACAAATAGATGCTAGAAAACTTTAACTCAAAGGTGTAACAAGTAGGTTTTAGCCTGGCCAAACTCATCTAGGATTGGAATGCATTATACAGATAGGTTGAAGTAATTATTCAGGCATTTATTCACTCTACTATGAGTGATAAAAAACTTGAAATCTTTGGTTGAAATATAATTCAATAAACAAGAACAAGACAATTCAAATAATTTTATCTCTGAGAAGAGATATTTTATTGATCAAATTTGTAGACCCAAACATATGCTTATCTCTGAGAAGAGATGTCCAATTTCCATTTCAGGTTACATATTCATTTATACATGTTTTTAAGTTGTGAGGAGTATGTGTAAGGTCACAAATCTCAATGGAGATTAAGTGGTTTGACTTTCACTATTTACAACAATACAGAATTCGAGGAATTACTATTTTTAAAAACTTACTATTTTTAGACTGCACTTCTAAAATTGAAATTTGGGGAAATTCCATTGGGTTATTGGAGGTAAAACTTAATTTATAGGATATCCATTCCATCTCACTATTTTCCCCTCATTATTATCTTTCCAACGGTTCAAACGACGAGTTAATTGGAGCTACGATGCAAAAGTTATGGCTCCCAAAAGTTTCGTCATCAATTGGGGTGGACCCATCACCCGAATTATTGCCCAGATCAATGAGCCCCTACAGTCCTCTTCTATGATTTCACCTAAGGTTTTAAAATCCCCCTAGGGCTCCCCCAAGGGATTCCCCCTCAAACAATTTCCCATGCAAGTAAAAAGTGACCCAGAATGATCCTCCCTGGTGAAGTGACTAAAGGCCCCAAAAACTACACTTGGGCCAAAGTTTCAAAGGATAAACTGACCATCCTAGTGAAGGACACTAATGAAATTGATGACCCTCAGGAGGGACCTTCCTCCTATTTCTACTATGTTTTCCTATTTTTTACTTATGTTCTTAGTACTATTTTTTTTTCTTTTTGGTTTCTTGGCCCTAGTTGCCCTATTTAAACTTATGTAATGCATTCTTGTGGTTCTAGGTCCCTATAAAACCTAGCTTTTACCATATCAAATAAAAAAATATAATTTTTAGAATTCTCAAAATCATACCCAATGTACTGGAAAATTTGTAGTAGATATCTAGAAATAGTTCTATATTTTATACATAGGTTTTATCATATATTTTTCATGATTTTGGGGGCATCATGTGTGGCATATATTTTGATAATTTCATGAAATTTTACTCATAAATTAAATTGGTATTACTCAATTATCATAATCTATATACTGAAATATTGACTCATGGTATATCCTAATAGACCCTTATATCAAGTTTTATACTATAAGGGGTTGATGTATTTTGACTTGTGGTTAAAATAGTCAACATTACTCATACACTATAGCTAGGTGATACAACCACCCTTTCCTCATTTTTCAAAGTCCTTAACATGCTATTTTATTATGCAAAGTAATTTATGACTTAAAATCTACATAATCAATGAACTAGGTCTAAAATCCAACTCCTCTACCAAAATTACTTCATTTCACTATTGTACCAGCTCCCACTCCCTCTAGTTAAAATCATTTATTTGCACTACACAATCCACTCTTCCACTCCTCTGTTGACATTCCCATATAAATAATCATGTGTTTGTGGTTTTCACTCCCATTTACCTTCCTTTACATGGTGTTACTCTTATCATTACTCTCTTTCCTCTACATGATATTATTCTGCATCTTTGTGTATTCTTCTCCCTCTTCCACATGTATGTGTTCCTTGATATATCCATGACCAAATGACTTTGGTGCACTTACACTTCATTCTTAACCTATAATGATTTTAGGATATGAAATCACTCATCCTTCCTCAATCACATTTTATTTTCTCTTCCATCATATAATATCTCATGATCATATTTTTATAACCTCCCAAACAAACATAACATGCATCCATCTCTAACACATCACACAAAACCTGATCCTTGTAACTACCATTCTTCACCTTATCATAAATATCTTACATAATATTATTTTGACCTTCCACTAACCATACTAATATATATTAAATGTTTTATTAAAAAAATAAAATATTCATTCACATTCATCATCCAATATTGGATATGGATTTGATTAACCTCTCTTCTCCCTCATGCAATTTATCTCGTGCTAGATCTTATTATTCATCCTCATCAACTTGAAATTCATCCTTTGTGTTGTTCACATCATTCCTTGAGATGAATCCTATTCTTCTACCTTCATATACTATAGCTAACATTATTTGTATTACATGCAACATTTATATAATGTCACATAGTCTTCTAGTCATATTTTTTATTATTACATCTACTCACCCTACTATTCTATATGGAATCTTAAATTTTTACAAGCTTCAGAGCTATTACTATGCCTTTTGTAAACCTACATATATTGTAGCATTTTTTTACCTTAAGATATATTTTTATGCTAGATGCAATCCTACACATATATTTCTTTCACACTCCTCTTATTCTCAATCCACACTCATAAATAATGGAGAATACAAGCCTCAATCTCTCAATCCTAGAGTTGTTAACCTTGATTTGATACAAAATGAAATAGTCATGATTGGGATTCATTTAAGATATGCACTTTGGCATGAAACCCAAATGTATGTTGTGGAAATTTATGTAACACAACCTTATTTTATTGCTAAAAAAAGATATAACAACACTTAGACTGATCATCAACAATACAACTTCATAATCCAAACACAAACAACCTCATAAATGCCCATAGGATTATAGATAACAATCCAACACTATAGTATGGTTCCAACTGACTCAAATCCTATAGTACCTCATAAAATTGCACACATATCTAATTTTAATATGTAGTAATCTAAAATTCCATTTCAGTGTAATGAGTGTCACTTGAGACCACCTTGTCCTAACTTATCTGTAAACATATCTTAAGGCCTCTCTTGATCATTTTATAGATTTTGTGTGAGTCTAGCCTATTCCCAAATACTCTAAAAGTATAATTAAGCCATATCTTAGGAATCTAGGCCCTTACTTCACCATATTTTACCACCTAGACACTAATGCAACCCTTTGGACACTAGTGCACTATGCTAATGTCCTAGGGACCCCATTAGTGTCCCTTAGCTCCTTACCCCTATAAAATATATATTTTTATCCCTTAATATAATTTAGGATCGGCCGAGACCTATTTCACATATTGATAGTCTATATAATTCTATATATACACCTCCTTTATTCACTTATCCACTAAATGGAAATCTGATGCAAATACTCTCAATCAAACTCAGAAATAATTGTGGAAATGAAGGTTATTGATCCCTATTCTAACTTACTACAACACCCATCAACAACAACCCATAACTCAAATTACTCAAATTTATAGTCTCAAGTCACACTTAAAGCACATAATTCGACACTCATACTAGCATTCACTTGCACTTACACCAAGCATTTAGGCAATAGAACTACATTGGTCTTGATCCCTCCTCAGATTATTGGTATGTAGGAAATGCTCACCACATGAAGTGTTGAGGGCATACCCAACCTACCTTACTAAACACACTTTTTTCTACTTTTGCACCTCAAATACACTAATAAACATGGAGGCCCAGGGTTTTACATATAAATAACTCAAAATAGGGCACACACAATGAACCGACATTCATCCACATAGGCATAAGCGTCTTAGGTCCCACCGAAGGTATACCTAGAATTTCACTGCCCATAATATAAGAGGATCTTGAGGACACTACCATGGTGATTTATTGTCTCAAGGACCATGATTCTATATAAGAGAGTTTCTAAATCATGATTCTAACTTGAAACTCTCTACACAGCTCTTGCACCAAGTTTTAGCCTATCACCCATCCATCTCAGTCTATTTCTATCTAATTAGAATATGTTCTAATTCATTGTTATTTATATAATCATTAGATTGGTCAAATATTGTAAAAACTAGTTAATATATTTATTGCATATTTATTCCCTAATTTATTAATCTAGAACTTTAGAAACTAGGGTTTTGTATTCTATAATCCCATTAAAATTTAAATCATTTGGTGAGCCCAACTTACTTAGAATAGTGCAACAAACCTATCCATTTATGCTCTTAAGGTTTGTATCCTTTTATTTTCTATGCTCAGTAATTAATTTCAAAATCTCAAATCCGATTCATTATTTTATTTTCATAATATTTCATAGATTTAATTTCTTTAAAGGTGTAAAATATACAACTTTTTTTTTCTTACTTCCCAACCTACAATGGTAGAATTTAATAACCTGATAAGAGATATTTACAATATTTCATTTATAAACATCTTGATATGAAAGATGACCTTATCCATATTATTTAAGGAGAGATCCTAAAATCCACTACAGGTCAATCTTACAAACCCATAGACATTAATATTATTACACCCACATAGGGGCAACTTAGACTTTGAAACAATTGGATACAACTACAGAACCTTCCCTAGTGGCACCACCTCTTATGGATAATACACATCCTCTTCTTTAGATGTACATTCCCATGAGTAGGAGATCAATTCTCTATAGTCTAAGGTGTTACATCTTCATCAGGGTGTTACTAGACTATATTATGCCTTGGACTCTCATATGCTCCTACACACACCTTTGGCATAATATATAGCGATAAATCCTTTGCCCTCCATATTTATGGCACTCAAGCTTACACTATGATGGTAAGGGTGACCCAGAGCATCATTTATGTGATTTTCATGTAGCATGCTTGGACTACGTGTCTAATGATTGAATCCTCATTAATTTGGTCCCTCATAGTTTAAAGGACTATGCATTACAATGGTTATATGATCATCTTAATCAATCTATCATAACATTTAATCCACTAAAAGATTTGTTTTTATCACACTTTTCAATCAATATCAGTGACAAGGTTTCATATGCTCAAGTTGTAAAACTCAAGCAAAAATTCAATGAGCCAATTGTTGAATAGGTCTTACGATATAAAACTATATTAACAAAGATGACTATCCCCATTACAGATAGAGAACTCTAGGACATATTCAAGCAAAGTTTATTACTAGCATTAATGAATCCATATTATTCAAAAAGTTTTAATCATTCATGGATTTATGCCATAAACTAAAAGAATGGAAAGTCAAGCTTCTCTCTATGGGAAAATTAAATTACACAACTAGATAAAATTCAACTAATAAGAGTTTCAATAAGCCCCCATATAAGGTGAGGGCCACTAAAAACAAGAAAAATCAAAAGACAATCATTAATTTAGCCTCAAAGCCAAATCCTCTCATGGTTTTATCACCTCCTCTAATGAGACCCTTCATAAACCTTCCCAAATTGACATCACATGATCTCCAACAACTCTTGGAGTGCAACATCATATCTCTCCCTCACATCAAAAAGGTTGATATGACTAGATCTATTCTAAAGAGTTATGACGCTAATGCATTTTGAAACTATCAAAGGATACCAAGCTATACTACAAATAGATGCATTAATTTACAACATAAGATATAATATTTGATAGATGTTAATATCATTAATGTCAACACTCCGATAGAGGCACCTAGACCACAACCAATAGAAGCAAAAACATTAAAAATATTTTTAGTTCTATTTCAAAAACATACAAATAATGAGATAGTTGACACTTAAAGTGTTCATTATACTTATCAAGCACATACACCACCAACATCTTACCATACTCATACGATGGAAAAACACCCTCTAAATAATATCATTGGTATGTATCATACTAAAGTGCCAGTTATACATCTCATCACCTTCTTAGATTAGGAGATCATTGATGATGACTCATATTTATATGCACTCTTTATACGAGCTTATATTGATCATCATCCTATTCATAGTGTCATGGTTGATAATGGGTCAAGTGTTAAAATGTGTACTATCACACTTTTATAATACTTGGGTTATTCAGAGTAGGATATTTCTAAAATAAATATAATTATTCATGGTTTTAGTGGTCATGTTCAGAGCTCCATTAGGGAGATGATACTTCTATTATAGGTTGGTATCACATATGTGGCCATTTGATTCTTAGTGGTATCTAGTGCCAACACATTTGACATGTTATTGGATAGGCCCTAGATACAGTAGTTTGATCCATCCCATCCATCATACATAGATTCCTTAAGTATATACATGCCAATTAATGGTTACAGTTGAGGGCCTTTCATATGAGTACCCTTTACCTATTCCATAGTTGATTATATATTAGACACCAATTACCATTATGCACATAACTTCTATTAGAAAACCTTCGATATCAGTTGAGCCACTAGTGTAGGTGAGGTCTACTCCTATGACATTACCAAGTACTCCCCCATGAAGCCCTATATTAGAGAGACCCCTGCATTAGAGATATGTTATGGATTATAGAGAGCCTCTCTTTACCCCATTACCATCTAGATTAATTTTACAACATAGAGCACCCATGCTAATCATAGCATCTTCTACCAGATGGGTCCCCAAGAATCCCATAGTTCACAATCCTATTCAGTTAGCTTCATAGATTCCTAGCCGCACTCCATAGGTAGTTTTAACTATAGATTACACAATACATCCAATTCATAAATCTTAGCTACCTTCTCACACAACATAGGTGGTCACTCTTCCTTTATTTGATATAAGACACCTTGATAGTGAGTCTCTTATGAGGCTCATCAGTTAGTATGTTCCTCTCTACCTGTACATGGTTTTATTTTCACATTGATTGTCTATAGATTATACTCATAAAACACAAAAATAATATAACATATTAAAAAATACAAAAACATTCAAATATTTACTTAGAAAATATATTTTTTAGATTTTATGCATTTTGATGTTTACATTCCTTATCTTTGCCAAATACTACATATGTTATCTATGTGAGTCTAATCAGTTTTATCATACATACATGCTTCACTTGTTCTCTTCAAGTGTTTGTAGATTACTATAAGACTTAGGTTCTCTATATAGATCCACATTTACTATTATCTACCCATTAGGGGCACATAGCTACACAACTCTAACATTGATACATTCACTCATTAGAGGCATCATACTATACAACTTCTGGTTTACTAGGTTATATTTTTATACTCCATATCATAGACTTCACATTGCTGATATCTTGATATTAATCATATTATACTATATATATGTGTGTGTGTGTATATATATGTATGTATATGTATGTATGTATGTACGTATATATGTATGTATGTATGTGTGTGTATATATATACACATATATGTATGTGTATACACACACATATACATACATACATACATACATTATATATATATATTTGACTACTACTACTATAGACTTAGCTTATGTACATCTTTGCTCTTATATGAAATTGTACCACATGTTCATGCATACTTTCATTTCTAAATTTACTGGTTTATATTTGATTGTGTCTCTTTACTTCTACATCTATGTGAGGGAATTTGAATATGCCATTGTTTTATGGCTCTATGCCAATTCCTTTCATAGTGTACATGTTTTGGATATGTGCCCATGTCCTTGTGTGTGACTTCTTGATTATGTATGTAGACATTTGAACATGTCTTTACATGTGGATCTAATCAAACCTTGCTTGCTCTATGTGTATGTGGACATTTGAACATGTATTTGTATGTTTGATCTTTCTCAGAATTAGTGACACATGCCAATATACCTTATCTTATGACCCCTTGGCCTACTTTATGTGACTCATGTGTTTTTATGTATGCTTTCATGTATGCATTATGGCCATGACACTTGTCTCCTGCTTGTTAAAATTACACTTAGTTTTTTATGCCATGAGGAACCTCATGCATTTCACCTTCCTCTTTGGGTGCCTTGATGGACATCATGCCCCATATCCCTAGGTAGTTACTCAGTTTATACTCAATTTTTTTGTTCATATACATGCTTACATTATTCTATCTATCTTTAAAACCTTGTGAATGCTAGATCTAATATACATCACACATTACCAACTTATGCTCAAATTATTTTACATTTTGATGTTATATATATATATATATATATATATACATATATATATATATATACATATATATATATATATACATATATATATATATATACATATATATATATACATATATACATATATATATATATATACATATATATATATATATATATACATATATATATATATATACATATATATATATATATATATATTCCATTTTATGATGTAGATGTCATATATTTTTAGTTTAACACATATGATGCAAAGTTTTTCTTTTGAGGATACTTATTACATAAATTTAACAAATCCCTCAAAAGAGGGGGATTTCATAGGGGTTTGTCACAGATACTAGGCCATCATAATGCACTCAGAACATAAACACAAATTACAAGCCCAAAATCAAGAAAACATGGTGAAAAATAGTCATATATAGATTATTTTTAGTTTTGAAAAGAAATAATATAGTTGGACATTATTGTGGCATAATAGACACTATTACGGTGTGCTACTAAGGGACCATGATACTATCTAGTATCCCAAAAATAGGAAATTCTAGAATTACCAAAAAAGTACAATAATTACAGTCTAGGTTTGTATAGTTTCAGTCACATATTATCATATATGCTCTGTTATAAGCAAAATTACATAGGTTTTATCTAATTAGGGGCATCATGCACATCATGGTTAGTCCCATTTCAATTTCATATACATAGACATAGATTATTATGACTCAATCCAAAATCCATATACACAAATATCAAAGTTGAGGGCATATGCATGACACATTTTTCCCATATGTTTAGTTTGACACTAGTAATCTCAGATGGAATGGAAGATCTATGTCATTATCTATATTGTTTACTCCAGACACCATTTGCATCAGTTTTGCACAAAATTGATGCCTTATTTTATCTAAAATGGTTAGCATTACCTAGTAGTCCTTGAGTTACATACCCAAGCACCCGAGTGGCCCTTGATATGTTTTTCATTTCAGAGTTTATATGTGTCCCCAAAGCCATCCTACATAGATTTAGTTACATCACATAAGTTCAGTTATATTAGGTAGTTTTAGTTACAAATGCATCTACTACACATAGGTAGGCAATGATGTAATCATAGCCTACTTGATTTATTGAGCCACCCACACATGAAGATTGAGCAAGCCATCAACTCAATCAAAGTTATTCACCATTTGATCACCATCTACATGCACACACAGAGGATGCCACTAATTCATTCCTTTCCTCTTTATCTCATCTCTTTACTCAATTTTGTCTTTGATTTTGATGTTTATTAAGGATTGATTCCTTCATGTCTCATTTGTAGGATACATAATGGAACATATTTTATAGGCTCAGACCCAAATTCATGGGTTTTACCTCTTAGATGAGTCTAAGTACACTTATTTTCCTTTATTTTAATCATTTCCCTTTGTTTCATTTATAGAGTAAGGGGGAAGAAAAATATAGTCATCTAAAATGTCATTTAGTGTAATGAGTGTCACTTGAGACCACCTTGTCCTAGTTTATCCCTAGACCTATCTTAAGGCCTCTCTTGATCATTTTCCATATTTTTTTCAAGTTTAGCTTATTCCCAAATACACCAAAAGTAGAATTAATCCACTTCCTAAGAATCCAATCCCTTAGTTCACCAACTTTTTCTACTTGGACACTACCATGGCCCTTTGGACACTATCATACTATGTTAATGTCCAAGGGATCGTGCTAGTGTCACTTAGATCCTTACTCCTCTAATGGATATACTTCCATTCCTTAATGTAATTTAGGGTTAGCCTATACCTATTTAAAATATTAACAAAATAAATAATGATATATATATATATATATATATATATATATATATATATATATATATGCCTCTTTCATTCACTTATCCACTAGAATAAAATCAGATGTAAATACTCTCAAATAAAATTATAAATTGTTTTTAAAATTAAGTTCATTGATCCTATTCTTCCCTAATTATACATACACCCATCTGCAATAGCCTAGAACTCAGATTACTCAGATTTATAGTCTCAAGTCACACTCAAAGCACTCAATTTGATGCTCATACTAGAATTCACTTTCACTTGCAGCAAACACTTATGCAAGAGAAATAAATTTGGATTGATTATTGTTTGAAGTATTGGTATGTAGTCAATGCTTAACACATGGGGTGTTGAGTTCATTCCTAGCTTACCTTGCTAATGCCACTCTTTTCTACTTGTATTCCTCAAATACCCTAAAAAACATGGAGGCCTAGGGTTTTGCATGTAAATCAATCAAAATAGGGTACATATAGTAAACCAACATTCATATACACATTCACATGCATATCAAGTCCCACCGAAGGTATACCTAGAAGTTCACTACCCCTATTTCAAGAGGAAACCACCATACTCCTGAGGGCACTACCATAATGCACTACTATCTAGAGGACCGCGGTTATATCTAGGATAGTTTTTGACTCCTGATTCTAACTTTTGATGTTTTACATAGCTCTTATACCAAGTTTCATCTTTTCACCCATCCATCTCAATCCATTTCTAGCTAAGTACAATCAATTCTAGTTCATTGTTATTTATATAATTATCAAATTGGTCAAATATTATAAAAATCAATGGTTATATTTATTACATATTTATTCCCTAATTTATTAATCCAAAACTTTACCAACTAGGGTTTTACATTCCATAATCCCCTTAAAATTTAAATCACAGTACTTTATGCAACCACACTTTAGACTACTTTCCCTAATCTATAATTAAATGCCTTTTAAAGAGCAGGGAATGTGTTTATATAGATAGATGATCTAGCCAAATTACATTAATGATGAATAACCTAATAATAAATATTAAATGAGAAAGATTATTAATGGTAATACATCTTAAAGTATCACATCACATTACATTAAACCACAACTCAATGCACTAAAACACATCATAGACTGCTTCACCCCTTTTCAATGTCATCACAAGCTTCATCTAAGCAACATCTTATTGTGCATTACCATAAAATCTCCAAATGATTTTGAATTAAATACACTAATGTTAAACCAAATTATGAAGATGATTCCAAATACAAAACTTACCACAAGATAACATGATGCTTGTGTGATGAAGAAACATCTCCTTCAGACCACTTAAAACACACCAAATATTATGCACTTGTGAAAAATAACTAGACTATGTGGTGACCCAAATGAAAAATTTAATGCTTAGGAAGATAACACAAACCTTTAAAAATGATTTATATATATCTATATGATTACACTGATGTAAAATAACATAAATACTCATGTAGATGTTAGTAAGCTTATTCAGACTAAAATAACTACTACACATAAAATCAAATGCAAAAAACATTACATCCACAAGACAATACAAAAAACATGTGTACTTGTAGGCTAAAAAAAATGACACAAGGACAACTACGTAGCACAAGACTTGCACCAAAAAAATAATAAATATTATGCACAATTAGAATCTTATGCAATGATAAACTTAGATTATTTTCCTAATCTAACATATTTATGGTTGATGTAGGATTACGCATGAACCTAGATGATCTTGCATCACAAAGGAATGAACATAGTTTCATCATTATTTTCTTCACATAAACTGTATTTGTGATGAATCATACATGTGAAGAGGATGTTGGAGATTGTCCAAATATCCCAACTTTATTGAACATGTCCTCATATTTGAGCAAGTATAAATTATGAAATTTGGACTAGCGGCATGTGGGATGAATTGTGAGAAAGTTTTTGAGCACTTATTCATTTAGACAGTCGATTCATTTTGATAATAAATTATCTTAATAATTTTTTAGTTTTCCAAGAGGAATGATTACTTCTCTCTAAAACTCTCTAACTCAAAATACCCTAGAGATAGTGAGATCCACTTAAACATTAATAAGATAAGATTATTATGAAAGTGGTTGATGGTATATTATTGATTTTAATTTATTTTTAATTTTTAAAATTTAGGAAAATTTAATGGCACGCATCCAAGCATGTTTACAATAAATATAATATCAAATGCGTATATAATATGGCATTAAATAAAATGTTTAAAATTAATAACAATTTGGGGAAGAGTAATGGCATTCATGGGTGGGTATAGGCTACCAAATTAAGAGGATAAAATTAACACTAGGAACTACATAGGAAGATGCATCATTTGGAAACCTTGTTCTCTTTCAAATGCACTACAAACACTATTTATTTAACATGGATAATTATGCATGAATAAGAATAAAGTGAACAATAAATATCATCACTATATAGTATCTCATAATTTTCACCATGTGACCCAAAGATTTGAATAACTAAATGAAGTTACAAACACTCAACACATCTACGAATGATTAATATTTATGTGAAGGAATTAGGTGCATTAAAGGGCATCTTTTACAAAATTTCAAGTGTAATGGCTAAATCTTCTAAAGCGAGAGTATGACAAATAATATCATGACTTTCTCATTATTAAAATATGTAGGTAACTAGTTACACATGTTCTTTACTTGATAATAATTCAATAGATGTGAATTTATTTGAATAAAAGGTATGAAATGTATTTTCCATGATTATGCCAGCCAATGGGTCAAATGACTTACTAATTTGTCAAAGCTCCATCTGCACTAGCTACAATACATCATTTTTTAGGATTTATATCATATTTAAAGTTGCCTTTAAGTCACATTAAATATATAAATTATACATCAAAATTTGAATCATAATAGTTAATAAAGTAAAATTTGTAAACATTTTTGTTTGGATAATCCTTTAGCTTATCTCTCAAGAGGGTTTAATGAATGAAAATTGTAAACCCTTTCCCATAATCAAAAAATATAATAGGTGTTGGAATAATCTACACTTATTATAGGGAGTTCTATTTTATCTTCATTTAATATATTAAACAATACTTTTATATATAATATGTATATACCTTAGTTTTATTTATAAACACTTTTTTCTTCAAGACTCGTCAATGCATTAATATTCTTAGGGTACATCCTAAGGCCTATAATGGGATTGAGGTGGTCTTTATTATGGTGATTTTTAAGACATTATACCATTATTTATACTTCCTATTATGACCTTCAAACTATCATGACATTAGCCTATTTTTTCATCTTAGGTTCGTGTTGCCCCTTTTGACCCTCTTTTTCCATTTGCATGTTTGACTAATGATGTCTTGTAATAACCCCTATTTTAAATGATGGCATTGATTGATATAATTATATACACATAAATTTGGTACTATACACTTTTTAAAAATCAAAATTTGATATAATTTGAGATACATAGACATTATAAATACATTTAAATCTTGTGCACACTTTTCCTTTATCCATCTACCCACCTATTGTCTTGGTCAACCCTATTCTCTAGATACACTTATTCAATATCAACCTATTCTATTTAAGAACCTTATATAATCATAAATATACCTCTCCATATCTCAAATCATTGATTTTCACCCCTATAAAATATTAATAATGACTAGACACATGTGGTCACCACACATGTCTGCCTCTACCAACATATTTTACAAATACTCAACGGATATTTTTTAAATTAGAAAATCTCAAATGGGTTGGCTTAGACATGTTTCATGTGTTAGTCATAGTGATAAATAATGAAGAATTATCTATAAATACAAATTAATCCTGAGGTTATACTCACTTGTCCATTACCTTAAGAATTACTTAAAAATTAAGGAATCAATTCAGACTCTCTTATACTTATGTAAAACACTATAATAATTAATTACTTAGATTATGTAGGGTCTATGGAGGTTTGTGATAAGATATAATTATCAATAGTGATCCTAAAATGGCATGTGAGTGCTTGGATCTAAAAACACAGTGCCTGTACATGCCTAGACAAGTCCATGCTTCTTAGATGCTTATGCAGTACAAAAATGTTTGTTATGGTGTCAAAAATATAGTGTGATTTTTTTGATCTATGATAGTTATGATAATTATGCCTATGTCTGTTAAGGATTCTTGTACATGAATATGCTTTTGATCCCATGCAAATTTCTCTTTTATCCTTCTCTTTACTTCAAAACCCTAGCCATGCACTAAATAACCACTATAAAATAAGGAAAATGGGTGAAAGGGAAGGGTTGATCTGACCTTACCCACCCTCATGACTAAGTGACACCTAATAATAATCCAAATATGGAATTCAAACTGGATGTAGTTCTCCCACCTAATTGAGTGTGTGAAATTATGTGGAATAATAACATGCAATGTAATTATATGTATAGATCTCAACACTTTGCAACCTATAACATGAACTTACAAATGTTATTCAAAATTAACTCAAGTCTTTATCCTTTTAAGGGTTTCAAATTTGGGAGATTTAGGGAAGTTCCTCTCAAAGTACAATGTATTTTCTATAAATATAGAGATGATTTCCTGTTGATTAAAAGGATTAGGCTTGATATGTTTATATAAAAAAATATTTAGGTATTTTCATTTAAACCAACATAAAAATTTTGAATTTGGGAAACTAGTTGTTAGAGGGCACACATATAGGTCTGACCTAAGTGGATAGGTTTGTGTCAACAAACCTGTCTGGGAAGTGTAGACTTGTCTAGAGAATAGGAAAAGTGATATTAGATCATGAGATAGTGTGAGAATGATATTAATTTATTTAGGTAAAGACTAGGAAGGTATTATATAGTAGTAAATGTAATTTGTAAGGGTTAGTCCCATATATGGATAAATTGCTAAGGAATAATGTGAGCAAGATTTATTTATTTGACTCTTTTATGGATGGAGATAAACGTGATGGGGGTGAAGGGTGCATCAAAGTGAGGTGGTGGAGGTATATAGGAGCAAGGCCATGATGAGGGAAAGGTTTCAGTAACTCTATAGGAGTCCAATATAGATAAGTAAGGTCATAAAAAGCCAAATAACCTATGGTCTTCATGGGAGATAGGCAAGGGGAGTGTGCTTGTTGGAGGCAAGGTCAGAGGTGAAGCTGGGGTTAGGGAAAAATGAGTAGAATGTAGGTCTTTAGTGAGGCTGAGTCAAGGTCGAAGATGGTGATAAAATCTTGACTCTAATCAAATCTATTCTTTTAAATAGAGGTATTTCTTAGGTTTTGATCACCTGCAAGATCCTTTTGGTTTAAATCAGTAGAGCACCTTTGTTAGATTATCTAATAAGGAACCTAGTTTTGAGGTGAGTGAAGATGGTGCTTCAAAAGGAGTGGTTAGGTTTTATGTGAAATATTTTTTTAACTACATTAATAAATCTAATCCATTTCATTCTTGTGGTTCTTTTTATAAATAATCTATCCTTAAAGCTTATCCTAGTTCTGATCTAACCCTAGTTCCTAAACATTACATTCCTTCAAATAAGCTCTCAAAAAAGGAAATAAAGGTTTAAAGGGGAATCCAAAAATAGATTTTTCTTGGACTAAGGTTATGGAGATGGATTTTTTTATGTGATATTCCATTAATTTTTTTTATTCTCCTAATTTGGATATAGTAGATTAAAAATTTCTCTGATGGGGGTGAAAAGGGGAAATATATCTTTGATTGGTAGATGTGTTGGGAAACATCCATTTTGGGAAGATCTTCAAAATTGGGCATCAGGTTCATAACTTTATTTCCAAACCCATTATATTTACATGCTTTCAAATAAATTTTTTTGGATCCAATTTTAAAATCTAGAAGATAGAGATTTTGTGTGGACACAGGGACCCTAGTTTTTTAGGAAAATAGGGGGTGTTTTTAAATACATGGGTTCCTTTATTTATTCTTATTTATGTATTTATTACTCAAGCACCAATATGGATAATATTTTATAATCTTCTCTTATCTTTTCATGATCCTAATCTTTTTCAACAACTAATGAGCAACTTGGGAGATTTTGTCAAAATTGATGATACCACAACAATTAACTTGAATCTTGTAAGAGCCTATGTAATGGTAAATCTTTCTAAACCCATTCATAATTTGGTTAGAATCACTTAATATTATAGAGTTTGGTCTCAGTGTTTTAATTATGAAGGTTTAATATTTATATGCTTCAACTACAACAAATTTGATCATAAGATTGTTACTTGTCCTGAGAAGGGTTTTAATGGTTCTTATTTAGCAATGGTTCAAAAATAGGTTAGGAAGGTTGGATGTCTAAATCATGATCTAGCTCAAAAATTGATTTCTTCTTCCAATTATATTTTATCTAAGGTCCCTTCTATGAGGTCCCCTCAATAATTTCATATTAACTCAAAAGAGTGAGGTTCTGAAAGGAGTAGAGGAGTTGATTAATTTGGTTTTAGGATAACCTTCATCTTCTAAGCTAGGAAAGGAAGATAAGGTTTTTGAATCTGATCTAAAGGGATTGGATAAAAATTTTCATATATTTGAAATCCCATGAGAGAAGGAAGTTTTTAAATAAGAGGAAGAGGAGGAGGAGGACGAAGAATAAGAGCTAGTAAGTAAGGTGATGTTATCTATTGCTCAGAGTTTCAGTGATATGAAGACTCCTAACTATGGATAGAAAGGGAAGAGAGGTAGGAAAACAAAAGAAAAAATACTTTATCTAGATGCACATAATTCTATTCTCAACAACACTCAATGGATGATGGAATTATTATTGTCCAGGAGAGGTAGATGTATGCAATCAACAAATGGATGATCCATAGGCTAGATTGGTAGTGTTTTCATATTTTTTGTTTAACATTATTGTTTCTACTTGAAGTTTTATTTAAATGTTTTATTTTCAATCTAAAATTAGTAGTTTTTATTTGGATCCTCACTAATTAAAAGGGATTGTCTAGGGTATAGGTATTAGTAGTTCTATAGTTCTTTTGGGGACTGGGCCCATAGTTTGTGCTCCAAAACTAGTTATATATTTGGTCAAAAGCTAAGCATTTATCAAAAAAAAAGAGTCATTTATTTGAACATAAGTCAAATATGTCAAATATTAGTCAAATTAAACATGTTCAAGTTTCTAATATAAAATATGAATGTCTACATTATATTATATTTTTCTCTACATTCATGTTTCACAAGTGCTTCTCATGGTATAATTTACTAGATAAAATATAATGTATTTAGGTTGTGTATAGTTTTAGACTCATTACACTCCTTACTTATTATGGTAAATTTTTATACATTTGTGATTATTACATAGTTACATTCTTACTTTTATCTAATTAATATATTTGGCCACTTTACATTGATCATACATATTACATTTTCCTTCAGATATATTATATAAATCTTGATTGTGTACATAGATATTTACATGAATTTTTTCATATCACTATTACATTAGATGGGTACATTTTATATCAATCTCCTTGGGATTGATATTTATCTATACACTACACCTTGATATTATAACATCAATATGTCTATGACTAAGATTTGGGCCTCATTGATACATCTGTAGACACCCATTTTGGTACAAGTACACATATTTATATTATTCTTATATGTATATATCTTTTTAAAAAGAATTAGACATATAGTGATGTGGTCTCTCATGGACCTCTTCATTTTCATCTTATTTCACTTGATTTCCCTGACCCTTGGGCTTGTGTGCTATTTTTGTTTACCTTCATCTAGTGTATACCAAAGACTCCTACCTATTTTACTTTTTTTCTATATGTTTCAACTTCATGACACTTTCATCCATCCTAGACACTAGCATTGATGTTAGTGTCCAACCTTGACATAACTGTCTAGACTTATCTTTTTATCTTTTTCTGTGTCTTTCACATTGTGATTGTTTTATTATCACTATTTCCCCATCCTATGGTCAGCTCATGAATCACAAGGTTATAATTCAAAGTCAAAAGGTTACTATATATAGAAATGCTATGGTATAATTAACACACCTTCCAATTTGATAAGGAAAACTCTGTAGTAATAAAATACTCTCTATTTCAAGCTATCAAATTGCACTACAACACTATTTAAATAGTTGAAGCATTTAAAAGGTCAAATATACTATTGTATCACTTGTACTGAGGGTTACTAGTATAAATAACATATAGTCATAATATTATAGTTTCACACACATGCATAATATGGAGAACTACATGTGATTCTAAGGCCCTCTTAGATATATTGGCTATGTAGGAAACACTTAGCAATACCAGGGTTGTTAGGGCTAGATTGAATCACATTACTAACCCCTTTTTACTAGGTTATAAGAGGTATAATATAAAATAACTAGGGTTTGATTATTATCTAGATTTGGTAAAAAAAAACATAAGTCGAGGCATAATATGATTACATAGGGGGGAGTGTAGGTCCAGTCTAAATTTGAGGTCATTCTTGTGTATATCTCTCACTGGACACTATTGTTAGGTATAGACATAAGTGTCAACATTATTTTCCTAGATCGACATAACTATTTGAAAGTAAAAAATAGTCAGAACATAGAATGAAAAAAGTACATGTCTTTAACACAACCATGTGACAACTTCATACCATTGCCATGATCTAGAACAAAACATCAAATAAGATATGCTCTCTTTTTCCCCTTAATTGCTTTTTACGTACTATACTTACACATGCTAAATTAGTCAAATCTATATTATTGACTATACTTTAATGTAAATATGAATATTTTCATTCCTTTCAAATAGATTTATTTTCTTGGGTATTATCTTGTAAAACTCCTAAAGTACATAAAACATTTGGTGAACTCATCCTATATTTGTTAAACCAAAATCCTAGTTTGCATATTAGGGTTTTCACCTTCTTTCAAAATTTAATTTCATATTTATATATTTTATTTTTAGATCTGATTTGTGTTTATGTGGGATTAGTTTAGGAATTTTAAATCTTCTTATTTATTTAGCCCTCATGTTTGTAATTTTCAAAATTTTCTTAAACTCTTAACCCATTATAGACTTCCTAATTTATGGCAATCCAATGGGCCCTCAACCAAAAAAGCCTCATCCTTTGGATGGTTTATTGTGCCTGATGATCAATGTATTTCATATTAGGATCTTATGGAACATCAAAATGGGATCAAACCCCTACCTTTGCTTATAACTATGATAATGAAAGAATAAATGATGCACATACAAATATAGATGACCAAGCTAGTGATAACGACATTTTTTATTATGGATATGAATGTAATGATATTCCTCTTGGCTATGTTGAACCTAATTATCCTACTCCTTTTCTTTCTAATGATGAATAATTTCAAGAAATGACAAACATAAAAAGTAATACTATTCCTAATGTTGAAAATCTAATTATTGCATCTCCACCTCCTTGGGTTATCTTAACAACCGAGTGTGTCTCCCCCTCCTAATGTTGGAAAAGTTAAATAGGTTGAGTCTCACTCCAATGTATCTCATAATGAAAATTTTGATGAAATCAAGTGTGTTCCTTCTCCTTCGAATCATACTAGTGTTGAAAATCCTATGTCTTCTTTGCATGATTCAAATACACCTAGTCCAAGTTTTTCTTCCCCTCCAATATGTAATGATAAAAATACATGTCATATGTATCCCATTGTCATCCTTGAAGAACATAACAAGAGTTCCAATGAATATCTTAAGGAAACACTCAAAAAATTGGCATTGTTTGAGGACACACAAAAATTCAAAAGTTCATTTGATGAATCTTTTTTAAAGGTCAAATCATATAAATCCAAGAAACTCAAAACTAGCATTCCATTCTCTCTTAATTTAATAAGTAAAAATTAAAGTGATAGTTTCATCCCCGCCTCTCATGATATTGAAAATGAAGTGCCCAATGTCTCGTTTTCTCCCTATTTTTCATTTTTGGCTAAATAAGAGAAAATACTTACAAGTGAAATTATTTCACTGATTCCTATTGAAAATATTCAAACCAAGTGAAGTATCATCTTTTAATGATAATGGTACTTACCTCTTTAAGCATAAGATATCCTTTACCAAATATTACAAAGCCATGTGATGATTCTCCTCACAGGAGTGATAAAGATCCTACCATCCCTATGTTTCATGTGAATGGTATTTGATAACCTAACAAAAATTTCACCCTCTCCTCATGATATGTTATCTATTATGACCACCATGGGAGATTTGAAACAACAAGTCAACACTCTTAAGTTACAATTTTATTCTCATGAGGTGATTTTTGAGGATAATACAATACCAAAACAACCTATTGCTCGACATGTATTTGAATATATTTATCCTTAAAATTTTATCATGCATGATTTATCTTTCTTCTATGGTTAAGGGGATACTAATATCCATTTTTAATAATATATACAATCATGTGGACATTAGGCCCAAAATGAAATCTTGTTATTAAAAGCTTTCCATTGTAGTTTAAGAAAAGGGGCTCTTAATTAGTATTATAGCCTTCCAAATGGTTCCTTATCAACTTCACATAAGATTGAGGATGTATTCCTATCACATTTTCACTAGTTTACCTTACCTAAGTTAGCATTAGAATATTTGAAATCATTGACCCAAAATGAGAATGATTCTCTACAAGCCTATGTTATTCGATGTAAGGATGCTTTGTATTCCTTAACTATATCCCTTAATATTTAGAAGTATAATTTATATTTAGTAGGGGTATTCTCTCTCAACTTAGAGAGAGAATTTCATAAACTCTTTCCTTTATTTGAGACCTTATATTGGGATGTGCATAAATATGCATGTGCATTAATGAATAAATAAACTTAGTTACATGTTTTTCCATCAAAAACAAAACATGATAAGACTCATGTTTCAAGGGCACATAAACAAGCTATGAAGGATCATTAACCAATTTTAAAATATTCTATAGAACCACTAGTACCTACCAAAGTAATGGCAATTAAATTATTGAACAAAGGAAAGAAACATATTTTTTGAGTACCTCCCATTGTTAAACCAAATATAATTACAAGATGCTAGCCTCTTCATTTTGATTGGTATCAAAATATACCAAATGATATAATAATTTTTTTTTGGATAAGCAATTGATCAAACTCCCTCTTAATTCACATTACCCACCTCATAAATTTGAGAAGGTAAAAGGACACCACTTTTGCACTTATCATGGTATTAGTGGTCATCAAGATAATACATGGTTTACCCTTGATAAAAAGATTACATAGTTAATAGATCATGGAATAATTTAATTTAAAAAAGAGGAATCCAGAACTCATTCACATAATTCTCCTAGAGGCCTATCTAACAGGGTCGATTCATCTCATTCTGGTCCTTCTAAGGAAAACATGGTCCATCGACCTTCGCATAAGACACCCCTAGAAAAAGTCCTTCTCTAAGTGTGATATCTACTTGGAATTATCACTCCCACACTGATTTTACCAAGGAAATAATAGTTTATCAAATCTTAAATAAATTCACATGTAGAGGGGGTGTACCTACATAGCATATTTGGGTTCCTAAGTAGGTACTTACCAATTCAATAGTTACGCCTATAATTATAGTAGAGTTGTCTACAAAAACAAAACCTATAGTTACTATACCACAACCATTACAATAAAGCATTCTTGTTTCCTACAAGTTTATATTGCATACAATGATTAATTTCTTGTTTAAATCATACAATTAGTTCATTAAATTGAAATATTTGTTATACCTTTTACCATATCCATAACATACACTATGAAAGTAAAAATGTAATTAACAAACCATATAACGACCAATAGAGATTAAAACAATGCAAATATATTAGATACCAAATAAAATCCATGTGGATAAAGTCATATACATATAAGTTGATACAATGTTTTACAAATAAACATATCAATCATAATTCATGGGCTTATCCCCCAGGGTATACTCATCATCACTATCAACATCCATAAATCTAGAACCTCTAGATGTAGATGCACTAGGATCAAAATATGGGCCCTATGCATATGAAATCATGCATACTCTCTCCTTTAAAGAACTAACCATAAAACTATCTCCTCATGTTCTCATCTTAAAGCATAGTATAACTTAATAAGTGTCTACATAATCTTAGTGTACTCCACTATAGGATGTCCCATCTATCTAGATCTATATGTAACTCTTCATGCTCCATGGTTGCAGTATGATATACTTCCATAAATATCACAACAAGATAAAATAATGGTGTATGTGTACCAACAATATAAAAAAATCTCTGAATAAATATGTCTCTGGCTACATCCATCATCACATTATGGGTAAGGGATTGGATCACCTGATCTACCTTGGTCAACCACTTCTAGTTACCTAAAAACATTTGAGATAATATACCAATTAGAAACATATATATTAATCTAAATACTTTTATAGAAAAATCAAATGCAAAACTCAAAGCTAATATACTCACTTGTGAATCTAATTTATGCCTCATCAATTGGTGTTGGTCTTGTCAGAGCATCATCTCTTCCATCACCACCTATCTCTCCACCACCACCCTATGTTGTAAGAAAGGCACCTAGAGCCACAAATATAATTAAAAAAGGCCATCAGGCCTTATCCCACCATTACACATATCCATCAATACACCATACATCATTCTTACTACCATGGGAACCATAAGATCTTAATCATCACCTGGGCATGGGGCTAAATCTACAATAATGGGTGTTTGTCTATCATACATCTTGTGGCCACTATGTACTATGCAATAGGATGGATATGGTGTTGAGGGCTCCCCCTACTTAATACCAAACAATCATAACACTCAATCATGTTAAAATAACTCATACACACCAAGAAATTGATCAATAAACCACATACTCACATGAACTCTATGTAGCTCATGGCCATTTTTAGGCCACCCAACAAAAGTCCTATAAGGATGCCACATAATCTGATCTGTAAAAATCATATCTAAAGTAGTCTAGTATTCCATCATGGTATAAAGTCTACCATGTGAGAATACACACCACTCAAAAAAAACATGTGGGTCAGCCCATATAGGGAGAGGACAAAAAACTAGCCATACTAATATGATATGATCATGCACCCAAACATGTAATAGAGTCATCACAAGAATACTACCACCATGGCTCTCTAGTGTAAATATGTAAAGATCCCTATATAAGTGGGCTAGTATAATGTGATACCAAAAATACTTGTTCCTATATAAATAAATATGATAAACTATTTGGTGCATGTGACAAGAGATTCCATCTATCCCACCCTCTAAGCTACAAATGATGCCAATAACACATAAATAAATTTTTGTAGATGCAAAATATCACCTCTAATAATATCATCAAACTAAACTATATTACTTGGTTCCACATTAGGATCCCTAAACTTGATAAAATATACATGGGAATTTTGAATATAGTCATGACTATCATTACCGATAACCTATACCCTCTCACCCCAAATTGATAACAGAAAGATTCCATAAACATCCTCCAAGGTGATGGTTATCTCACTGGTAGGAAGCTAGAATTTATAGGTATATGGTTTTGACCTCTTTTATAATATATGAGGAGGTGGATATCATATGAAATATATCCCAATTGGGACACATTCTCCAATCTTACCTAATCAATAATAACCCAATTAGTTGCATCTAAACCCAACTCTACCAAAGTTTAATAATGTCAATCACGTTAGAACTCTCAAATGTGTACATCCTTATACAACCAAGAAATTAACAATAAAAAATTATTAGAGATCACATTTTGTTATAAAAATCTATAAATATCAATAAAATAAACATAAAATACAAAGATATTAGTGTCGAACACTAGCGTCTATGTAGGGCAGATGTGTTAGATCCTAATATCTAACCTAGACAAAAATGTTCGATGATAATGTATGATAATGGATATTTGTATCATCATCAGATGAAAGCATCTAGGATGCTGATGAAATTATTTGAATGCCAAAAAAAATTCTCAAAACACAAATTTTCAAAAAATCAAAATTACTAATAAATTGTTAAAAAGTTACTTACCAACTTGGAAAATCCTGGTCAGCTAGGGCACTCCAGAGCATATAATATTGTAAAGGATGAGGATATCTTCTACATGTAATTTTTATTCTATATACTCAAAGCTCAAAATTTACAAAATTTTAAAATTCAAAATATTTCAAAATTCTATTACAACCCACCTAGTATATTACTTTGGCACAACTTAAAATGACCATATCTTGAGCCCTGATTATCCAAATTCAAAACTACAAGTTGTGTTAGGATCTAGAAAATGATCCCATTTATATTATACCTAATTTTAAATTTTAAATCATTTCCAGAAATCACTAAAATTTTTGCTACATTCTGGATACTATCAAAAATAATGTTACAAATTCTTGACTACAACATTACCAAAATATTACCAAGTCAAATGTTATTATCAAATTATCCATTATTAATTTTATGAGGAGACCACCAATAGGAACTATATTATCTCATATAAAAATGGGGGGGGGGCATCTCAGGAGGGTCATGTTTACAAACACATTATACACAATTGAAACACACTTGGCATAATTCTTAGATTATAGTGAGGGAATGTTTTGGAAGCATATTCCCCACATTTATTTAGTTTGTAATACTTATATTAACTTTTAGATTTAGTGGGGGAATGTCATATGGACATGGATTACACACATATACAGTGTTCAAATTCAGTGGGGGAATGTTGTGGAAGCATGTTCTTCACATTCATTTAGTATGGTACTTATATCAAATCACATATTTAGTTGGGGCATGCTTTAGAATCATGTTTTCCACACCAATTCAGTATTCAACATCTCTAGTTTATAGTGAGGGAATGTTTTGGAAAACATGTCCTCCACATTGGTACTTATTCTAATTTTATATTCCTTTATACATAATGGGGGCATGCTTTGGAAGCATGTTCTCCACACTTATATAAATTTATAGATTGGCAAAACATACACAATATATGATTTAGACTCATAGTTGTGGTAAAATCATATACATTGGTAAAATTTATTATATACAATTCATCATGAGACACATCCAAGGTATATATGCTATGCAACATGTGATTATTATTATAAAAATCTAAATCAATTTAAAAATCCCAAAACTTATATGTAGTGATGCCCCAATGTGCTGATACCTAATTGAGTATTTACAAATTTTATTGAGCCTTACCCATCTACAATGGTTGGTTGTTATTTTTGGTGTGATTGAAGGGATTAAATCATCAAATCTCATCAATTATTTAGGTGAGCTTTATTACATCACTCACCCTACCGAGCTATACATATGCATATCTTTTGTACTCAAGTTGTGTTCATTAGGAAATGATACTCTTAATGGCTGAAGCACCATTAATCCTATTCTAAGTTAGGGGCATGATCACCTCTCAAATATACTTACTCTAAGTAAAATTCCACCATGGTGTAACACACTTTTACCACTTGTAGAATCACTCATCTTCCTGGCCAAAAGATGGATGAAGTTACAAGTCCCTATTTCTACTTCTCAAGTTTACAACACTCTAGACCTAGTTATGATGCAACACATACACATGTACTCTATCCATGTTATTTCTTTAGGCTAATTTTTAGTATTGATTACATACAAATTATATACATTGATTTATATTTTTTTTAATATGCTTGGTTATAGGTAATGATCAGGGATGAAATATTGAAGGAACAACTTGAGCAAAGATAAGGTGTGTTGTCCACATCATAGTATGCATTTTATTTTCCTTTAAAATAATTATTCATTTTTTCTTACATTACTAAATTAAAGGGGGAAAATGTAGATACCCATTTTGGTATAAGTATACATATTTTTAGTCTTCATGAACTCTTCAGTTCCATCTTATTTCACTTGATTTACCTACCCCTTGGGCTTGTGTGTTATGTTTGTTTACCTTTAGGCAGTGTATACTAGAGACTCATACCTATTTTGCTTGTTTTATATATGTTTTAACATATTAACTCTTGCATCTATCCTAGACACTATAATCAACCTTAGTGTCCATCCTCGATGCAATAGTTTAGATTTAGATTTTTATCTTTTTTTGTATCTTTCATGTTGTGACCATTTTGTTAGCCCTCTTTACCCATCTTATGGTTAGATTTTTTCACATCACTAGGTTCTAATTCAAAGTCAAAAGGTTCCTATATATATAAAGGTTATGGTATAATTAACACACCTTCTAATTTGATAAGGTAAACTCTATAATAAAAAATTACTATATATTTTAAGCTATCAAATTACACTACAACACTATTTAAATATCTAAAGCATTCAAAAGGTCAAATATACTATTACATCACTTGTACCAAGGGTTACTAGGAGAAAGAACATATAGTTGTATTGTTACAATTTGACACAAATGCATAGGAGGGATAACTACATGTAAGTGTGGGACCCTCTTAGGAGTATTGGCTATGCAGGTAGCACTTAGAAATAATAGGGTTTTTAGGGTTAGCTCAACTCATGTTACTAATCCCTTTTACCAAGTTATAAGAGGTACAATGCAAAATAATTAGGGTTTTCTTATTATATGTATCTAACACATAAGCAAAAATAAGTAAAGAAATAAATGATTACATGGGGTAAACATAGGTTTGGTCTAAATTTGAGGTCATTCATGTGTATATCTCTCATTAGACACTTCCATCAAATATAGACATAAGAATCACCAATACTACCCCAAATCGATGCAATTGTTTGAAAGTAAAATATAGTTAAAACATAGAATGAATAAAATTTAGACTCTAAAATAGCCCTGTGATGACTCCTAACCACTTTCATGATACAGAACAAAACATTACATAAGATATGTTCTCTTTTCCCCCTTAGTTGCTTTGTACTTACTATATTTATTACATAAGCTAAATTAGGCAAATCTATATTATTGACTCTATATTAGTGTAAATATAAATATTGCCATTCCTTCCAAACAAATTTATTTACCTGGGTATTATCTTGTAAAATTCCTAAAGCACATAAAACAACATCATAATTGTACCACATTCTTGTACATAAATTTTTATTCTATATGTTGTGCCTTACATATGGATTCCATGTATCAATGGATTTCATTCTTATATCTTATTTGATTTCAAATTGGTGTTTTCATTCTATTTTCATTAATATTCTTATAAATAATTGTTTTAAGTTGATTTATATGCTTTAATGGCCTTGATCATTTGATTTTTTATCCCATGTTAGCACTTACTTTTGTTTCCCAATGATAACAACATATTTATCAGGACCTTCAACCACAACATGCATTGATTTTTGAGGGAAGACATACGATCCTCCACATCTTATTCCTCAAGTTTGTAAACCTTGCTCCTCTCAGTTTCATGTGTGTCCCCATGCATTCTAGTGTTACATTTATGTGATTTTGCACATATTACTAAAAACTCAAAAACATGGATTCATACATAATCATATCCTTACTTATGGGGGAGTTGTAATCACAATTGCACCTTATAAATTTTATCTTTCCATATGGGGTAATTTTACTAACACTTATTTTTGAGTGATCACATCTATATACATTCACTTTCCTAAAGGGGTATGGTACCCATTTATTTATATTATATTTGTTTATTTAATCACACATTTTCCTATCGATGCATGATACCCATTTTTTCTTATTTCACCAATCGCTAAATGGGGGCATGATACTAGTAGTTTTTATCTTATATCATATTTTCATATAAAGGAATCCTACCCACAAATATTTATTATTGACATATATGACATGTTGATTCTATTATTTCCCCTTCGCTTATGGGTCTACATTTTTAATTCATATTCTAGATCTTGCACTTACCATGATACATGATAGGTAATTACTCATGATGAATTTCATTATCTATCTAATATTGATTTATCATACATTAGGTAGCATATGGGCTTCCCCATGTACATCATTATCCTTACCTTGGGATCTATTCACTTATGTGCCTTGCCATGTATTCATCTATATCATGTGATCATGAAACTTTACTATTATCTTATCATTAGGGTTTTTTTATACATATATGCATTATATTATTACATTAACTAAATTTTATGTCCTACACATAATTTTACATCTTGTCACATTATGTTCATCATACTTGTTAAATGCATGATTCATACAATAATATTATCAAAGGGTTGGGATCTCATGTTAAATAAATATAAAACATTATAAAATAAAAAATTTAAAACAAAAATCTATATATGGTTATATATATACTTTTTCTATAGGTTTTCATATCCATAATTTACACATTTACTTTGCACAACATTTATTGATCAGTTCCTATGAAGATTCACAGGTTACATAATATTGGACTACATATAATTTTACCACATTATAAGAGGAAGTTTTCATCAGTAGCATATCATATCTTAGGGTAATTTAAATTCAATGTAATTTTCATGGTGACATATTTATTTGCTTGTCCTTTATTAGATTCAACTAGATTACATTTTTTAATGCATCTCATGCTAAAACCTAGAGCTTATATATATCACATGGATATCCTCATTGTGATTGTTACATAATTACATCTACTATTATGAGTGAATTTTTTATTTGATGTGCATGTGATTGAGTTTTTTACATCCTTGTCCATAGAGGATCCTATTTTCATCATATTTTTTAGATCTCATACTTGTGTGGTCTCACTAACTTATATTATCACTAACCTGGGTGTGGTCAGTAACTTATGTGTTTATTTGATTTATATGTTTCTTGTATCCATGATGTTCATCATGAATTTTATATTTTATGATTATAGCTATGATGTCTAACATACATATTATTGTACTTCCTTGGTGCTTACATTACCATGGTATTTAACATGAATCTTTAAGGGGCATGTTGTGTGATTTCTCTTTACTATATCTAGCCCAATTGGGGGCATATTATATCACATTTGAGATATTATGGTTGATCGCATTTTGATTTTCATATGAAAAATCATATCATTTTATGATGTTCTTGATATATTACTTGTTTCACATAAATTTTTATTTATTTTATTAGAATAAATTTGTAAAAATTGAAATAAGGGTGAAGTTAGTTGTACCTAGATTTGGTTTTCACTTTGTGATCTAGATGGTTGTAGATACTCCTCTTTGGATTAGGAGGAATGACCTACAGATAAGAAAACACTAATGAAATGGTTGATTAGTTAGATAGTAGGGTAGATTGATTATCAAGCTATATCCAAGAAGCACAAGCTTCTTTGGAGGCTATCAATCCACACTTTTAAATAATCATGTTCTAAAAATGAAAAACAAATTACTTGCATAAATAACAAAAGATACTAAAATCAAATAAAATAAGTGATTGAAAGAGATGAATTAGACTAATTATAGTAATAAATGATTGAATATCAACTCTAAATAAATCAATTATGGTTCAAAAAATAGAGTGATGATCTATGCTCAAGTAGAAAGTTAGAAAGTGGGATTTGGTTGGGGTTTGATAGGTGAAAATAGCTTGCTGTAAAAATTATCACATAGTGACCATCGATGGTTGGGTGAGACCATCAATGGTTAGGGTGACCATCAGTGATTAGGTAATTATTAGTAGTTAGGATAGACCACTGATGGTTAGGGTGACCATCAATGGTTACTATGGGTTTTGATCTAGTTCAAGAGGTTGGTTGACAAGGTTGTAGAGTGGATTATGGAAGGTGGGATGAAAGATAAAAAAAAATAAACTAATTATTGAATCTGATAAAAGATATATACTTATCTCATTGGTCTGAATAATGTGGAGGTAATTGGCTAAAAAACTTGTTGGTGGAGTCTAAAGCAATCTCGATAGAGTAATGATATCTTGGTTGTGACTGATGAATTATGGCACTTTAGATCTTTGACTTGGTTACTAGAAGAATACATGTAAAATAAGTTCTAATACAAGAAGCTCTGATAATTATTGATGATATTTGATAATTTTTTTGCTTTTTGTACTTGATTACTCTTAACTCTGGATCCCTTTCACCTCCTCCTCCTCTCTTTTTATAGAAGGAAGGGAGAGATGGAACAATAGGTTTAACAAGTGGTTTAATAGGGTGTCTAAATTTAAATATAGCATGCATTAATTCACATGTAGATTAGATAAGATAAATATAAAAAGGCAAGTTATAGTTAGCTAAATCTAACCCTTAAGATGGTTAAAAGGATGACTATTGGTATTTAGGCCTAATCATTGGTGGTTGATAGGTTAAATGGTAGAATGGTCAAAGTTTAGTTATTTTGACTTTGGTTTGGTAGTTGAGGTTTTTCAAGTGGTCTCGAGGGGGTCCAAGAGTGGTTTAGGGGTTAGTTCGACATCTAGAACCATTGTGTGTGATTTTTTAGTGTCTACATTTTCCCCTTGTTTATTATGTAAGTTGTATTAGCAAGCTAAAAAATAAAATTAGATTACAAGTTGAAAGTTAGATTCCCCAAGTATGAGAGAAGGTGTTCCCCTTTAAACCAAGAATCGATGAGGTGAAATGGAGTTAGGTACAGGTTTGATAAGTGGATAAGTAGATGACAAAATTAGTGTTAGGTTAGAAACTAAATCACAAACATACACACAAACTATGACTTTATGTGATATCCAAGATCGTGCATGGATTAGGTTGCCATGGTTGAAGTAGTCAGGTAAAAATAAGGTTGGCACTAGAAAGATAAGTGACAAGTAGACCATGTGATCACATTTAGGTGTGGAAATTAGGTTACACTTGTAAATGCAATTTTCTTAGACAAGATCAGTGTTATCATAGGTATCCAAGGTAGGAAGTGATCTGTGGAAGACACAAAATGGGTTGGTGCATAAAAGGTAGCATAAAATCAAAAAAATTAGTCATGGAAGTTTAATTAGTGCAGTCAAAAGGACCAAAGCAAGGTCATCACAAAATATGCAAAAGTTAGGCCAAAATGACCATGATGAGGTTACATGGTTGGTGGTCAAGGTGGCAGAGAAGTTAATCTCCATTGGTAAGTATTTGGATTAGTTTTGGTGATGAAAATTTGTTTGAAAAGGTATGGGTAGGAGGCTAAAACCCTAAATTAATTGACTATTGATGATCAAGGTCAACCATCGATGGTCACCTTGACCATTGATGGTTGGATGTCAGCCCTAAAAGGGTAATGGTAAAAATGCTACCATGGGTTCATTATGTTCATTTGGCCTTTGTACATTTGATGACTAGTTTGTGACTTGAGCAATAAAATGGTGGCAGTTTGATAGTGTTAGTTGAGTGATTGAGTGAGGTATTTATTGAGTCAACTGAGTGATCGAGGATGTAGAGGGGATGAGAGAGAGTGTGAGGTCAGGTGATGGTTCCTAGGGTACCTTCATGATGATGGTCAAGGAATGA
The DNA here is from genome assembly GCA_037957365.1 of Torreya grandis. Taxonomy (NCBI): domain Eukaryota; kingdom Viridiplantae; phylum Streptophyta; class Pinopsida; order Cupressales; family Taxaceae; genus Torreya; species Torreya grandis. The sequence continues at coordinate 207,475 of JARHVA010008529.1, read as the reverse complement.
GGTAGGATTTGTCATTGAATTGATAGGTTAGATTGAAATTGGCAAATGAATAATTTTTTGAATTTGTTTATTGTTTAGTTGTGGATGGGTATTGACCTAAAGCTAATGTTATTGATAGTTTTTTTGGTTTTTGAGTTGAATTTGGTAGTTTAGAGTCAAATTGGAAGGGTAAGGAGAAGGGGAGGGTAGAGTGAAGATAAGGAAAGTTTTTTTTTAGTTTTTTATGGCATTTGGTAGGTAGTTTTAGGGGGGAGGGTTTAGGTTGATCACTAATGGTCACTACACAATAACCATCGGTAGTTATTATTGACCATCATTGGTCATTATCAATTATTGATAGTTAAAAGGCAACCATCAATAGGTCACTTTGTGGTGATTATCAGTGGTTGGTCCCTAACCATTGGTGGTTGATGATAGGAAGAGTCTACCATCGATGGTCGATAATAAGAAGAGTCGACCATCGGTAGTTGATGAAATGTGGATTTGTTTAAAGTTAATAATTGATAAGAAATAGTTTAATTTCAAATTTGAGTTTAAGGGGTGAGGTTAAGGTTAATATGTATATGTTAAAGGGTAATAGTTAAGGTAAAAATAATGTTGTTAGATAAAGTTTTAAGGATGTGGTTAAGGAATAGATGAATTAAGTATAGGGTAGACTAAGTTTAAAGGTGAAGGGTAAATTTTTGAAGATAAGCCATATGTATTGGTCATATTAGGCAAATGTTAGGAGTTGAATAGATTAGAATAGGAAGTAGGTGTAATAGGTAGAGTTTATAGGCAAAAATATGTCAATAAACTAAGGTTTTTTATATAAAACCCTATAGGCATGGGAGCAGATACAGATGAGGGATAGAGTGCCCTCAATACTAGATGAGATTCAATGAGGGATGATCGGCATTGATTGGGAGGATATGGAGGATGTGAGATTTGGAGGTATGAGGTTAGGATGTGGCAATGTTAGTGGCACTCATTGAGAGATAGGATCCTACCACTAACACATTTGTGCTTTCAATAGGGAAGTTGATGATTTTACCTGAGGACATCCACATGATTGTGTGGCTACCCATATGGGGTGAGATAATCTACCACACTAAGAGGGAGGAGAGATATGGGTAGATGGATATCTTGTATATAGATGACCACAAGTATTGAGGTGGTACTTAGGGGGTTTACACTACACACCACTATACCATAGGGATAGAGATGTGAGGTGGTTGTTCATTATGATGATGATAACAATCACCTGTTACACTTTATAAGATTTGAGTAGAGGGAGGTTTTCCATATTTTTTGTTGGGTGTGATGGTTGAGATGTTTTTGGGTTACATAGTGTGTTCATGGGATCATGTGCTATTAGTTTAGATTGACCAATAATTTTGGGTCTTTTGCACTCACATGAGATACAAGATCAGTGTTAGCTTTGTTCTCCATTATTGGGCTTATGATCACATCTAGGTACTATGACCTATGGGGATACCATGTCATGGGTTTGCTCAGAGGGATTTTAGGGTTGGATATATGAAGTGGAGAGGTGATTATGCCCTCTTAGGACTTGGAGGAGGGGCACATGACATAGACTGGTATAGGTACTGACTAGATGCTTTGGTTGTGGGAGACTGATTTGGAGACTGTATGTTAGGTTTCTAAGATGGAGACATTATGCAAGACATACTCTATCTCTATAGAGTTATAGATGGATCTATGGTAGGTGAGATCAGGAGATAGAGCTCATTCCATTAGATAGGGTAGGGAGGTATTTAAACCTTGTTTAGGATATCCCTGAGGTGTACCTAAGGTATAGGAAGGAGGATACAGAGTTTCCAATGCTTGATCCATAACCAATGCATGAGTTCATTGATCATGAGGATTTGCCTACAAGGATAGATATGGATAATGTAAGTGTTATATATAGATATCCTAAATGGTACCAAGCACACTATGTTATGACCAACTTTGGAGGTGATGATGGTGGTTGGTAAGACATGAAAGTCAATGCAATGGGATATGGTTAGTAGGCTTAGATGTATAGGGTTACCCCAGATATACAAGTAGTGATCATTCAGAGGGGCTAGGCATGAATGACTTTATCCATAGCTTAGGCATCTTTTTTAGTAACAAAAACATTTTTGGTAGTATCATAGGGTTAAGTGGTTGCTCTTATAGGAGAAAGAGATTAGGCTAGAGCTCATCTAGCCATAGTTACATAAGAGAGAGATTCTTTTTGGCAGGTAGGAGGATGAGTACCAAAGATGTGGGCTCATTAGAGATTATCATGATGTAGAGATATGTAGCAACAATTGAGAAAATATGGTATTATAAGGCCTTAGTCTTTAATATTTTACCAGATGAGCCCTGATGGGGTGAGTACATAATAGATATGATTAGAGGGGTTGACATGACAACACTAGGTTAATGGGATGCATCTTTAGGCAAATAGGTATATGTAGGAGGGTAAGATCCAAGAGGTAGTGGTCTTTAAAGGTTTAAATTTGTTATGAGACATTATATTTTTGATGTACCATATGATTTTGATACCGTAATGTGAGTCGATGTAGTGAGATGTATAGATATTTTGAGAGACATGTACATGATTTTATATATGATAAATATTTTTTTGTATATAGATATGATCATGGTTTATGATTTATTAATCATGGTTATGATGTTCATGTTTCTTATTTATGATATGATGTTGATATGGAGTTTATGTAGACTCACCTAGGTAGGGATGTGACGTTATGGCTCTTTTAATTTTTATTCATGCTGACATTGATATTGATAGATGTTGTGTACATGATTATGATGTTTATGAATGTGATCATTGAATTCATGTATAATATGATCATGTTTATTATATTTATATGATTATGGTTATGGATAATAGTTATGCTTGGGTGGACATGGTTATGATGTGATTATTGTTGTGGTTATGGATGATTATGATGATAGTGATGATTATTTTCATGTTTAAATTATATTCTTCCTCATCTAGATTTAGACATGTGATGGATAATCATGTGTGAATGACTCATTTAATTTATGATGTATGATTAAAGTGTGGTAGATGTGATAGATGGTTATTTGATGTGATTGATCACTAAATGATGTTACGATTAGGCTCATGATAATGGTTTATGGATTTGATGTTACTTGATCATGGTTCTTGATTATTATGTTAATGATGTTGGTTTTGTTTATGATTTGGTTATGGTTAAGGTTATTTGATTAAAAACCATAGTCTAATCTTAAAAACACATAGAGGAAGCTTGATAACAAAACTAAATGTGAGAAAGATAGGATAATCGAGAGATAAACATTGTAATGAATGTATTAAGAAGCATGAGAGAATAAAAATAAGGTTTGATGATTCTTCTTTGGTAAAGACTAAAAAAAATTGAAGTTGGATCAACTTAAGTAACATAAGCCCTTCAAATGCTTTGCATTAGCATTCATTAGTTTGTTAAAAAAGTGTTTTGATCACATATTATCAAGTAAGTTAAAAATCCCTTGTCTATAGAGTGTATAAATGGGAAATGGATGATGGTGGAACCTTCTTGTGAGACTAACATGCCTCTTCTATAGGTTACCAAAGAGGTAGCATAAACAAGTCCATGTTATATAATGTGCAGACTGATCAATACGAGAAGTCTACTTATGAAAGCCAATTATGGCTTCCAAATTATATTTGGATTTTAAAATTTTGATAATGGGTCTTTCAATATTTTATTATTTTTTGGAGAGGTTTGGGAAGCTTATCGATGTGAGAAACTTTCAAAAAAATTCTATGCTTTGTAAAAATGCTTTAATCATCCATCCTTCAAGGGAGTGGTCTAAGTTTGTATGTGTTCTTTTAAGGCTATTGATTGTTATCCTTCAAGGGAGTACTCTACCTTATATTGATTAATTTTGATATGTTTGTGTAGTTGTCCTTCAAGGGAGTAGTCTACAAATGGTAAGAATGACCCCTAATTTTCTTTTGATGACTTTTTTGATTTTAATTTATTTGATCTTGATGACATAGACTTGCTTATATAGGATTAGAGGCAGATCTTTATGAAGGCAAGACTAAAATCATGAGAAGGTTAGTGATTGGTGGAAGATGTTTAAGAGACAATGACCATGTGAATCCATCCTATAAAGGATGAAAAGTACCATGAGAAATATGCCATGGGTAGAGACATGATACCCATGTTCAATATTGGGTGAAGATTGTAACAAATAATCACATGATTCAGTTATAACTAGTTGTCCTTAAATGAAGGAGATGAATGTGGGTGAAGATAACGGATGAGCTTAAGTTAGACAAAAGGGTGAGTTTGATCCCATTTAAAAAAATAAAGTATGTAGATGTGAAGTATTGAGGGGCTCAGGTTCTAATTTTCCTTCAAGGGTGGATAACTAATAAGCTCCTAATCCATATTTATGTGTTATGATATAAGGTCCGATCCAATTGAAAGCAAACTTGCCTCACTTACTTTTCCTCATATTGGTGACATGTTGATTTTCCTTTAGGATGAGATCTTTGATAATAAATTCTCACACTTTAAGGTATTTTTTATAATCATGCTTGATTCATTTTTGATAGACACAAATGTGGGTAAGCATGGCTAAACAATGCTCATCAAGTAGCTCAAGTTAGGATAAACATTCTTGATGATAATTATTCTTAGAGATGAGATCTTGTAGAGATATGAAAAGAGAGGGAATTTGGACTTTGAGAGGCAAGACAACCTCTACTCTAAACATAAGGGAGAAAGGGGTAGCACTCATAGGGGTTCAAATGATAGTATGATATGCCCATAAGGTGAAGAATATATGTAAATGCCAATCCTAACCAGATGCATTAACCATTTTAATTAACATGTTATTGAGAAATTTATTAGAGGATTCTACCTATTCATTATCTTATGGATGATAGGGTGATGAGAAACTTAAATTGATACCAAATTCATCACAAAGACCTTATACTTGTTTATTTTTGAAAGATTTTCAATTATCAGTGATAATTTTATGAGGAACACTGAAATGATAGATGATGTGATGGTTGATAAAGTTGAAAATATTTTATGTTTTTGTTGAGACAAGAGCAATAGCCTCTACCCATTTGGTAAAATATTCAGTAGTAGTTATGATAGAATGATGTCACTATGAATAATGGGGGTAAATTTCACCAAAAATATCTAGACCCCATTGTGAGAAGGGCTATAAATATTTGGATACTCGAAGACTATGGCTAAGTACATGATGTAAATTAGTATGTTGTTGACATTTGACACACCTTTTCACATAATCACATCAATATTAGTTAAGGGTGGGCCAATAATAGCCAAGGTGAAGGATGTGTTTAGTGACGGCTAGGCCACTAAAGTGTCCCCTATAGATCCCATCATGCATTTCCCTGATAGCATGAAAGGCTTCATGACTACTTAGTCAACAGAAGAGGAGATCATCAAATCCATATTTATAAATAATTACCTTGAGTATGGTATAATGTGAGGTGGTATGAAAAAATTCTCCTCAAGCATTCCTGGAAAGACTAGAAGGAATGATGGCAAGGTTAAGGTAGTCAAAGGTCTACTGATACCAAAGGTCGGGTTGGGTCTCCTCCACATTGAAGATGGTGGTAGAGTTTAATTTGACATAAGAGGTTTGGGTAATTTGATGGATAATGATAGATATCTTAGAGTCAGAGGGTGGAAATAAGATCTAAGAATCAAGGGAAGCCATCATATCATCAAACTTGTTCATAAATCATAGAGTGGTTTAGATATGGTAGTGTGTAAATGATGCTAAGAGTAAATCAGCTAATTGTTTTTACTATTGTAAAACATCATTATTGCATTGATAAGATCCATTTATTTGATTTACCATGATTTGAGAGTCACCAAAAATGTTAATCATTTTGACTATCAAGGCTAACATAGTTTGAAGGCCTATCACTAGGGCTTTGTACTCAACCATATTATTGGTACATTTGAAATCTATCTTAAGGGATGAAGGAAGGAGTTCACTATGAAGGGGGTAAGGATGATGCTAGGTCACCCACCATGTTGACACTTTGATCCATAGAATAACATGGTCACTTGATAGGTAAAGTCTACCTTAGAGAGGGTTGTAATATACTCATTTAAAAAATCAAGAGGAGGTCGATTATCTGCTAATGGTGCTTCATAAAATTGGTTGGTAATGACTTGACCTTTAATTAAATTATAATAAAGGAACTCAAGGTCAAACTTAGATAAAAAAATGAGAGACTTAGCCATATATTGGTTTTGGTATGGCTTGGCATGCATATACTTGAGTGGGTTGGTATTGGTTATGATATATGTCTTATGGTTGAGAATGTAGTGATGAAGTTTGGTGGCCATGAAGACTAAGGCTAGGAAAATTTTCTTAGTATGGGTGTACCAAGTCTCATTCTCTACAATCATATGACTAATATTGTAGACGATGTGATCTTTATACTATTCATCCTAATGATCCAACATTGTCCCTAAAGAGTGGTTGGTGGTGGAAATATAAAATTAAAAAGGTTAATCTTCCTTGGGAGGAATGAGGATGTGTGGAGACAGGAGGAACTCTTTAAGTGAATCAAAGGCCTTCTAATAGTCATTGCTCCATTTAAAAGATAAATCCTTCTTTAGAAGGTGGTGGAAAGGTTGGCATAAATCTGAAAACTAAGAGATAAAGTGATAAATGGATTGGAGCTTCCCATGCAAGATAAAAAGTTTCTTGAGATTGGTGGGAGGAGGTATGTTAGGCATTTCTTTGATTTTGGTAGGATCAACTTAAATTCCCTGAAGGGAGGTGATAAAGCCAAGAAGCTTTCCTGATAAGACCCCAAAGATAAACTTCTTGGGACTAAGGTGAACATGGTAATGGATGAGTCACTCAAAGATAATCTTAAAAATGGCCAAATAATCTTTACTACATTTAGATTTACCAAGAATGTCATCGACATAGTCTTCTATGATTTTGTGAATAAGGTCATGAAATATGTAGGTCATGGTGTATTGGTAGTTTGTACAAGTGTTTTTTAGTCCAAAGGGCTTGACTCTATATGAAAAGGTTCCCCATGGGGTGATAAAGGTAGTTTTGTGTTTATCTTTAGGGGAAATTAGGATTTGATTGTAACTTGAAAATTCATCCATGAGGGATAACATCTCATGGCTGATTGTAAGATCAACAAGTTGGTTAATGTTTGGAAAAAAAAAGTTATCCTTTGGGTAAGCAAGGTTAAGGTCAAAAAAATCCACACAAATGCTAAGTCCCCCTATGGCTTTGGTGATAGGTATGACATTCAAGTCCCATTAGGGATATCTAATGGGTTGAATGAAATTAATGGATATGAGACGTTAAAGCTTTTCTTTAATGAGAGGGCTATGTGAAGGTGCATTCATAAATTTTTTTGCCTAACTAGCTTGGCATCATGGTTGGTGACTATGTTGTGGGTAATGATAGAGGGATCGATTCCTAACATGCCATTATAAAACCAAGAAAAAGGAGGGGAAGTCCTAAAGTTACTTAGAATTTAGTGATTGGCCAATTTTGATAATGTGTGGGTTATCTAGAGTGCCCAAGTTGATATCCATGGTGGATTAATTTAACATGGTTTAATCTTAGAGGGGAGATATTTTTGGATAGAGGAATCTTTTGCACCAAGATAGGTGAGAATGGAATCGTCATCCTGACACCAAACAATATTAATGGTAGGAGGGTCATCTATTACCATCTCAGGGTGAGTCAAAGGAATGGTTATAGTTTTCCCATCTTTTTGATAAGTTAGGGGTCTGAGGTTGATCATGTTGATGAAAAAAATTTAGGGGGGACAATGTTAGAATCCTCAGCTATCAATGGTGGAGTGGATGGCGAGGATAGGATTTCCTCATCGATGATGATAATGGGAGGCAAGTTTTTTTATGTTTAGGTGGCATGAAACTAAGGCCATGATTTTCATGAGGTTTTTAGGTTTTGATTGGAGGCAACTCATGCAGCCCATGTTCATACCAACCTAAACTAAATCCATTCCAAACACACCTATAAAGGTATGTCTAGGTAAACTCTAGTTTATCTAGATAGGAGAAATTAGACGTGAATGATCAAGGTGAAAAAGAGGTGGTATAAGTTTCAAGTATTTTATCAAGTCACCCATAGATGAAATTGGTTTAACAAGTTCAGGGCCTAAAAGGAAAAATGGTTCTAATATTGGGGTCATAATCAGGTTATTAGTCAAGATTTCCATATTATTAAGGAGTAGGAAAAGTGTCTAGTGTCAAAGGCAATACTCCCGCAATGAAACATGTTATAAGCTTGATTTTAAAGGGTCCATTGTGGGAATTTGGGTAGAAGGGTCTGATGAACTAGTGGATGCTTTAGTGGTATAAAAAGATAGGGCTCCATTCTTTTACTAGTGAAGAGTTTTTAGATGGGGGAAGGATAAAATCATTAGGTTGGTGCATCATGTTGAATGATGTAAAAAGACTCAAGTTAGCTTGTATGGTAACAAATTGAACTTCATATTCAAATTTGATGCATCAAAGTAGGGTGGATGGCACACAACCCATTAAATGGATCCAAGGGATTCCCAACAAAACTTTGTACTATAACTCACCTTCTACTATGTAGAAGATCTCAGGAAGCATGTGGCATCTTAGATGAATGTGAAGGGCAACAGTTTCTAGAGTCATGCTCATGGTATCATTAAATGATCAAATCACCATTGAGGTTTTTGACATAATGTTCTTAGGTAATTTGAGGTGGTTGTATGCATGGGAGGAGATAATTTTGATTATATCTCCCCCATCAATCATAACCCTTTTGATGCAGGCTTGGTTGATGTATGCAGTAATGAAGAAGGGAGAATCTTGGTCATCTAGATGGATGGAGGGTATTTTTGAATCCTTAAAGGTAACAAGGTTGGAAAGTTGAAGAGCTTCAATAAAGCCTGATAGAGGTTGTGGGTCTTCTGGTTGGACCCTTATGGATTGCAAAGCTTCTATCATCACTTGGTGGTGATGGGGTGAGGTATTGATCATTTCATACAAACTCATCCTCACCAGTGTTTGGTAAAGTTATTTTATAATTACTCATTAGATTTATTTAGAATGGTTTGATTGAGGGGGACCCAACATGGACACCTTGGGTTTGGTTGAACGTAAAGGTGCTTGGTGTTGGTTGGGTGGTTAGGTGGTGGAAGAGGTATATGTCCATAGAATGGACACCTTTGCTTTTCCCTTATCTTTTGGTTGAGCCTATGAATGTGTGACCACAAGGATGGTATGAATTTGGGAAAGAATCAGGATAGAGGATTGTTTGAGTTTTGCTTCATTTTGAGATGAGAGTAGAGGAGTAGGTGAGTGATGGTTGATGGTTATTAGTTCTTAGATTGGTGTTGGGCTCATAAGAGGCTCATCTAACAATAAGTCATATTCATTAAAAAATCAATTAGATAATACTTAGAGAGCTTTATAGTTCTTCATATCATGCTTAGGTATTATATGATATGAACATATTAATTTTTCATTTTTTTAAGATAGTTTAGGAATGTGTGGGTTGAATGGTCTAATAGGTGGTAAGGTTAAGTAAAATGCTTACAATAACCTTTTTATGATGGTTTATTAAGACTTAGGTAATGGTGGAAAAGGCATGGAGGTCTTAGGTTTGGTAGTTGAGGTGGAATCTCTTTTAGGAGTGGGTTTGATGGTTAGAGATTTGGGTGAAGGAACATTCTTGGTGGATGGTTTTGGTATGGATTGCTTGAAAGTAAAAGGTGTTAGGGTAGATGCCTAAGAACTAGGTGGTTTGGTTATAGAAGGTTTGGTAAAAATAGGTGAGGATAAAATTAAAAGTGATGGTGTGACAAAAAGTAGGGGTTGGATTTGGGTCTTGTCTAGGATGGTTGGTTTCTTTACTAAGCTAGAAAGGTGAGGTCCCAAAGTAAAAGGAAAAGTGGAAGGGGGAGATAGATTTTTGGTTTGTGGAATCTTGGGTGTTTTCACCTTCTTTTTTGGCATGGTTCAGGGTTTCTTTGATAGGTTTGGTGAAGTTAATTCCAATTTAAAAGAGGGGTGAGTAAGACCCTGAATGGGGAATATTTCAAGGTTTTTGGTAGGCTTGGATGGAATGGTATAAGGTGACTTGGTTATTTTAGGTGGAGTCAGTTTAGATAGTTCAAGTATGATTTGGTCAGTAGAGGTTTCTAATGGCTTGATTATGGTGAAAGTTGATTTGATAGTGGGAATAGAAGGTTGGGATGATAATGGTGTGGTTGGAGGTTATTGCTTTGTTTGGTAAGGAATCTTGATATGGTGCCAAAATGTGGCATGATCTATGTTGGGTTGGGATAAATAGTCCAAGTTTTAAACTAGTCTAGATAAGGGCTTATAGATGGGTTTGATCCATTTGATACTGAGCTCAAAGGATAAACCCATGGGTGGAGAGAGATAAGTGGTTACCTCATCCTTTTTCTCAATTAAAGGCTCTAAGGTTTGGGAAGATGAGTCTCCTATGGGAGAGGCAGGTAGAGTGATCACTTCTTTAGGGGTGATTTCCAAAGAAAGAGTGGATTATTGTATGATAGAGGAGAAGGAGATGGTGGTAATGGTTGCCTCATTTGGTATGCCTTCCAAAGGAGAGGCTGGTAGCTCAAATACCTCAATGGGTGGAGAAAATAGAGGGGTTGTTTCCTTGGTTTCATTTTTTGGAGGAATGTAGGGTGACTCCACTACCTCAATAAGTGGTAAAGGGGGAGTGGTTATTTTTTAGTCTCATTTTATAAAGGAAATGAGAGTGACTCCACTACCTCAATAAGTGGAGGGGTAGGAAAGATGGTTTTTTCAATAGATTCCTCAGTAATGAGTTGACTAAGGACTGCATTAATAACATGGACTTCATGGTTGTGAGAGGATTCGAATCTATTATTTTCATTATTCACAGAAGGGGCATGGTTAATAAATGGTTGTCTAAAGATGTCAAGTGATTGATTTAGGGGTACATTAGGGTTATCCAACACAAGTTCCCCCTTGATGATGAGGTTTTGGGTGACGTTCTTGAAGGTATTACACCTACTAATGTCATGTCTAATGACATGATGAAAGACATGTAATTCATTGTCCTTATACCAACTAGGTACAGAGTGAGAGGAATCAAATTAATGTGGAGGTTTGATCAGGGTAGTTGTATGATATTCACTTTTAATAACTTCTCTAAGATTGAAGCATATGACTCCCCTAGTGGAGTGAATTGATTTTAGTTGTTATGGTTTGGGTTTCTAGTGTTTTGATTAGAGGAATTGGAGGAGTTGGATTGATTAACAATGGGTGGAGGAGTGGTCTTAAGGATAACCACATTTGTGGTTCCCTTGTTTTCGGAGCTAGGTTTGGTTTGATTGTTAGGTTTGGAGGAGGGAGTCTCTTTCAATTTGAATGTGGAATTATTGTTTCTCAATTTTAACTTCCCCTCATCAATGGCTCTATTTTCTAATTTTCATGCCATGGTGAAAGATTCATCAAAGGTCTTGAAGCTCTGAATTGTAAAGTATAGGAAATGTGTTTGGCACAAGCTTGTGTAAAGAGTTTAATCAGCTCAGGTTGGGGCACAGAGAAAGAGATTTGATTTATCAAGATTCTCCAATGGGCTACAAAGTCAGCTATGGACTCATCATCAAATTTACAAATGGAGTAGAGATCGGTGATGGAAACTTTATTAGAGATGTTTATGGAAAAGTGATCTAATAAATTTTGAGCTAGTTGGGTAAAAGAAAAGAGGGAGTGATTTGTAATAACACTTTACCAATCTAGTGTCAGAAGTGATAGAGACATGGGAAAGGTATATAGAAGGAGGTCATCATCATAGGTAATCATATAGTATGAATGCCTAAATGCTCTCAGATATTGTTAAGGGCCTTTCTTACTCTAAAACTTTGAAAATTTTAGAAGTTCCCATTGAGGAGGATAAGGTCAAATAGGGATGGATGGATGAATTAGCTCATTGAAAATTTGGTTATAAGATAAGAGGTTATGAGCACCAAAGATAGATGACTACAAAGTAGTCATTTTATCTATTAACATTTTGAAAAGGTCCATTTGTGGTTGTGCACCCCTATAGTTGTAGGGTAGATTATGTTGGGTTTAGGTAGGTGAAACATATGGATAGTGGGTGGGGGGTTGAGAAGCTACCCCATATTGGTATATAGACATGGGTGGTTAGGATGATGCCACATATGAATATGTGGAGATAGGTGGTTGGGTGAAAGGTAGAGGTACATACCCTTGTGGGTTAGGGGTGTAGCTTGGGTTTTGTGCAATGTGCACCTATTGAGAGATTAATGTAGGTTGGGTAGGAGGTATGGTTGGGTTAGTATATAGAGGGTAGGTGGTAACTTTGGTACTGATGGCTGGAAGGGTAGAAGGTATATGATCCACCAAACTCTAGAATGAAGTGGAGGTAGGTGGGTTGGAAATAAGGGGAATGGTGGTGACATTAGTAGAGGGTACTCCTATGGTAAGTGAAGTACTAGTGCCCAAAGGTTGGGTTGCTCCTATATTAAAAAGGTTACTAGTTGGGGAAGAAGGTGATTTGGTATCACTTGGTTGAGTGGGTTGGTTTTGGATGGTGGCATCGGTTGGGTTATTAGTAGAGTATCCTTGGGTGACTAAAGGTTGGGTGGAGATGGTGGCAATAAAAGTTTCACTCATAAGGTGGGATGGCCTACCATAGGGTGGTTCAATAGGAGGAACTAAAGTAGGGGTAATATGAGATATGGTGTTAAGGTAATGTTGGAGGGCTATGGGGTTGTTATCTAGAAAGGTGGTGAAATCCTCATCACCTTGGGAAACCATTAGAGGAATACTAGGACTTTTAGAAGGATGGGGAGAACTCTCTACATCTGAGATGTACTTCATGGATGAGGGAGAAGAAGAAGATAGATGATTAAGAGGTGGATCCTAATTTAATTTGTTTCTTAGTTATTGTCTAATTAAAACCATGTAGATAAGTAAAAGAAGAAGATGCAAACAATCTCACAACTCAAGCAAAGAGAAGACAAGAAAAATTTAAGGAAACAAAACACACACTAAAGCACATTAAATCCTAAGGTTATTTTTAGTCTCTCTTGTGGCTTATACCTTAATATTTAACAATTGTGTGAATTAACTTAGCTTGTAAAGTAGGTACTAGAAAATAAATCTCTAGTTGGTTTTAGGTTGTGTTTAGGCTCTCAAAGGGATCTATATTGGAAATTAGTACATGTCTTAATATTGGGGCCTACCCCTCACTTCACCCACCACAATGATAAGGGTGTTAGGTGCTTAGCCAAGATATATTGATTTCCAAATATTATACTCAGCTAGTGAACTAAGTTGGTTCTCCCCTTGGTGATGAAATCCAAGTAGGATAATCAAGAAAGGTGACCGTTAGGTGATGAAATCCTAGTTAGGCCTTATGCCAATGTTTTTATACTTGATTAGGTGTAATTGGTTTGGTCTTGTGTGTGTGTGATAAGAGTGAATCTATGATTAATTCACTTTATTGATTAAGCTAGGTGAGCTAAAATAAATAATCAAACAATGGATGTAGTTAATTTTAAGCCCGCGATAAAATTTTGATTTCATTTTATGAGTAGAAAGACAAGAAGAAGAAGCACCTAGATGCAACTATGAACCCAAGAAAAGACTCAAGGTCCCACCAGGCATGCCAGAATGTTTCACATAAATTTTACTTTATTTTCTTAAAATAAATATGTAAAACTTGAAATAAGGGTGAGGTTAGTAGAACCTAGATTTAGTTTGTGCTTTGTGATCTAGATGGTTGTAGATACTCCTCTTTGGCTTGGGAGGAATGACCTCCAAATAAGAAATCACTAAAGAAATAGTTGATTAGTTAGATAGTAGGGTGGATTGCCTAGCAAGCTATATCCAAGAAGCACAAGCTTCCTTAGAGGTTATCAATCCACACTTTTAAATAATCAAGTTCTAAAAATGAAAGACAAATTGCTTACATAAATAACAAAAGACACTAAAATGAAATACAATAAGTGATTGAAAGAGATGAATTTGAATAATTATAGCAATAAATGATTGAATATTAATGCTAAATAAATTGGGTATGGTTCAAAAAATAGAGTGATGATCTGTGCTCAGGTAAAAAGTTAGAAAGTAAGATTTGGTTGAGGTTTGATAGGTAAAAATAACTTGTTATTGAAATTATCAAATAGTGACTATTAGTGGTTAGGTGAGACCGTCAGTGGTTAGGGTGAGTGTCAGTGATTGGGTAACCATCAGTGGTTAGGATAGACCATTGATAGTCAAGGTGACCATCAATGGTTACTATGGGTTTTGGTCTAGTTCAAGAGGCTGGTTGATGAGGTTATAGAATGGATTATAGAAGGTGGGATGGATGATAAAATAGAGAAACAAATTATTGAATCTGATAAAAAATAGATACTTGGCCCATTGTTCTAAATAATGTGGAGGTAATTACCTAAAAAAATTATTGGTAGAATCTAGATAAATCTCAGTAGAGTAACAGTGTCTTGGCTATGACTGATGAATTATGGCACTTTGGATCTCTTACTTGGTTGCTAGAAGAATACCTACAAAATAAGTTTTGATACAAGAAGCTCTAATAATTCCTAATGATCTCTGATAATTGTTTCCTTTTTGGTGCTTGATTGTTCTTGACTCTAGATCCCTTTTACCTCCTCTTCCACTCTTTTTATAGAAGTAAATGGAGAGATGGAACAATAGGTTCAATAAGAGGTTTAACAGGGTGTCTAAATTTAGTTTTAGCATGTATTGATTCATACACAAATCAAATAAGCTAAATATAAAAAGGAAAGTTGTATTTATCTGGATTTAACCCTTAAGATTGTTAAAAATATGATTATCGATGGTTAGGCCTAATCATCAACGATTAGGGGTTGACCATTGGTAGTTAATGGGTTAAAGGGTAAAATGGTCAAAGTTCAATAATTTTGCCTTAGGTTTGGTGGTTTAGGTTTTTAAAGTGGTCTCATGAGGGTCCAAGAGTGGTCTAGGGGTTAGTTTCACATCTATAACCATCATCTGTGGTTTTCTAGTGTTTACAGTACTATATTTCCTATTATACATTGACTCTTATAAATGATACATCTATTCTAATTTTTTCGTCGGTATCCTCTATAATCAAATTTTAGTGTCATATGTTTTAGAATGTGAAACTTCCACTAAATTATTTTCATAACATATAAATTTTTTAAAATTATATTTTTAGATGAGTGATTACAGCATAGGTCTTCCTTGCTCACCTCAAAAGGGGAGTGACATATATATAAGCATATTTTTAAAATGAAGGAAAATTGATCAAACTTAAACAAATTCATCTACTTCATTGATTAAGAATTGGATTGGCTGCTATTAACTCCCATAGAAGTGTTGGATATGTTTAAACATCTAACAAAGTTTTTATTATGGAAGTATTTGTTGAGGCATTTAGAGCAAATACCAACAAGGTATATTTTTTCTTGTGCTCTCTTTTCAATTTCATTTTATGTAAAATTAAAATATTAAAAAAATTGAAACTTTAAACTTCAAATATATATCATTATAATTGAATAGATTAAAAAATTAGCACTTGCTTAAGGTACATCAAAATCCCATGTGGATGGAGGCTTAATTTGATTATGCATAAAAAACCATTCAATCTTCCCTAGGTGTGAGGAAGTTTATGTTTCAACTTATTTAAATTTATATTTTGATGCACATATGCATTTAAAATTTTTGTAGACACCTAAATTTTTCAGAAAAACCTTATTCCCAATGTCTTATTCTTAATTTAACATATTTGGAAAAATTGTACATGTCGGCATGTTTATTTGTCCATTCTGGCCCCACTTAGGTCCGCATTCAGCCCTATAGCCTAAAAATAAAAATATAACATGTATCAAAAAGTATCCATTAGCATAATTATAATATACATCACATGGTATCATGCTCTCCTTCAAAAACAAAACTTGTGTTATCTCCAGGTCAGACCTATGCTCTGTGTATGTTCGTTTAGGTCAAACGTGCCCTGCATATGTTAATATTTTTTTATTCTTGTCCTGGATCAACCTCAATGTACAAGGTCATGTCAAATAATTTTAAGGATAATAATAACAATAAATAAATAATATGACGTAAATTTTACTGTCAAATGTAAATTCTTGAAACAAGCATCAAATATAATTCTTCCTACTTTAAGTTGAACTTTATTGAGTCATTTCTTACACAATTTACACATAGTTGTTATTATTCACCATTACCATTATGAAAAAGGATGGTAT
Source organism: Torreya grandis (assembly GCA_037957365.1). Lineage (NCBI taxonomy): Eukaryota > Viridiplantae > Streptophyta > Pinopsida > Cupressales > Taxaceae > Torreya > Torreya grandis. The sequence continues at coordinate 191,175 of JARHVA010008529.1, read as the reverse complement.
TATATTTAATATACTTTCACTATAAATTATATTTAATAGTATATTAAAAACTCTCACTCAATCTATTCCATCTACACAATCATAAAACTACATGGACATCTGATTTCAAGCATACAAGATACATAGTTTAGAACATTGATTTTATAGTTGCCTGAATCCATAACTTTTTATTTGTTTTAGAGTGTTAATATATGTCAAAGAGGAATAATAATTATGCACATAATTACCATAAAAATATCAAGGTTAAGTTATAATAACATCATAAAAGATATATTGTATAAAAAGTATTGTTGCTGTTATGGATGGCTCCTGCACGCGCGAGCCCTAAAATTTTGAAATTAGTTGATGTGAACCTAGCGGCCGGTGTGGCTGTGGAAACCGCTGAGGATTTTTCTGCTAGTAAAGGGATTGAAGACACTACAGCCCTGCATCTGGCCTATGTTCTTGGTTCAAGGAATGGACCTAGGGGGAGAACCTATGCGAATGTGGTGGCCTTTGAAGCGGATATACACGATGCTCTACCTCATGCAACAGTTGGACCAACCCGTGTTTCACCTGTAAGTGTGTTAAAACCTATAAGGGTAACTCTAGACCCTGAATTAGCAAAAAATATCTTCCAGTCGGAAAAACGATTTTCCTCTTGTGCTGCTATTTTTTGTTTTCATGGTTTTTGGCCCTCTTTTGTAGATCTACAGAATTGGATTGCCAAGAACTGGTTGCATATTAAAGATGGTCAAATCCAGCCTTGCACCAGAGGTTTTTTTATAGTTATATTTAAAATCCCTGAAGATAGACATTCTATATTGTGTCACAATAATTTTTCTTGGCAGGGCAGATTTCCTCTTATGGCCAAACCTTGGCATAAGGATTTTAATCCTCTATCGGAATCCTTTAATAAGCTCCCTATATGGGTGCAGCTCCCTTATCTTCTGATATACTTGTGGTAAGAGGCAGTTTTAAAAATCATTCAAAACACTATAGGGGATTTCTTATATGAAGAAGATAGCACGAAAAGTCACCATTCGACTTGTGCACGATTTTTGGATGACCTGGATGTTTCAAAGGGCCTTCCTGAGGTGATATGCATTGATTCCCCAAGGGGTACCTAGACAAAAATCTTGGATTATGAGGGAATCCCTTTTCGATGCAGGAAGTGTCACCAAACAGGACATATTGCAGCTCATTGTGTTGCTGGGAAAACCAATCCTAGATGTTCACCTTCTTGGTGGCCTAAAGATTTCTCTGAACATAGTATGGACAAACAACCTCTAGAAGCAACAACAGGATCTGAGACTGAGAAAGAGGATAGTTCACAATCTGAATCAGAAGATGAAGATGAATCTTTGGAGGATCATTCTAATGAAGCCCTTGTGGAGGCTGTGGTTAGTGATACAGCTGAGCCAAAGGAGGAGATGGTAGTCTCTTCCCCTATTTTGGAGGATCTTTCTAAGAGCCAGACAGTGTTTGACTCTCACAAGGAGTTTATGCCCACTAGAGTCCAAAGATCATTATCTCCTGAGGCATGGGTTGTTGAGGCAGCTAAGGTAGAGGATGGATGGACAGCAGTTAGGAGAAATAAGTCTAAACCTTTGGTCCCTCCTCCAGATATGAATCTTCGGTCATGCAAAAAGAAAAATCTTAATTTAAAAGATTCATCCAAAGTTCCCTTTTGCTGACTGGTTTATCGGGGGCTATAAACTAGTCGCTTTTTTTGGTTGGCTAGTTACTGGTCTGGAAGGTTGGTTCCAGTTGGTTAACCTTAAGATCAGTGTTTTGACAGCTATTTTTCATGGCCATATTTGTTGGTTATAGGTCCCTGTAAAACCTGGTCTGGGTACTTTTCTGTAATCAGGTTCTTTTGTTAACCTGGTTGTGCTTTAAGGTTTTTCTTTCACCTTGTGTAGGATTTTGGGGTCCCTTCAAAACCTATTTTTACCTTAATCTAAAAACATCATAAAAGATACATTGCACCACTGATAGAAAATTCAGGTTCAAAAACATTTTACATGACATATTTAGTGACATGAGGACTGACCCAATAATTATGATTCTAACCAATTGGAGTTTGAATACGAAGAACCTAAATAGAGAGAGTGTCTACCTATAAAATTTTATTGACATAAAAATTTAAATAACAAAATATAGATAGTTTTCATAATCATTCAATAGGTCCAGAATTCCAAAACCGTAATCATGTGTGATAATTCCTTAACCTTTTTTATTTACCCTATATAGCCTAGTTTTTTTTGTTACATTTGGACATGGTACTGAGCTTAACCTATTATATATTTTTTAATTCTATAATATTTCATGGATTTATGCATATATGTATATAATTTAAAGTAGTTTATTATTATTTTGAGTAAAAATAGAATTAGGGCAAGTATTTTTTTTGCTTCATTGTCTATCTTTTTATTATGTACTTAGAAGCCTCAAAATCAAAGAGATAGGTCATTTTTGATTATTTTCATTAGACAAATGGATTCATTTAAACCTACACAATGGATACTAATCCCTTCAAACATTATGCAGTGGTCCAACAAATAGATAATCCTACACCACAATGCTACTATCTTGATTTTGGTTCTAGATATTTGCTCAAATATGGGTAAAAAGGACAACTGTTGGGTAAAAATGAGTAAGGCATAGATCATCCTATCTATATTACAAATAATAGAAACTATCAAGGCTTGGGTTTTTTAGAAAAATATGCAAGTCACAAACATAATTATCGTAGTATAGCTTGTTTTCAAAAGGCAAAAATAAAATGTATGCATACTTCTACAAATGAAATCCATTTGGTCAACCCTCATTTGATAAATGAGAATGTTTCCCCAAAAAAATTTACATTGGATGACTTATCTAATGATGAATCATTACTAGAGTTCTTGGGGGCAGATGAGGATCTCCCTTCCTTCTATCATAAGAAAAGGTTTCCTCATGCCACCTCTGCTCATGCTTACTTTTGTGAGAGTGATGATAATAATGCCCAAAATGATGCATCAAACACTATTATTACTACACCATTTATCAGAGAGAGATTTACTTTGATAAATGAATAATTAATCAAATATAACTACATAATAAATAAATACCCTTAACGGGTTCTACTTGCTACAATGTTGCAAGATGATGAAAGAAAAGCCTGTCAGCAAGTCCTTCATGATTTCCCCAAAAATTTTACTTGGGATTATGTAGATATTATCGAGATTGACACATCAATGGTAATGCATAATATATTATTGTACCCATATGCAAAATTGGTTAAATAAAATATTCACAAGATGCATCCTAAATTGGCATTATTGGTAAAAGATGAAACTTGGAATCTCTTAGATGTGTGGGATTTATAAGAGTTATTGCACATTTTGACTGGGTGTCCAACATTTACCTGTTATAAAACCTATGGTTATATTTTTTATTGCATTGATTATCCTAATTTAAAAAGGTTTTTTCAAAAGATGATTTTTCATTACCTAACATTAACATGATTATCAATTTTATAGCTAGATATGAGACATTTTAATTTATGGATGGCTTTGTCAGATATAACCAAATTAAAATTAACCCCATAAATCAAGAAAATACAACATTTACTATACCATGTGGCACATTTTTTTATACGATCATGCCTTTTGGACTCAAAAATGTAGGAACCACATATGAAAGGGCTAGGACTCATATATTTCAGATTTTATTCACAAAACTATTGAAGATTATGTCGATGATTTACTTGATAAATAAAATCATCACCAAGACCATGCTACTGATTTATGATAAATATTTCAACACTTATGAAAGTTCAATGTTTAATTAGATCCACAAAATTTTGTTTTCATGGTCGCTTCGAGAAAGCTCCTTGGGTACATTATTTCTCAGTGAGGCATTAAGGTTGATCAAAAAAGGTAAAATTCATTGTTTAAATGCCACCGCAAACCATTATAAAATAGTTATGCTATTTATAGGGTAGAATTTAGGCTATTCAGTGCTTCATTGGTTAGTTGTCTAATAAAAAAATTCATTTCACGTGTTTTCTAAAAAAGGTCACAAAAATTATATGGGATGATGTTTGTCAACAAAGTGTTGATAAAATCAAAGAATATTTATCAAACCCATTAGTACTCATCTCTCCTATTCTAGATAGACCATTACTCCTTTATATCTAGGCCACTCATGAGGCCCTTAGGACCCTATATGATGATGATCATAAAGAATGCATAATAAATTACATCAAACACCAATTGGTCAATTATGAATACAAATATACAATAATGGAAAAATTATGTTTATCCTTATTTTTTCTACCCAAAAGCTATCATGATCTACTCAATAATGAGGTTCATGTTATAATTAAAGAATATCCATTAAAGTTCCTTATGAAAAAAAAAACACCTAACCAACCACATTACAAAATGGGTGATGAAAATATAGAGTTTGATCTTAAATTTGTATCCCAAAAGTTAATAAAAGGTCAAGTTGTAGCCTACCAATTAGCTATAGCTCCCTTACTATATCCTTTTCCACTCATCAAATATTTTTATGATAAGTTTGAGGCATATAATATATCTTCCAATCCATGGACAATGTTCTTTGATGGATCCAAATACAGAATAGGGGCAGTTGTTGACATTATATTTTGAACCTTCAAGGGGAAATACATGTCTTTCTCCTATAGATTAGTCTTTTCTTGCACCAAATATACCCATATATGAGGCCTTGATAATCAAGTTATCCATAGCACACAAGCTTCATATAAATTGCATTGAAGTTTTTGGTGATTCTCAATTAGTTTTTAATAAAGTTACTAATCACTACCAGACCAAAAAGAACATCTTCTACCATATAAATAAATAGTGGATAAACTCACAGAAACATTTGATACATTTTATATTGATATTATTCCCCATAAAGATAACCATCATATAGATGTCATGGCAGGTGTAACATTCTTAATGCCTTGTGATATCAATGATGATCATATAGACTTTACCATTTGACATTTATAAGATATTTTCATTTATTCTAATAAAATGGATTCCTGAGCCATTCTTGTTATTAATCCCAATTCTACAAGCACAAAATGGTATAATGACATTTATAAATTTCTCTACCGAGCTTATATACCAAAACACTTTATGTGGAATGATAAATGTAGATTAAAACATGAAAAAATTTGTCATGTTATTATTAGAAATGATTTGTTTAAATGAGGTTTTGATGGACAATTACTTTAATGTTTAAATAAAGCTAAATACCACACTTCACTCTTAGAAATGCATGATAATGAATGTAGAGGGAATTATAGGGGACAGACCATGTCCCAAAAACTATTATGCTAAGGTTATTATTATCCTACCATGGAATAAGAATGTATTGAACATGCAAAATCATGTTTACAAAGTCAAAAATATAATAATTTAAATCATGCACCATCACTCAAGTTACAATCGATTGTTTCACGATGGACTTTTTCCTTATTGGGTTTTGAATTAATTGAAAATATAAATCCAGTATCCACTAGTGGCACAAGTTATATATATATATATATATATATATATATATATATATATATATATATATATATATATATATATATATTACAAAATGGGTGGAAGTAATTCCACATGTATTTACCATAGGGGATGACATATGTAGGTTTTTTATGACCAATATTATTTTCTATTTTGGCATACCTTTAACTATTATTTATGATAATGGATCATCATTTAAAAACAAGATGGTAAAAGATATTTTGAAATAAATACAAAATTAAACATACCTTTTCTACACCTTATTACCCACATGGTAATGCACAATCAAAGGCAACCAATAAGACTATTGTCAAGATACTTGGAAAGATAGTTGAATGATATAATACTAACTAGCACTAGTAGATGGTGTATGCTCTATGGACATATCACACTAGTGTTCACTCACCTACCTAGGCTATACCTTATTCTTTAGTATATAGTACATAGACAGTTTTATTGATTGAGATTGAGATACCTTCCTTATGTGTTTCTCTCAAAGACATCATCAAAGATAATGAATACCATGAAAAAATATTGCATCAATTAGAACACTTGAGTGAAAAATGCATATAGGCTACTGAAAACTTATGAGTTTATAAGGATCATGTTAAGCAAGCATATAAAAAAGGTTTATCCACATGACTTTGTTGTGGGTGACCTGGTATTAAAAGAAAATAAAAATAATACTAATGCACAAAAAGATAAGAAAGGAAAGTTTAAACTAAATTGGTTGAGACCATTTACAGTTATTGGAAAATTGGTAAAAGGCGTATACCACCTTGCTATACTTGAAGGAAAACCTCTAAAAGTACTAATGAAAATTAAGCACTTGCATAAATATATTATGTGAGACTCTTCCAATATTCCAAAAATACAAAAAAAATTAAAAATTAAAAAATCCAAAAATATTTTTAGCATCTACATGTTTAATTGGCTCATTGACATCTATGTGTTAGTTTTGTGTTGATAGATAACATATCACTTACTTATACATACATGTGTTTCATGCTTCTATTTGAGTGTGATATAATTTTACATAGATACGTGATTTATGAACTTTTGGATGTTAGGCCTTTGTTCTTCTCATGTCATAGGATGTTGGGGGCATCCACCTTTTTTAACCATGATACATTCAAATTATATCATTTTATGGTCACTTTACATTATCATGTTTGAGCTTATGTATTTACACATGCCTTTATCCATGCTTACATCTTTTGTAATGTACTTGACATTTTTTGCTAACACATTTGATCCATGAGCTAGTATGATATGTTTATGATGGTTTCTTATGCTTTCATCTATGCACTTCTTTGAGTGCCTTGCCTTGGTATTGTCTTGTTTGTTTGAGAATTTGAATATGCTCAGTTTTTTGTGGCCCACGTGCCTTTGTTTTCTTCTTTGACATTTGATATGTTATTGCTTGTTGTGTGTATATTTAAATATGTCATTCTTGATTTTTTGGGCATTTGACTATGTCATGTCCATTCTATTATAAGGCATTTGAACATGCCCCTTGTTTTTGGTCTCCTTAGATCTTTGTCTTTTGACTTGATTTTGAGTTCTCTTATGTGTGTGCTTGGTTGTTTTTTGATCTTGCACTATTACTATCTAGATGTTTTTATGATATTTATCATGCATATTGGGCCTTGATGTAATCATGTTATAGTTCTTTAGTGTTACATTTACTTAGGCATGTTCCTTTTATATGCTACATGATTTATTCACAATTATATGGTTATCTTATCCTTTTGAGGTGAGGTAACTACCAATTTATATCTTCCCTCACCTTGATGGGGGGAACATAAATAGGGGCATGTCATATAGGCATGACTTACACATTTTTATAGTTGTATATTTAGTGGGGGCATGTTCTAGAAACATGTTCTTCCCACTTACTCAGTATTCAATATCTCTAGATTACAATGGGGACATGTTTTAGAAACATGTACTCCACATTGGTACTTATATCAGTTTTTATATTTCTCCATATATAATTGGGGCATGTTTTGGAAACATATTCTTCACACTTACATAGTTATCAGATTAGCTAGATTCACATTTATATGATTTAGATACACATTTATTATATAATTCTATACATTGGTATCATTGTTATACATAGTTTCAACATGAGACATATCTAAGGTACACATGTTATGAAATGTGTGCCTAATATTTCAAAATATAAATCAATTTCAGATTTAAATAGTTCTATAGACTGTCATTACCCACCAAGTTGGACATTTATGGAGTATATTTAGCAAATCTACTATAATAATTGGTTCAATTTTTGGTATGGTTAAGGTGATTAAATCAGTCAATATTTCCATGTTTGTAGGTTGGAATTGATTGTATCATCTAGCCTCATCAATTTTGTTGTGTGAATTGACTTGGTTCACTCACACTCACCAAGTTATAAGTTTGATTGGGTTGCATGATTAAGCTAGTTTCAAATGCCAAGTGGTAATCCATTTTTTATCTAAGGTTGGGGGCATGTGCCCTCCTATATCTCTCTATCTATATCTCATTACTTATATGCACTTTCTAGATTTTTATTTATCCTAATCTCTGTTTTGGTGATTCAAAATGATACATCTTTCAAATGAAATTTCCAAAAGGTAAGATGATTGCATTGATACATAAGTGTACTCCTAAATATTTCTCTCTTTCAAATTCAATCATTTCAATAATTTAAATTTTATATTATATACACTGATTATATATTATAACATGCTCTTGATTTCTAGTCAGTCACTAATAAATCACTCAAGTTGGATTCAAGCAAAGACAAGGTGTGTTATACACACCTAGGTATGCATTCCTTTTCTTTTAAACTATAAATTTTATTATTAGATTAAAGGGGAGGAGGGTAAATGTATATGATATTTATGAATTATGTATCACCTCAGTCTTGTACACTTGGAAAACACATACCTTGGTTTTTCCTCTCAATTCTAGACCTATCTCGCTTTTACAAGTTTTACATTTATTATTTCTTTGTGCTCATTGATTTTATCTTACTTTGACTAGTATCATTATGATAACCCAAGCATTCTATCTTTCCAAAAAAAATTCAATCCTGCTTATCTTATGCCTCTACAAGTTTTGATCCTATACCTATTTTATTGATCCTTGGACACTTGCATCCCAGATAGAAACCTATGCTGACACATGTGTCCCATTATGACGTAAGTGTTTAGTGCCCTAAAGTAATTTAATTTGTAAATGAAATTTATCCTAATGGTCAGCCTAAGTTTTATTATGCAAGATATTCTCCTGATAGGAATGGTATATATACACAATCACTCTTCATTCTAAAATCACTTAATATTCATACCAAAGAACATTCAATTGAGCAAATTTTTCCTATTTTTCCTATTCTCATATCAGTCATAGGAACATCACACTATAGGTTTGAAGTATTGAAGGAGCATCCAAAGAGCTCAATTTTACAAGTTACAAGTTAGTTCAATGTTCTACCTGCTTTCCACATATTGTACCCTTGTGCACACAAAAGCCAACACATTAGGGCATAACTACATCAGTTTGAGGATCTCTTCAAATTAGTGACTATGTAGGTAGAACCCATTAAAAAAGTGGTACTTGGGACTAACTCAACACCATGAGCCTAATAACCCATTTTTACCAAGGTCACTATGAAGATGGAGAATTAGGGTTTGATCATTTGACAAGGAGTGACAGTCCATGATCTAAATTTGAATGCATTAGAGTGAAGGTGACAATGAACTCATAAGCATCCAAGTGGGTGCATCCAGTTTCAACATATATTCCATAGTGGACAATTGCATCTAATTTAGACACTAACATCAATACAACTATCTCAGGCTGATACAAGTGTCAATGACTACATAAGCACTTATCCAAAATTTGGTGATTATTCTAGAATATTCTTCCAGTTTGCTTCCTACTTGTTCCAGATTTAAATATGTATTGGCATTAGAACCATCTAAGTATCTTATTTATTTATTATTGCAATATCTAACATAATTGTACTTTCTATTTTTAGTATATTTTAGCATAATAAATTTAGTATATGTGTTATCTGAGTTTTACAATTAATTGGCTTGCTATAGATCTATTTATCACCCTTGTGCTTATTCATTTCTATATTCTTAACCCTATCTACCACATATTAGGATCCTCATCCAAATTTAGGGTTAAACAATATCTACCTATGATAGAGGTTTTCATATCCATCATTTAAACATAATTTAATTGTCATGGTATTTATTGATTGGGTTTTATGAATATTAACAAGTTATATGACACTGGACTACATACAATTTTACCACAATCTAAGAGGAAAATTTTATCACTAGCATGTCCTATCTTAGGGGCATTTCCATTCAACTTATTTCACATGGTGATATCTTTCCTTGATTTTCCTTTAATAGTTTCAACTATATTACATTCGTTACTACATATCATGTTAGTACCCATATCTTATATATATCATGTAGATATATTCATTATGATTATTACATAGTTACACTAACTATTATGTGTGAAATCATGCTTCCATGTACATGTGATTCATTGTTTTTGCATCCTTGTCCATTTAGGATACTATTTTCGTCATATCCTATGGGTCTCATACTTGTGTAGTATCACTAACTTGTTTATTCATTTGATTTATGAATTGCTTGTATCCATTATGTTCATCATGCATTTTATATTTTATGAATGTATCCATGATGTCTAACATACATATTACCGTATTACCTTAGTGCCTATATTGCCATGGTATCTAACATGCATATTTAGGGGATTTATACTTGTGTGTGTTATCTTTGATATATCTAGCCCAATTGGGGGCATGTTTTATCACATTTGAGATATTGTAGTTGTTATCATCTTGATTTACATGCAGAAGCATTATACCATTTTGTAATATTCTTGATATGGTATTATCTTCCCTATTATATATTAAATATTATACATGATACATATATTCTAAAATAAGTTGTTGGTATTGGATATATTCAAATCATATATTCTAAAATAAGTTGTTGGTATTGGATATATTCAAATTCTAGTGGCATGTGTTTTAGAATATTGATGCTTTTTTTATATTATTTTTTTAACATATAGGGTATTTAACATTATCTTTTGAGATGAGTGATTACAACATAAATCTTTCTCCCTCACCTCAAAGCGGGGAAGGGCATATATATATATAGGCATATTTTCAAAATGAATCAAACTTAATCAAACTTGAATAAATTTATTGACTACCTTGATCAAGAAGTGGATTAGGTGTTGGATACTTCCAAAGAATTGTTGATTATGTTTAAAAAACATATCAAAATTTAGTTATGGAAGCAATTGTTATGGAATTTGGAGCAAATACCAACAAGGTGTATTTGTTCCTATGCTATCTTTTCAATTTCATTTTTTAAACTTCAAATCTTCAAAAAATTTGAACTTCAAACTTCAAATATATATCATGAGCATTGAATAGTTACAAAAATTAACACTTTTTTAAAAGTATATAATAAACTTATGTGATTGGAGGCTTAAATTGATTATATGTCAAAAAACCATTCATTATTCCCTAGGTGAGGGAAAGTGTGTGTTATAATTGATTTAAATTTATACTTTGACACATGTATGCATTCAATAATTTTGTAGACACATAAATTTGACATAAGGTAGTTATTCTCAACATCTTATTCTTAATTTATCATATTTGGAAAACTTATACATGTTTACATATTTCTTGGTCCATTCATCCCTAGATCCTAAAAATCATAGTCTAACACTTATCAAAAAGTACCCATTCATATCTTTATAATATATATCATCTATTATCATGCTCTACATAAAAAAACTTGTGTTGTCTCCAAGTTAAAATTGTACTATGTGCAGGTCTATCTAAGTCAAACATGTGCCTTGCATGTGTTAGTATTTTTTATCTTTATCCTAGGTCAACCTCAATAGACAAGGTGATGTCAAGAAATTTCATGGATTAGAATAATAAGTAATAAATAATATCACATATAAATTTTAATATAAAATGTAAAGTCTTAATCCAAGATCAAATATAATTCCACCTACTTCAAGTTGAGCTTCATTGAGTCATATCTTACATAATTTACATAAAACTATTATTTATCACCATTCCCCTTGTGAAAAATGATAGTATTAGCTTTCATATAGTTAAATTATAAATTATATGGAAGAGGAGGCTCAAAAATCTCACTCAAGCTATTCCATCCACACAGCCACATAAATACATGGACATCTAATTTCAAGCATGCAATATTATATTTTACAACATTATTTTTATAGTTACCCAAATCCATAACTTTTTATTTGTTTTGGAGTGTAGAGATGGGTCAAAGAGGAATAATAATTATGCACACAATGCCCATAAAAATAGTAAAGTGAAGGTACAAGAACATTAGAAAAGAGACAATGAACCAGTGATATAAAATTTAGGTTTAGAAACATTTTGCATGACATAATTAGTGACATAAGGATTGACCTAAAAATTGTGATTCTGACCAACTGTAATCAGCTAAGATGAACCTAAATAGAGCACATGTATTCCTATAAGAGGTTTTTAAGACCCAAATTTCAATAAAAAATCTAGATAGTTTGCACACTCATTCTACAGGGCTAGAATTCCAAAATAATAATCATGTGTGATAATTCCTTAACCTTTTTTTATTTACCCTGATGTTAGTATAGGGTGTTTATTTTCTACATATTTATTATTTTGGTTATTTCCTACACATGCCACATGGGTTATTCCACCTCACTTGGATTTTCCCTACACTTGTGGTATATGTTTGCTTACATGTACTTTATCATAGGAGTTACATGTTTGACTCATCATTACCTAGATAGAGTTTTTCTTGACCGACTATTCATGGTATGGGAGTTACATTCTACTCTTAGCACATTTGACCTACTTTCATGGGGGAGTTATAAATTTTAATCCCTATTTGTACATATTACTTATTGAGTTATTGTATGGAGTGTTGGACTAATTTGTGTCTACTTGATTTTACAATTATCTCATTTGTGTGATTTTGGTTACTTGCAATTTGTGTATGCTTGCCTTACTTTCTATTTGAGCAATCCATGTCTCGCATCACTCATGTAACTTTTGCATTCATTAAATTAGTGATCTTGGCATTATCCCTAATATGGTATCAGAGCCATCCTGATATATGTATGTTTGGTTTTAATTCACTATTAGTTTATTAAATATGTGAGATTTTATTATTTGAAAAAAAAATTGTGATTACATATCCATTATTGGGAGAGTGCTCAGTTTTTGGTGGAGTTTTTTTTTATAGGTTTTGCAACAATATTGTATCCCCTGATCAAATTCAATGTGGCATTTGTAAATTCATATCTATAATTTTTGGATCTATACAACTGGTTTTTTAATATCTTATGGCATATTCATGTCCAATCTGCTTCTTTTTTGGTTGAAAGGGTTTTTTTTGTTGATTTGTTTTTTTTGGCTTAAAAAATATTCATTTGGCATTAGGGAGCCACTCATTTTGTTGTCTAGGTGCCGTTATTTCAGCCCCAACTCATTTGGGGTGCCATTTTTTTCCTAGGAACCATTGTTACAAACTCGGGATGCCATATTCAAACTTAGAATGCCACTTTTCAATTTTGATTCTCCATATTTCTGCATACACAGACCTAGGTGACGCTTTTCCATATCTGGTGCATTGAAAATGAGGGTTTGAAGCTTCTGATATATTCTTAATATTTTTTGGCTTGATCCTAATCTAATTTACCTAGCCTACTATAGTATGGTACTTCACCTTTGAGCGTGGGCTTCCATGGGGTGCCAAAAAATCATTTGAATCTTCCCCATCCTAGTGGTCATACCTTGTCCAAGCAACAACAACTAAGTTTTCAATAATTCAAAACTAAAATATAACTTCTACCCTAAATTTACATGGTTGTTTTATTAATTATAAATTATTATTTTTTTAAAAATAGCTTGTTTTTATTTATGCCACTTAAGTGAAATATTTTCCTTTAGTTGCATAAGAGAGTGGGTAGAAGGTCTGGTTAAGGCTTAGTGTTTTGATTGAAGAGGTCATTATTTTGATGCATCCCCTATATGCAAGGCTATACCCAAATTTTATCTCTTATTGAATTTAATTTTTTGTGCAAATTTAATTAAAATAGGCCATTAATGATGGGAAAACCAAAATTATAATAAATTTTGATTGGTAACTCTGAATCAAGTGCCATTTTCTTCAAAAGTTCATATTTTTTCATTCCCAATATAGTGGTCCCATTTTTATTGTAATCGCACTAAAATTATAAAGTGCCAAATTTGGGGTTTATATTGTATTTGGGAGATACAAGGGAGATATTACGAGATTGTATTTTTCTTGATCATACCTTTGTCATCATCTTTTTTTATTCTCTAAGACTAGAGGTTGAGGTATGGTTTAGAAGGTGGCCATACCCCCTCACAATAAAACCAAAATTTCTTCTCTTTTATCTCCTTCCTTGTTAGCTCACTATTCCGCACTTGTACTCTCCTTACAAATGCATTATCGATAGAGCCTGATGTCTATTTGTTGAGTGTGCATTATCACTTGTGTAGTGTTTTTATCATTTCACTTATTTGGTGTCTTATCTTAGTCATGTTGACTCCACTTGAGAGATACTAGTTGATAAGGAGAGTTGATTCTACACCAGTAGTTCTTGAAAAGACTAACTATGCTTCTTAGCGTGCTTACATGGAACACTTGCTCACAAACAATAATTGTACTCCAATCTTATATGGACATATTCCTACTCCTTCTGACTTGGGTTAGTATAATAAGTGAGCTAATACTTGTGACAAGGTTCTTGGTAATTTAATATTACATTTTTCCATGTATTTTTTTTCCATGTGGAACATACAACATGGACATGCATTGTTTAGAGCATCCTACAATCTCTTTTTGGATATCATGCTAAGATTTATATCACTCCTCCTCCTCTTCTCATCTCTTCAGAGACTATTGTACTCCTATTTTTGTGATGACATATTCATGGTGGATTGTGCTCTTCCTTCTATTGGGCTACCACTACAAAACAAGATTCTACCGAACCTCAACTATCCCATTACGAATTCTACTTCCATTTCTATTTAGGATGTTGTTCTTCTAAAGCCTTTATAGTCTTGTACTTCATATGATTCTATTGTTTCCACTATGAGTACACCCATTGAGAGCTTTGATGACTCATATTTATATGGATATTTAGTTGTGTGTTTCATCTATAGTATCTTCTTCATTTTTGATGGTTGTTGAGCTGATCTCTCCTCTTCATATGGACATTATTCTAGTCATAGTTTCATGTCCTTCTTATGATAGGTTCACTTTAGTGGAATTACATCTAGTTTTTGTGCATGATCTTAATAGACTTATGCCATGCATTATTTTTAGACCTCTTTAAGATATCTTCATACTACTGCCTTCATCCTCCTTTGTGAAATGGGCAAAATTTTAGTACACACCTTGTGTTCTTCCTTTGACAAAAAGAAGAAACAATATTCGATGTGTATGAATCTTTTTAAATATTCATGTAGAGGATATTCTTAGCAACATTCATCATTTTATTAGATTTATTGTAAGAAACATCAACATCTTCTATGGAGACTTCTTAGTTCTTCTCTTTATGTTCTCTATTAATTTCACTTGTGGATGCATTTTTAATTGTATCCAACATAATTAGAGCATGCACTATTCATTTTATCTCTTTGTGAGGTGGGGGGAGGGAGTTTTTTACTATGGGTTTTATCCTTTTCTCTACTTTATGAGAGTTTATTTGTACATGGGTACCTCATCAGGGCTTATTATCAGGATCCATTTATTTTTACCCACTTAAACTTCACTTATGGGGGGTCTTTTTGTAGGGTGTTTATTTTCTACATATTTTTTATTGTGGTTATTCCACCTCACTTGGAGTTTTCTTAAACTTGTGGGATATGTTTGCTTAGGTGTACATTGTTATAAGAATTACATGTTTGACTTATCATTAGCTAGATAGAGTTACTCTTGACCGACTATTCTTGGTATGGGAGTTACACTCTAATCTTAGCACATTTAACCCACTTTCATGGGGGAGTTACACATTTCACTCCCTATTTGTACATCTTGCTTATTGAGCTATTTTATGGAGTGTTAGGAGTAATTTTTGTCTACTTGCTTTTACAGTTATCTCATTTGTGTGATTTTAGTTACTTGCAGTTTGTGTATGTTTTCCCTATTTAACCTTTCATCAATCCATGTCTCGCATCACTCATGGAACTTGTGTATTTTTTCAATCAGTGATCTTGGCATTATCCTCAATACCTACATAGCCTAGTTTTTTAATTACATTTGGACATGCTACTAAGCTTAAATTATTAGATAGATTTTAATTCTACAATTTTTTATGGATGTATGCTTAGATTTATTTAATTGAAAGTAGTTTGTTCTTATTTTGAGTAAAAATAGAATTAGGGTAAATAACATCTTATCTCTATATTCCCTTGGGCCAATAGGAGTGAAATTAAGGTTGGAAAAATATTCATCTATAGTATCCTTATTATTTCCAATATCCTCATTGATGTTACTACTTTTTCCCATTTCAAATGTATTCAATATTTCTATGGGAATGTACTTTTAAGGTACCACAATAGATGGTTGTGATGAATCGAGACATTGAGTGACTCTTTCTGTGGATTCTACCATCTTCTAAAACTGGAAAGAAACATCATCCACTAGACAAGTATACACGTATGCCTTATAAACAAAATTTAAGCATCTATGTAATGTATATGGGATTGCATTCATAATATGAATCCATGACTACCACATACAATATTATAGCTCACATCATTATATATCAATTGACATTTCATTCCTAAAATTTGTGGTGCAAGAGTTATGTTCAATGTAATTATTTCTATATCCTTTCTTAGTTAATTTTAAAATCCTTTAATGATCCAATACAAATGTATAAGAGAATGATGATCACACCCAAGTGGATTAAAAAAAGTCTCACTATAAATATTCAATCATGAAGTATTATCTATAAAAACATGTTTAGTCCATTTATTATGAACAATAACTTGAATATACAAAGTTAAATGTTTGTCCATAATTCTTTAGAAGGTAAATTACCCAACTCAAAAGAGTATAGGTTCTCACTATCTTTCATAATTTAAGCAATAAAATAAAAACAACTTAGATCAATATCATGTGGTAAAGCAATATCACATAAGGTCTCATAAATTATATCCCTATAAATATTAGTCCTTGTGAACAATCTTAAGATATAAAATTTTGCATGGGTATTCCTAAGTTGATCTATGATATCATAATCCTTAATGGCATGTACTATAATTTTATGATATTGAGGAAGGTTAGGAGGGGTATTTTGGTTTATCCCACTTTGACATTGAGAGGAAAGAGAAGGGAGGGAAGCATTATGTGCTCTATCCCTTTTGGTTATTATGACATCTACCTCATAATGGGCCATCATACAATGAGTCACATAATATGTATCTCTAAAAGGATCAAAAGCAATGTTTTCAATTGCAAGATTACCAAGATATAAAGCATTGCTATCACATACAACCCCATCATGCTTCAAATCATATGTTAACATTATATGATGAATGTGAGGAAAGCATCATGCAATCATTGATAAAAATTTACACAACCATATCATGAAGATGATTGAAAGTACCTCATGAAAATGTGTATCTAATTCCCACCCTTGATGCTATGAGACACAAGTTCACATAATCAAACTATATGCTCTTTCTCTTAGGCCATATTTTAGTACAAGTATGTAGGAAAAGAAATCAATAGAATTAATATCTAGATGTCATCCTTGAAAGCATAAGATATAATTAATGGGAGTTCATGATACTTGTTCACTTGTTATAAATGTATTTAGGGTGCTTATGTGTATATATAATTCTTAAATTATAATTAGGACCTATTGGTGTGTAAGCCGACCACATCGAAATGAGAAAATTGATAATTAGGCACAATGAAACATGGAAAAAATGGGGGCGTAGGGCCAATGGACCCACAATCAACTTGACCACTTTCATACTATATGAAAATGGTCAAAACTAACTTTTGAGATCTTTAAAAAATGGTGAAAATAGAAAACCCCTAAAACAAAGACCTAGAGATCCACATAACACCTGGGTTGATCCCAATACAGACAAATGATAGATCGGTAAACATTCAGGAAGGAATAATGACACATTAAGGCAATACAAGGATAAACACAAGGGGGAATGTGTTGATAAGAGCCTAAATTAAACCAGTGATCCATATATATGAAAATACGATAATAACATTGTAATTACTGTCGGATTGGCCATGATCTTAGATCTTTGCACAAAAGATTGAGCAAATCTATGTATAAAGCAATGAAATCACAGATAAATTGTAAAGGAGGAAGAAGCTTGTCTTCACACAACAATATTGCAAAATATGGTTGCTTGCATATAATCGCATTAACCTGTCTTCATTACTTCAAAAAACAAAGTGGGGTACATATAGAGAAAATTAGGGCAACATGAGGAAGACCTTAATTTTTCTAATTAGATACTTACATTAAAATATAATTGGCCTATGTGACCCTTTTATAACTAACCTAAGGAAGCTTAATTAACATAGAATGGACATAAGGTCGTGTAGGCAAAACCTAATGGGAAAAAGCACTACACTAACAATTACAAGCCTTGTAAAAAAATAGGTGTCTACAATAATGTGAAAGTGAATGAGTTCACTAGGGTGATTAATTGAAGTTTCCAAGGACTCATATAAGAAGGCTTTGGTTAGGTGAATAAATAATTGAAATGGTTGAAATAGGGTACTACAAATCTAGTTAGGGCCCAATTCTCTGTGTGGTTGGGACCTAATCAATTAGAGATCAGTATTTCAAGTCATGGTGGAATTTGGCTAATCCATCATGTGTTTGAATGTTATGCAGCGACCGCTATTATATGGGTTCAAATAATCTTGATGAATGCCACCAACACACTCGATATCAATAATGACACAACATAATGTAAGGGAGATATTATGATGATGTTAGATAGATTTTGAGCTTTGTTGAAGGAGGTGGTTGGGGGAATGGTAAAACAAGATAGGAGCTCTAGTACACTATTCTAAGTTATGCATTGATGTGAAGGAACTAAATGAAGGAATAGAAGAGGAAGACACGAGTCTCAATGAACTTTTATAGCTCAAGGGAAGATGGAGGAGACCAAGCCTACAACCTACACTTAGGAGGATGCATAAAATGAGCCTCATCAGAGTGCATACTTTGAGGAAGAAGAAGAAGTGAAGGGAAGGCCTTAACCATGGGGAAATCATGCACAATCATTTTGGTAGGGTAGGTTATAGTACATCATCCTTGGCAAAAACTTGTAGGTTGGGAAGGCAGTTCAGGGGCCCCATCTTAGTTTTAGAGTTAGAAAATTTGAGCTTTAGTGTAATCTATAGAAGTTGGTATTATAGAGAAAGGCTTCGACAAGTGTTTTTTTTTTTCGCTTCATTGTCTATCTTTTTCTTATGTACTTAGAAGCATCAAAATCAAAGAGAAAGGTCATGTTTGATTAGAAGATGGCCCTTGTTGTAGTTATAGATATGGATCAAGTAGTTAATAATGTTGTTAGGCATTATACAATTGCAGCAAGAGGTGGGATGTAATGGTGTGAGTGTGTTCACATTTATATTTAACCTTAAATTTGACATCCATTTGAGCATCAATTAGATTTTTTTTTATTTTTGTTTTGGCTTAGAGAAGTCAATTAAAAATAGTAATATCTTGGGTTTACAATAGAATTTGGAGGCTCTATTCTTCCTAGAAAATATGATAAAATTATTAATCAATATAATATATAAAAAATCTAAAATAAAAACTATAAGATTAATATATTTCCACATATTTTAAATAAATATATATAAAATATTTATATTAATATATAAATTTAAAAAAATAATTAATAGAATATAAAAATTAATATGGTCTCCCCTTTAAATTTTAAATTTTAATAATTAATTATTATCAATATATGAATTTTAAAAAATAATTAATAGAACATAAGAATTAATATGGTCACCCCTTTCAAATTTATAGTTTTTAATAATTAATTATTGTGACTACCACCTTTATATAAAAAGAAATCATAAAATTTGATGATCGTTTAATCCAAGAGTAAATTTGAGGTTAAATAAAACATATTATTCTGTCAAATAACTAATGCGTTAATAAGTTAAATTGTATCATAAAACAACAAAGGAGAAAATGGCACCGCCCGGACTTGAACCAGAGATCTTCTGTGTGTTAGACTGACGTGATAACCAACTACACCACGGCACCATTTGACGGGAGATTTTCTTGGTTTTCTCTTCATTAGTAAATGTCAAATAATTTATCATTGAATCTACATTGCCGAGTTTAATCGCGTGCTTGAATAGAGCGGTGTGTATGTTTTAAGTTGTTTTGTTCTTTGTCACTAAAATGAGAAGCCATCATCTTTCCACCACAATTGTAACTCGTACATACAATATTGAGGGTTTATTTGTGAATAAAACATTGAATTGCTTTGAATCAAATAAAAATTCAAAGATTGTGTTTTAAGTGTTCACTTAACCATGCTGATTAGTCATTTGATAAACTCAAAATTTTTTTTTAAAAAGTTGTGTTTGTTTATTATTTGATGTTTCAAATCATCATGTGATCTATGATCAAAAAAATTGATGTTATTAAAATATAAATTTAAAGTTTCACTAAATTAACAATTATATTATGGAGGTGCAATCAAAAAGTTGATAGAGGTAATGAAAATGAAATATTAGAATAGCGTTGCAATGTATGTATAAATAAATTAAGAAACAAAAATAAGAAGAGTGAAATCACAGTTAAAAGGTGAATCAATCAAGGAAGAACAATTTGTGACATATAATGCAACCTTTGCTCTTTTTTTTGCATTGTCTTGCATTCTTTCCTATCTTTCAAAATGGACAGGACGAGAGATGCACAAGCTTTGCAAGGAATGAACTCTTGAGATTGCAATACAATTCAATCCTTGACGTTCAACATTCCTAATGTCAATTGTTGCTTTTTGAAATGTTAGGACCTATGCCCTACCACAAGTAACAAGTAGGATCATAACATGTTCTGCATTATCATGTATATTTGTGCCAATGTTATAAATAAAAGCATGCTTTTTCCTCATAGCACCATTGACTACGCTGACATCTACCAACAAATTAGAAATAAGCAATACTTGTTGTCTCTTACATATAAAAATTTTGGCCTCTAATTGATCATCATCAGTCTCTCCAATTTTTTTTGTTTTCTTTGGTATGCTCTGCATTACTGCACGAAATTGACATATTTAATATTTTCTACATGTCTTTGTTATGTGTCGTAGCTAAACTATTTGTTGTGTATAAATGTGTTGAAGAATGAAATAATTTTTTTGTTCTAAAGGCAAAGATGCATTTGTTCAAGACATTAGCAAATTCCAATGTTCAATTTTTGGTTCAACATTTCAATTATTTAATAATAGATTTCAAAAAGCCACTTAACATGGATTAGAACCTTGTTGATTGAACATGTGTGTAATGTGAAATTAATGCTTCTCTTACCTGCATGCATCGTATTTGTTGTTTCCTCACCATGGTCGCTCTTTAGGCTCAAACTGGGTCTCTCAGAATAATATTTTCTCATAATAGTAAAATAACAAATGAATTGATTTTCACCCTATTTATATTTACTATTCAAAATTATTTCCCTATCATATATTTACAACCATATTCCATTTTTAAACCATAAATTTGTTTCTACTAGCTCTTTTTCCGAACCACAAGATGTTCTAGAATCTTGACATTATAGAGAATTTTTTCACATATTACATGTATATTTTGTAAAAAATTCAAATTTTCGTTAATTTTTATAGGTTAACCTAATGTTCCCTACATTGAATACCTTAACATTTATCTCACTTCATTCCTTTTCTACATCACTAAGGTAAGCAAATGTATGTATTTTTCAATTTTGTTCTTTTATTTATTTTATTCGCTTCTTACTATAATTTATTTAGCTTTAGTGTTGTGTGTTGCTATGTTCTTTTCTTGAAGCACCATCCCTTGTTACACATGCATGACACATGATGAGCTTCGAGTGGGGTATATGTATACACATAATATTTTAAAACTTTATCAATTACTGACACTTTCTCTCTTGTAAGGACCATTGAATCTTAATCTTTCTGAGTGCACTCCTTAAAGGGTGCACCAGAAAAGAGGTGGGTAGACCATTGGTGCTTCAAAAGATTGTTGTCCCATATAACACCACTTGAAATCTACACAAACATATCCTATACACTTCCCTAAGCTGTGTCTCCTCCCTTACACACTCCTCCAAGTAACTCACCACCTTATTCAACCCCTATCTAGGCCAAAAACTCTTTTTGACATTTACCAAATAATGTCAACTTCGGTTGACCTTGTATTCAAATTAATATTATCACATTATGAGTCTCGGTCAGCCTTGGCCAACCCAGACTAGGACCTAGCTTGCTTTTATCAATTAATGATATAAGGTCAAATTAGGCTGACACTATTGGCTAAAATTTTGAAAAGGTTTTGGGTTATATTCAACTATATATACACATCCATTTCTACCATTTTTTAGGTAGAGAAGAAGAAAAGCATCATATATTTCATATCTACTTATCCATCATTCTACTTGAGGAACATTACTTAGAGTTTCAATACTACACTTGGAGATACGAATCTTGTATTGTGGAGAAGTCTTTTAGATGCATAAAGAAGTTGTGTAGCCTAGAGCTGACTTATCCTTGTTATCCTTACATACCACAATAACCTCTTATAAAACACCTTAGCCAAGAGAGAGATTGAGGCTCAGAGGGTTCATCTTCAAAGGTAAGTATTCTTAAATTTATTCCTTTTTTTTTAAAGTAGGTACATTTGCATTTATTAACTTATATGCTTCTCTCCCATGCATTAGGATTTCATATACATTAGCTTAAGTATATATATTCTATGCATGTTTATTTTTTATGTTTACTACCCCCATTTTGTGCCATAAGCTTTGATGAGCACTCGGTTAGATTTTACTTTACTTTGCATTTATTTTGTGAATAATAGAAAATATAGGACCTAGCTAGGGTTATCACATGGTGTTGCTTAACTAGAGACTTTACAACCCTCTCTAGTGACATTATTATGATAAGAGATCCTTTGGTTAGGTATAACAGATCCATCTTGGTCATGACCCTGATTGTCTATATGTACCAACATGTGGAAGTGTAAGCATGGTTTGTCTTCTCTAAGTTAGGATTGATTTGTAGATTGTATGGATTTTTCCTTATTACATAATGTGATAAGAATGTTGAATCTCATCTAAAAGGTCAAACCATATGATGTTTCAACATAAATTGGAACATCTTGTATTGGAGGGAGTTGTCCCAAGTTATCGATGAGAATTATAGATCTCCTGCCAAACTCTTCTAACTTGTGTTGCAGGAAAGCCTCGTATGCTTGTCAATATGTGTCAACTCTTTTTACCCTATGAATCTCATTTTTTAAATTAGAATGTCATATAAATGTTTCAAAGTTTCTTAGAGAGTTACAAATGTTTTACCTTTTAGTGATCTCATTTCATTTATAAGTATGTGAAGGCATGAATGTATTATTGAACCATTAATGTTAATAGTTGCAATGCCAGTTGCGGCAATAAATACTACCCATGAACTCACCATGAGATTGATTTAATTAATAATGCATGTTTTTTTTACCAGTAGTCCTTTAGATTATCATTTTCAATGGAATAATTATATTATATAAAGTGTAGTGGTGTAAAATAAAATCAATTACAAGTTGTTGATCTATAGAAAAATTATCAAAAGTGGACAAGATGGATGTATTTTCATTCCAATTATGATGACTGTTAAAATCATGATGGCTTAACATATCAATTTTAGTTATATTGATATCATTGTTAGAGTGTATATGTGACAAGACTTGTCAATTTGATATAGTGATAGATTACTAGCTCATAGTCTGGGAAGTTGTACAAGCACTCAATATTAAATAATTAGGGAATTTTTAAATAAGGGTATTTTTAGGTTAACTTAAACATTTAATAATTTCCTCCACCATGATGTGTTAGGTGTGATGGACTATGGCTCATGAAGTCTATATATGTAACCTTCATGTTTGATCAATGTTAATGAACTTATTGCATCTTTCATTATGGTGGCATAGTAGGAGTAATAAGATCTAAGAGAAGTGATAATTTTATTGAGGATCCTCAATCACTCAAATTTATTGTATTTGAAAGGAGAAATGCACCATTGCTTTCTTCTTCATAGTATTTTTATATATCTATTTATGCTTTGTTTGTGTGTTGTAAAAGATCCAAAGCATTCCAAAAATTACTTCAGAGGATAGAAATCCATCAGATGCATATAAAGGAGGAAAGATATTCATTTTAATTACAAAGAGCATTGGATTCAATTTGGAAATCTTCAGATTGATATTGCTAAAAAAATAGATCAAAGGAAGAGTGTGAAGAAAATAAAAGAGGAGCACCATTACACTTGATTTCTTCTCACAAGAATTTTATTATTTTCCTTTTTTTTCTTTCCCAAGACAATATTTGAAAAATAGATATAAATTATATTTTTTTCCTAAAAATAATTAGGATTTTTTTTTAAGATAGTACAAAAAATTATTTTCAAAAAATTATGATTATCTTGCAGAAGGTTTTTATTCTGACACAAGTATCCGATTCAGATAGTTATTTCATGATTAGAAAGAGGACTTCAAGAGATTTTATAAATTTAGTCAAAATAAAGATTCTAAGAAGTATCCAGGGAGATATCAAATTTTGAAGTTGACCATGCAAACTTGAATTTTGATAAATTTTTATGTATGACCTACAGGGGAATAATAAAATTAAAAAAATCATCTTTGTTTTTAAGAGAGAATTTAAATATATTTTTCTACATATTTTGTTTTTAGATTTTTGACATAAATAAAGCACTGTATATTTCTATTTTCTAACAAAACATAATGCATTACAACATTATAAAAACTCAAAATGAGATTGTCAAATCTCTTTCACAATGTTCGGTATCAACAATGCCTCTGGTTCAATTTTATGGGTCATGCTGTTAAGCTTAGAACTACTACATCCATAGCCTAACATATCTTCAACAATGACATCTGTGGCATCATCCCTATAATTCATCAAGGAGAAATAAGGCAAAAAATGTCATTGAACCTTATATTTATTACCTATTCACCATGATTATAAGGCATAAATTTCTGATGTATGGAATATTTTAGTATATAGGGAAGTTACACCCATGTAAAAGGATGTACACTAAATAGGTGCATTGATTGAATGAATCCTTTCCACATATTATCTTTGTACCCTGTACCAATCTACTCTCACACACATTAACATCTCTTTCACATCCCAATGAGTTTATAAAAAGGAACATACGAATGAGTATATAGGAAGGGCATGTATATTGAGAGGCTTGGTATATTAGAATGATGTTATATATAAAAGGGAACCTATTTAGAGTGATAAGGAACTTATCCATATCCCCTTGTTAAATTGTTCATAATAGCTATATTTGGAAAAATATTTGTTCTACCAAACACTTATCTTCTTCAAAGTGACAACTATGCAACATGGATGACTAAGGTACAAACACATCTAGAATTTGAAGACATATGGCTAGTTGTTGATCAATAGTGTAAATTTTAAAAATACAACCATAATTCAAAGGTAGATAATCATGTTTAGATTTGGATGAGGTAAAATATCATATTTGAAATGCCACTTCAACAAAGGATACCTAGGATAAACTTGAGATTGCCTAGGAGGAAAAAAACCAAAATCAAAATTTTCATCTACAAAGATAGCTACATTGTATCAAATTGAAACTAGAATAAAAGGTGGAAGCTTTCCTATATATATTTATAACTTTATGAGGCTCACTCTATACATTGGATGAAATGGTGACATATGATTATTTGGTACCTATTGTCATAAGAACATTTCCCCTTACATACAAAATTTTTATGACCACATTAAATATCATGTGTTAAAATTTAACATTTGAATCATTGGTGAACATGTTACGACAAGAGGAATCCATGAAAAATTTAGAGGAAGCATATGAATAACATGTGTTTACATCTCATCAGAAGGGGAAAAAGTCCACCAAAAGGTTTTAAAAAGTCCCCTAAGTAGAATAATCAATAAAAGTAGCAAGGGAATAAACCCCATTCCCAAAAAAATTATCATATTTTTGGAAAAAAAGACATGATTTGAAAAATTGTTATTAAAATACAATCACATAAGGATCATCTAGTAATAAATCAAACTCAATATTCACAATAAGAAAAGAAGAAACATCAACCCTCAAAACACCAATGGAAAAAAACCTTTCAAATCACAATAACATGGGAATGTTGTATCAAAAAGGGATTCTTCAGATTAGGATCATTTGTTTTCCACTCATACACATGAGGAGAACACTTATTTAAATTTACTCTGGTTTGTGGATTTTAGTGATATAGGTAAATGACTGGTAGGAAGGACTAGTTCTCCGCATTGAACCAAAAAACGTCACCAGCTAATGTCTCTGTTGGTGATGATATATATATTACACTATTCAAGGCCATGGTGATATTTATTTATAGCTTGGAAAGAAAAAGTGCACAATCCAAGATTTCTAGTATGTCCTAGGACTTACTAAAATTATGTTGTCAATCAACCAATTGTTAGATCATAATCCAAGGTTGAGTTTGATCATGAAGATGGTAAAAAGTTTTTCATAATAAAAATTAAGTCTAGAGGTTCCATGGTAGTTATGAGATATTCAAATATTGGCAAAAAAAATTAGTTTTATGATGTTAAAAAAAACCATTAGGCACTTTTATTAAATAACATAAACACATCAAATCTATGGCATAAAAGATATAGACATGTGTTATGGATATGTACTTGCATTGAGTAGACACAACATGGTCATAGTTCTTCCCTTAATAAATCTTATGATGTTTGTTCTAGTTTCCTCTTTGGAAAAAAATAGACAGATCCATTTGAAAAAAGTGAATATCAAGCTATTGGTCCATTAGATTTGGTGCACATCTATCTATGTGGATACATGACTCCTAGACATAAAGGATGTAATTATTTTTAGCTCTTTGTTGATGAATACTCATGAAAGATGTGGATATACCTTTTAAATACTAGAAATTAGGTCTTCCAAGTCTTCAAATAATTCAAGGCTACTGTGGAAAATGAAATGAGTTGAAAAAATAAGGCCCTTCACCTAGATCATTGGGGGGATGCACCAATAAATTTTTTTCAACATATCTCAAAGTGAATGGAAAATGTTATAAATTGACTACTATATATACACCAAAATAAATGGATTTTGAAACAAAATAGTTGTGTAATTGTAGATATGTTTCATAGCATGGTTGAGGATGTAAAAATATCCCATTCATTTTGGAAAAAATCATGTCACATAAAAATCTACCTTCTAAACAGGTCACACACCAAAGCTATTGACAGGATCACACCACAAGAATGTTGGATTGGGAACTTGTAAGGCATACATGCATGTATCAAAAAATAAAGGAAATAAATTGGATAAGAAAAAAAAGGATTGAATTTTTATGGGATTAAATAAATATTCAAAGGTATATTGGCTCCTTGATCTAGAAAATTAGAAGGTGCTTATCAATAAGGATGTTGTTTTTAATGAGAAGAGTCGAAATAATCCACCTTTCACTCATGCACATGATACATGCATCAGAATTGTAACTATTTTAGATGGTGATAGTGGTAGTGACATTGATGATGGTTAACCAAGACCTCCATTACCACCACCCACTACTCAACATATGCCCAAGTGGTATACTAGTCTACTATGATATGCTAAATTAGATGGAGATCCTGACACATCTAGTTCAAGACCTAAGAATCATAACATGACTCATGAAGAGGTAAAAATAACCCTTATGAGCATATTTGTATAAAAATTTGATACCTTTATAGTAAGATAATACCAACAACCAAAATCTTTGAAAGATGCCATGGATGCAAAATATCAGTCATTAATGAAGAATAACACTTGGTAGTTTGTTGATCTTCCACTAGGGAAGAAGCCCATTGAATGAAGATGGATATATAATACCAATTAGATAGATATATAAGAACAATTACAAGGAAAATGAAATTATATATAAATATAAGGTGAGACTTGTATAAAAAGGATACAATAAAAAATGAGGTATTGACTATAAGGAAACTTTTTCTCCCATAACCAATATTAAAAAAATGAGAATGATATTTGCTATGGCTGCATAGTTTGGATGGAACACTCATCAAATAGACATCAAAAGTGATTTAATGAATGAATATTTATAGGAATAATTATACATGACCAAACCTAAAGGATATGTTAAATAGGGTTATGAACATAAAGTATGCAGACTTATCAAGTCATCATATGGTCTAAAATAGGCTCCCAAAGCCTAGTATATAAAAATAGATGAGCATCTCATACAACATGGATTACAAAGTATTTCATATGATCCCAATATATACTTCAAAAAATAGGGGGGATTGATATAATCATATTTTATGTCGATTATCTAGTCATCACTAGTAATTTAGTGAAGATGATCAGTGCTACAAATAATGATCTCAAGTAATCGTTTCACATGAAAGATCTTAGGCTTCTGCACTATTGTCTCAAATTGGAAGTTTGACAACAAGGCCATGGTATATTTTTATCATAAATGAAATATACAAATACATTTCTCAAGAAGTTTCAGATGATGGATTGTAAACCAATGGCCACACCTATGGATACAAGGCTTCAATTATCTCATGTAGATCCATTACCACTGGTAGATGCCACTATCTATTGACATTTGATTGAAAATCTCATTTATCACACCTCACCAAGGATAAATATCAATTATGATGTTAGGTATCTTTCTTACTTCATCCATAAACTCAAAGTGATCCACTAGAAAACAACTAAGCAAATATTGAGATATATTTGAGAAATAATGGAATATGGTCAGGTATACAAGAAGAATGACAATTATTTTTAATAGGATACATAGATATAGATCATGTAAATATTATTGATGAAAAAAATCCCCTTATAGATTTATATTATTTTTGGGATTTGGTCCAATCTCATGGGGGAGAAATAATTAGAATCATGTATCATGTTCTTACATAAAAATAGAATATTACATTGTAGCAAGAACTCTCTAGGAAGTGATATAGATATGTCACATTCTTTCACGATTGAAAGTACCACAAGCTTAGTCTATAATTATGTATTGTGACAACTAGGGAATTTTTAAATTTTTTTGTAACCTGGTGTTTCATGAGCACATGAAGTAAATTCAAGCTAATATATATTTCATACATGAGCATATTCAAAAACACAACATAAAGCTCTAGTATTGGCCACTCAATATCAGTTTGTAAATGTCTTCACAAAGTCACTTGCACATGAAAAGTTTGAGGCATTCATAAATTATATCTCCTATAACCTTAAGAGTGTGATCCATTAAGGGGGGAATGTTAGAATAATAGATTACTAGCTCATATTATAGGAATTTGTACATGCACCCAATATTAAATAATTTATGCATAGTAAATAAATGTAGTTGTAGGTTGTTATAGACATTTAATAATTTCCTCCACCATGATTTGTAAGGTGTGATGGACTATGGATCAAGAAGCCTATATTTTTAACCTTTATGTTTGATCAATATTAATGCTCATATTGAATATTTCAATCTCATCAAGTTTTTTTGAGCCATGATGAATAATTCCAACATTTTAAGGATCATCATTTGAATTGTTTCATTATCAATAGGTGTGATAATTCTTAGAACATGTGATATCAAAGTGTCATGGGTGGTAGGAATTTTAAATGCATTCCTAGTTAGAAATGATTTCTATAGTGGAGATGCCAATGTTTACAATGATATTCAACAATGGTTTGTATATGACAAGCTCACTCCAATATAAATATACATAAGTAGTTGAATATTTAACACAATCACAAAGTACCATGGGTATACATGAACAACTAGTGGTACTCCTATTTTTCCATTTATGAACATGATAATGCTTGGCATAAGACCAATGCCTTATTTCTTGTATAAGTAATAGTGGATCTAGTGAATAAGTTTATTACACAAATGCATTAAATAAAACATGTATTCATGAATCTGAATGTTTTTTAAGAAATGTTACTTGAAAATATCTTGAACCCTAGGGAAAAAAATAATAAATAACAAACAATCCTTCTGTGTTGTATTTGTTTATAAGAGACATGCCAATTTTTAGCCATGCCATACCATTTAGTGTTACTTGACATTTTGACTATAAATAATTTTGTAGCTCTTCTATTTATGTTCTCATATTGTATAGACATCCAAATTTGGTATTATCCTAGTTTTTACAATTCTCTTTGTGTGAATTTACACATATAGACTCTCATTATGAATGGGGTACTTATTAGTTCTAATGTCTTGATATTTCACTCTCTTGTCTATTAGCTTGGTTGTGTGATTTTTGGTTTGATCCTTATTTAATATTCTCGATATGTCGCATGAATCCTTGGTTGTATATTCTTTATCTTTTCTCTTTTCTAAATGCTTAGGATAATACTGGTAAACTTAGACTATTTTGGTTATCAGCAAGGTTTGAGGTTTCTAATAATGTCATAATGTGATTTCAATTTGGAAACCCTCTATGTTAGTTTATTTTATCTTTTTGGGTCTTATTGGATCAACTTGTGCATACCAATAGTTCCTTATTTAAAACTTGAGATAAATATATATAAAAATTTCCTAAGAACATTCTACTAGAAAACATTCACTAAAAGGGATAAACATTCATAGAGAAAAATAAACATCAAAATTACTTACGTTTATGCTTGAGCATATTTATAAAGTTTATAAAGAATACATTTGATTGTGTATATCAATTGCATAATTGTACCAAAGTATGACCTAAGATGAATTGCATTTATAATTGAATTTAATATTTGGCACACACATATAAATGGGATAACTATGTGTAGTTTGATCCCTCTTTGGAATATTATAATGTAGGAAATGCTCAACTACTTAGAGGGGAGTTATTGGGGTTAGTCCAACCCAAAGAAATAATCTATTTTTAGGTCATCTTGTGGCCAAAATAAAAATTAGGGTTTTAGATGGAAGATAAGGAAAAAAAACATTGGATCAAAGGACCAAAGGAGTACACACACAAAGGAATCATTTTTAGTGTGTACGCACATGGGTCTCAATAGTTATAGACCCGCACAATGTACATGGAAAATACTAGTAATTACTAGATAATGTTGACTACCATACCAATCAGACTTTAATAGTAGAATTTAAAGAGGTTTTGAGCCTTTGTTTTAGGTCTAAGTAGATAATGAAGTAAGTGAAAATAATTTTCAAGTATATAGACATCTTTTGTGAGTGATAGATGACCAAATTCAAATACTTACATTTTTGTCCTCTTACTTTGTTAATTCTAAATCAAAACAATTCAATATCTAGATTATCAATTTCAATTTAGATTAATACTTTATTACCATATTTTACATAACCTAATTATCTCTATATTTAAATTATTTTAGGTCAATTAAATATAAAATAACTAAATTTTTTTGGTGAACCCAATCCTTAATTTGAATAATAAAAATAATAAGTTTTCTTCTACATTAGGGTTTTAAAATTTCTTAGGGTTTTAGATCTATTTCCTATTAGGGTTTGAATTTTATATTTGATTTCTAGTTTCCCCTTATTAGGTGCACTTTGACATTAGGGTTTAAATTTTGGGTTTATATGTTTTCCATTATATTAGGGTTGGGACTTATGGGTTTATTTCTTATCCTCTTAGGGTTTAGATCATTTTTAATTCCTACACATTCTTCAAACTCCATTATGTCTCATCCCATACCTTCCTTGTTTTCTACACATGGTGTGCCTTATGATTATACCAATAAATGGACTAAATTTGATATATATGAAAATGATTATGTGAATGATGTAATGATTATGTGAATGATGATACTGAAGATCTATATGCTAGTGATGTATCCTTATACAATGGTAGTGAAGGATAAATAGGTAAATTAATGTTGTAAGTCACATACAAGAAACTATTTCTCCTTTCCCTTCTATATAAATTTCCAAGAGTTATGATGTAGAACAAGAACATAAACAATGGAATCAAGGAACATACTATTTGAAATTATTAAACTTATGACTAATAAGTATCAATGTTGTTTGGGTACAATATGACAATGAATATGTGAAACACATGTTCAAGTAACAATCAAAACTCAAATAAGGGTTCAAACAACATGCTACCAAAAGTGGAAGTATGTGAGTTTAATGGTAAGGATCAAGTCACCTAGATCAATTAAATGGATAATTTATTTGATCTACATCAAACCCCATGAGCATAAAATGTGATCATGATATATTTTTATCTAGAAAAAAATAAGTTCATTTGGTATAAGTGGTTATGTGCTCAAAATAAAAATAAGGGCCTGACTATTACCTAGTTAGTTTTTACTAATTAGCTATAGATGTACTACTACAATAGTGTTACAAAAACTCTTTTAGCCAATTAGAAAGATTGAGACAATTAGGGATTGTTAAGGATTATATTAAAAAAATATAAAAAATGTCTTTGTTGTTCATGGATGACATCACAAAAGACAACTTGAATGAACTATTCTTAGGTGAGCTCAAGGATAGCATCTAACTTGATGTTCACATGTTTAATCCAAGTTTAGTATAAGAGTCCATGGTATTCTCACCTAGGATATATCAAATAGATTTGGTAAAATGGAGAGATTTCACTACTGATAGAGATTATATTCCTACAACACAATCATTTCCTAAACCTATCAGATTGCCTCCTTAGAAAATTCAAAAAGAATGAGAAAAATGGTTATGTTTCAACTGTGATATAAAATAAATAAAAGGACATAAATGAATTGAGAATATTTTTTTTTTAAAAATGAAGGGGTCAATGATAACGAAGAGTATTATGAATTATAATTTGATGGTAAAGAGGATCCGGTGAAGGAATTGGAAGACTCCCACACATATATTTCATTCTATGCACTTTCAGGTATTACCACTCCACAAACCCTCAAGGCTGTGGGTTTCCTCAAGAAACAAAACAAGAATTATCCACATTAATTCAACTCACACCACTGTAAATAGATATTGATTCCAAATTTTCACAATAGAAAAGGAATATATAGTATTAATTCCCCCACCATGACCACATTACTCATGAATTTTAGTTGGAAATAAAATATTTTGCCTTTAATTTTTGATATTTACTTTTGGATTTTGAATATTTGCCACTTTGAACTTTGAAATATTGTATTCTGAAACTTTGAATAAGCATGATCATGAATGTGTATCATGCCCCATATGAATATGTGTTAATGATATATAATTATATTAATCTTCATGTGTAATTATAGTTATATTTACAATCTATAACTTTTATTTTGTAACTATTTTACATATGCCCATGTATGTGCTTTTAAATGTGCATGATTGTGTACTTCAAGTTTTTTCCAAGCACACTCATGTTCTTGTTATATGCCTAAAAAATATGTATGAATATGATAATATATATAATGTTCTTACCTTTAAAAAAAATTAAACCTTTTTAAGAACTTGTACTTTGTTATAGAATCTAATTTTGATTTATTTGCATCTCTATGTTATGTCCTTGATATGATTTTTGAGTGAATCTATATGTCATACTCCCCTAAAATTATTGCATATAATATTGAATATATCATAAATATATAACATGTAATCATTTTGAATAATTTATAGTGTGTAGAGATATGCTTATATAATAAGCTTGATGGATAACCTTTTTTTGGTGTGGTGTGTGAGAAAATTGAGCATGTCAAAGTGAAATAATAAGGTATATGTTTTGAAATATCTAATGATTAAATTTTGATTGACTTTATTGGTTTTTATTGAGTGTTATGATTATTATAGTATGATGATTGATTGTATATGATTTTTTTTTCCAAAGTCCATAAAATATATAGGAGATAATGCATATTAAAAAGTAGGCATAAAATTTGGGATTTTTTAGGAGGTTGATTTGTGTGATAAAAATACTACCATGTGGAAGTGCATGTTGGGTCTATTATAATACAAATCACAAAGAGTGATATTATGATATGTTTTGCTTGAGGCATTATGTGCACACATTTTGATGATTACCTAGAAATGTTTTGAATGTTTAAAAAAGAAAAAGTCAACTCATATAAATAGATTGGTTGAAAAAGTAATTGTATTTCATTTACACATTAAAACTTTATGATTTTTGAGCTATGAGAGAGACACCATGCCATATAGGAGATTAGTAATATTGACTCAGTTTGAGAAGGTGGTGACTAGCTTGTAGGAGGAACATGCATCGACTTTGGTAAGTCCCAAAACTCAAATTTTGACTTATGTAAGTTTTGAAAAATTATGTGTTTTTATGTATTTTGAGTGTTATTTCAAGTTTATGTGCTCATGTACTCTCCAATCTAGTCCTATCAAAGTTCACCAAAATTGTCCTATGCTTACACAAACTTATCTATAGACTTGTCTAGGTGGGACTAGACCTATCTTGAGGACTGTAGTCTTTTCCATAGAAAATTAGTGTATTGTTAACTTTTTATGATTTTAATGGAGTTTATTAAATTTGTATATTATATTGATGATGTTAGTTTTTGTGAACTTATGGATATGCGAACTAAATATTTTTTGTTGTGTGAATATGATAGAGACTGTATGAGCTTTACCATTTATAAATAATGAGACATCCACCCTATATGAACATGGTCTCACACAAACTAAGTAATTAGAATTGATTCCATATGATATGCATATGATGAAGACCATAATTAAGAGATGGGGTTCAGATACATGTACCTTCAAACTCCTAATAGAGGAGATGACTATTTCATTGGAAAATGTGTGGCATATTATACAATTACTAATTTTTAGACAATGAGTGACATTATAGGGTACTGGTGGGA
Organism: Torreya grandis; assembly: GCA_037957365.1. Taxonomy (NCBI): domain Eukaryota; kingdom Viridiplantae; phylum Streptophyta; class Pinopsida; order Cupressales; family Taxaceae; genus Torreya; species Torreya grandis. Next base: position 156,435 of record JARHVA010008529.1, on the reverse strand, counting down.
CAACCCATATTTTTTGGCCCACTTGTATATGATGGGACATGCTTAGTGGGGGAATTATTCCCCATAGATACTACTATTTAATTATTTGAGATTATGGTAGTAGATGTTCCATGTTTGAAAATATTTGTTTGTACCTTACTTGTATATTTTATTACATTTTATAGTGGTGGGGTGACCATTTATTATAGAATGCATAGATTTGTCCATGATATAGAGGATCGATAGATGAAATACTCTTTAGGCCATACTATGTTTTCCCACTTGTATATGGATATTTAAATATTTAACCAAGAGGGTTTTGGGTAAGGTTGGGCTTAGAAACACTTATTTAATTATTGGGCCTATGATTACATTAGAGTTACTTGACTTATGTGGACACTTCTTGGTGGATGGGCACATCCTTAGATATATATATATATATATATATATATATATATATATATATATATATATAGATGGGTGGGGACCACCATAGTTATGAAGGGAAGTAAGAGGGAGTGTCACCATTTATTGGATCATTTGGTTGTTGATGACATATATTGTGACCATACAAGGGGTTTGATGGATGGCCAAATGATAGAGTTGAATTGAGACATATTTGAGTTAGATATTGGTTACAAGATTGGTGACCGACTGTGTATGATCATTTATAGTTAAAACATGTGACTAGATATTTTAGCATCCCATAGGATGTGCCACTTGTATCTCTCTCTCTCTCTCTCTCTCTCTCTCTCTCTCTCTCTCTCTCTCTCTCTCTCTCTCTCTCTCTCTCTCTCTCTCTCTCTCTCTCTCTCTCTCTCTCTCTCTCTCTCTCTCTCTCTCTCTCTCACACACACACACACACACACACACACACACACACACACACACACACACACACACACACACACACACACACACACACACACACACACACACACACACACACACACACACACACACACATTATATGTTATGAATCCATAATGAGAGGGTGATTTAGTCCATCCTATTAGTGTAAACCTATCTCCCATCCCCTTAATCGATGTGAACCCAATTATTTAGAAAGATAACACTAATTAAAAATGTTTTATCCCTGATTATACATGATGGTGGTCAACCCATAGGTGGCTTATTTTTTTTGGTAGTGGTTGATGCCCCTACAACATAGGGTGGAGTAGATGTAGGTGGTGTAAAAATTATTGATCCTTAGGATTCACCTATAAGTATATGCTTAATTTAGGGGTTTTTATATAATTTTATTGATTTTGGATAATGTTGATATTTATTTGACATATCAATTTTATTTATTTCAAGGGATAATGATTATTGGTAGGTCATCATAGTGACATCCCTCTAGTTGCTTACATGACATGTTCCTAGTGAGGTTAATCTTGGTGGGATAATAGAGTGAGTGACAAATATTGTGGGAGAGCATGCTCCCATACTTGATCTTTTAAAAATAACTACAAAAGCCTATTTATGGTGTAAATGATTCATGATGATGTGGTGGATGAGTAAAATGCACTTATTATTAAAAGTTGAGAGCAGAGTTTAAGAGACAAAAAATGCCACCTCTAGCTCCACTAATGGATTTAGGCCAAAGTATTTTCAAAAAGTATGTGCATTGAAGTGGTATCATGTAGCACTATAGGCATGATAGGCCATATTTGATAATTGAAAGAATAGGAGTTAGTCTCGATCAAGTTTATGAGCAACTGATAGTGTATCTTCTTCCTCACATGGTCAATTATTATTAGAGGGTAGTGGTGATGTACAAGGCAATGAACCCATTATATAGTAACACTTGATCATGTTATAATTTTATAAAACATCTTGTTATATATAGATATCGATTCAACATTTTATCTACTCTTATTTTGGTCTCATGTGGAATGTTGATACATGTATATGCTAATTTAGATGTGGTGTGTACTTTGATAAAATAACTCTTGTGGCATCATTGATATTCTATACGTACTTGAGATTTATACTTTGTTAGATTAGTTTAGGTGGTATATTGATATTTGAAAATGTGATATTTAAATTTTTGATACATGCATGCGTTTAATTTAATTACAAAATACAAGAATGGTGCACTGAAATAGGAATGGTGCACCAGATGGAATGCGATGTATAACTAATTATTATACTACATATGTGACTTTGTAAACATTTTTTCACCTATATTAGTTACTTGTGTACCTATATTTGATATTGATTAATTGACATTAATTTTCATTTCTCTTATTTACATTGTGATTCATTTGATTTGGTATACATGTGTGTATAATTGTGTAAGTTTTAAAATCATGGTTCTTTTTATTGTTCTTACTAATTTTGCTAAATTTAAATGTAATAAATCCTTGAAATATTTTATCTAATGCCTAAAAATAATTATATTGATGTCTATTAATACCATGATAATTGAAAAATGCCTAGCCTTTTGTGTACTAATGATGATGTGAAGGATGATGAAAATTTGGAGGGAGAGTGATTAATTTCTCATACAACTATGCATGTAGAATATCACATGGCCGATCTCTCTATATATCAAATTTTGGTGGTTGCCTCTTAATATAATTAGGTTTTAATACTATAAGTGGTCCTTTGTAGACTAATTCACTCCCTTTATTAATTACCTTGACTTAATTATTTTTGATAGGAACTACTTTGGATGCCTCATTTATATTAGGAATGACTTGAACTAGAATCTTGATTTGAGACACTACATATGATTTATTTTATTTATTTATAATTAATTACTTGTGTGAAGATGATTCTGACAAAGTAACCTTTGTTGTGTAATAATTCATATCAAATGAATATTGTAACACATCCATACATAGGCTCTCAAAAGAGGTTTAAAGTTTGTGCATGGAGATAGGAGACTCCTACTGAAAATAAGTTGCATTTCCAAATTGTAGGGTTGATAAGTTAATGAATGAAAAGTATCCTTGAATAATAAAATGTAATAGGTGATAAGTTCATCATGACCTTAGTGTAATGTTTTTAGATGTTCTAATGTGAACTTAGGTACTATGTGCTTATAATAACCAAATAATAATACATATTCTAAATTTTTAAAGCTAGGTAAGAATCTAATAGGTAACTATAAAACCATTCTAAAGCATCTCTTGTGAGACTTATATGTAAATCTTTGAGTAAAATATGTCCATCATTCCCCCATTTTATGAGAGAAAGGGTATCTAAATTAAGTGAGTACAAGGATCTCCAAGGCCATCAAACAAGGGTAGTATAGGATAAATGAAATATGTTGGATATAGATGCTTAAATATAACTCATGTGAGATGATAATATAATATAACATTATATTTGGTATTTTCATAACATGATCTAGTTTGTAGTGTGATATTACAAACTTGAGTTTGGAGCTCTTCAATGGCATACATCATGAATACAATATGACTATTAGGATTGGTAGTGGTTTGAAAAGGTGTACTTATAGGGTGAAATTTATCATCCATTTAAAACATTGGTATAATAGGATCATCACAATTATCATTACATAGTTGGGGAGTGCATTCTAAGGTAATATTGTTACAAACTTAAGGATCAATGCATAACTTATCATTTTTTAATTTTATAGAATTAAAAACATGTCATTGACTTTTATGAGATTTTAGTGACTTAGGAGAGGGTAAATAATCTTCAAAATTAGTATGAACATGCAACTCACATTGAATGGGTAAATAATGACTATATGAAAAATCATTACATTATATTTCATTATCCTTGATTTTTGTAAATTTAGAGCTATGGTGTCATTTTGGATTAGTAATTTACATTATTTTACATCCCTTACTATTTCGTGAGAGGGATATAAAATTATGTCACTATTTTTTGCTTTCAAGGGATGAGTGATATTATCAAAATATTTCATATCATTTATTATGACAGAAGGAGAGTGTGGAATATATGCATATACATCATCTATCTTTTATATAGAGAGGGAATAACACATTCATTTATATCTTTTGACATTTATATGCAAGGGCTATGCTTTTATAACTTATACTTATTAATGTGATGTAATTCAAGAGCATAATCAAGAGGTAAACAAGGTGTTATAGTTAATGACCTTTTATATTCAGATCCTTCTGAGAGATTAAGGGAGATAATATATTCATTATTAGTATGCTCTTTTTGTAATTATATTTGAAAAGAGGAATATAAGTGAGGAATGGGTTGCAAAATTTATGCATTATCTAGCTTAGTTATTCTTCACTATGTATAATTCATTTTGGTTTTTGTAATCATAATCATATTTTAAATAATGTTAGAATCATCCTAAATTTTACAAGTATGATCATTAGTCTATTCATTATCATAATCATAAGGTGTATCACTTCTAGGTAAAATTAAGTCTAAAGGATGAACATCAATGATCATTTCATATTTAGAATCCATTTTATTTTTGTTAACCTATAATATAGTAAATATGACAAATAGTAAGCTAAATCAACTAATTATATCATGAAAGCAAGGCTATCAATGGGTAAAACTAGGCAAGTTGGGTTTACTTTGTAGGCTCTCATATATATTGATCCCAGTCATAAATAGTGAATATAAAAATGAAGGCTATAATTATGGAGGATTCTACCATTCTCATAACCATATTATCTAATCTCATGGTTTATGTTGAGAGTTACTGGGGCTAACTGCTTACCAGTGCACTATAATAAAAAACAACCAAAGGCTTTCTATGGATGAAAAAATAAACCTAGGCATTTTTGATATACTGTGAGGTTTTTAAAAACTAAAATCAATATATAGTGTCATTTAATGACTTCAGTATTAGTGTAGTAAACCTCACACTGTACTCTAGGTAAAATTCACAACTGCTTTACCTAGAAGAATAAATCCTATAATTTTAAAACTGTAAGAACAAGGTTTATATGAAAACAAATCAAAATAAAAATGAAATAAGAAAGTAGAGTCTCAAAAATATAGTCTCGGGTTCACCAATATGTTTTACCCTATTTTTGATAAAATAATAAATAAATTAAGAAGTGTTTTATGGTTATATATTGGTGTAAAACTAGAAATATCAGAATGCTAAAGATATACAAATCATAAACTATTCTAATTGTTGCAAGTTGCTAAATATGGAAAGTTGTTATTTGGAGAAGTAGTTAGAAGATATATTTAGCTTACACACAAATGCATGTTGACTAATATGATTATATGGCTATGAAAACTATAATATAAGGTGATTACTAGGCTTAAAATCATATACATAATCAAAAACAAAATATGGATAGGTCCATTATAAGTGGATGGTGACATAGTGCACTTGACTCTATTAGCCACAAAGTTGTTCTCAATTTATTGTGAAAAACATTAGACTAAAAAATATAGATAAATAAATAATATGAAATTGATATATTTGAGGAAAAATTAAAATATATTTGTAGATAGGTCTATTGTAGGTGGACAATAATTTAGTGCACCTGAGTTTATTGACCACAAACTTGTCTCAGTTGACTGTAACACATAATTGATTATTTCACCACCTTTACATGCATTAGTTATGGCTACAAGCATGTCTTTAAATTTTTATTAGTGAAAAAAGAACTTATAATAGATAAATGCTATTTTATTTCACATAAACCAAATTAGAGTCAAATGTGGGGGAGGGAATAAGGTGAAAAAGGCTTTAGTTGGATTGACCTTGGTCAATTCCCATTGAAAGACCAAACATTGAACTACATTGCTAATATTCCAAAGAGAGATCAAACTCAAATGTAGTTTTCCCACTTATGTGTGTGTGTGTAATGGAAAATGGAAGTATATATTCTCTTCATCCTATTTTACCTTTGGCACATGTATGCAGATTAAGATTCAACCTCAAATATAGATTTTACAAACCTATGGATGGAAGATGAAAATCTTAGAATAAATTTTGAGAGTGAGGAAAATCCTCCTTAATGCCTTAGAGGAGAAATATATTTATATATGTTTTGATTTTGGACCTATTGATGTGTAAAGGATGATTAGAGATAAGACTTAATGGTGAAAAATAAGAATGAAATGAAATGTGCCCCAAAATAAGTTCACAAGGTGGTGTTGTCTAGTTATCATGAACTTGTATAGAAGAACCAAGGACCAAGACCAAGAATCCCCATGAAATAATGACAAGCCAAATATCCAATAGAAAAACTCATAAATCAAAATATATAAAGACTCAATTAAAATGTGTGAATATATGACTCATTCATTGTTACTGGTCTATTGCATACAAAATTGCAATAAATTTCATAAAGAATGGGATTGTACCAAATTTGGGTTTCAACATTAACCTTCCCAATCTACCAAACATGTTGTCTCCAAATATTACACCTAATTATATTCCCAAACATAGAGAGGTATGTTTTCTTTATAAATAGTGTTTCATACATCATATAGATAAGTGTAGATCTCTCTAAAAACATTTCAAATAATTTTTGAGGCCTTCTCCTTAAACTCTCAACAACATTCATATGGTACATATAGGATAGAGGAAAACCTACCTTATGACCAAAGCTACCTTTAGAACACAATAAATTCATCCCATAACATCACATATTCTTTGCATCAATTATTCTCATCAGGAGGCTCCATGTCCTATTTATTTCAAAATGCCTACATTTTCTGTAGATTTCATCTGCTAGGAAATCATAGCACAAATCTCATAAATAATAGAAGAGACCATTGTTCAAGTTAGATATCAATTGCAACAAGATTAAACAAATGTTATTGATGATGTATACCAAGATATTTCATGTCACTTGTAAGAAGTTATTTGTTTCATATCATTTACTTCACATTGTTACATGATTAGATTTCATATTATTATTTTTAGCATATGTGGTGCTCATTGTTTATATCTTTCTTATATCATGATCTTTTATTTTTTTAGTACTTTGATTTTTAAGCATATGTCCTTTATTTATATCACTTTTTAATTAGCTATAGTTTCCACTGTGGATCTTAGGTCTAGGTTTATTTTTTTCACATTTATATTTCACCATATTCATTCAACCTGAGTTTCCATATGATTTTTTGGAATATTTTTGCATTCCCTCTATTTTGGGATGATTTCTCTTATCAATGCTTATGCTAGACCCTATGTAGGTTAGTATGAATTCTCTAGTGATGTGAATTTCATAGCATGTCCTTTATGTGTCATGCCCAAAATTTTCATTCCAAACAACCAAGTAAAATATGGTAATATTTTTTTTTCATTTACTTAATTTAGTAAAACTTAGCTGTTTAACTATTTTTATCAATTATCCAAAATCACAAGTATGACACACATAATTAATCAAATGGTTTATTTATTTTATTTTATTTTCTAGAGTATCAACAAACTTCCCATAAACATGAGATAAAAACATATTTAAGTGAGAGCTATGTTTAATAGTGGCCTCTCATTTTATCACACTGCATGAGAGTCCATTTTATTATGAGAGATGAATAAATATGATATCCTAATAAGAGGGTCCATTAAAATTATATTTTATTTTATTTATTTAGTATGAGAATCTAACCTAACATTCATATAGTGTTAACATACATAAGTGAAAACAATAGTTAACTTATGTTTCAAATACAATTGGTAGGGATACCACCCTAAGGGAACCAAGGGAAAGTCCCTGTTATAATACTACACAAACATCACTCCCTAGGAGCACAAAATACAAGAGAAATTTGAAATATAATATTCATCTCGAGAAAAATATAATCAATATAAAATAATATTAATATAGGGGTTAACAATATTCAAACATAGATTGATCCAAATAGTTTTATTTAATTGCTATAATAAATAATTCAACAAAAGTGTCTTAATATCACATAAGGAATTAAGGATGAGGTACCCTAAAATAAATTATGACCTAGGACCTAATGCTTCCCATATTAGGTAGCCTACATATCCACTCCTCAAAATTGGGGTTAGATTTAGTTCTCCTTGAACTTGTGAAGAGTCTCCTCCATGAGGCATCATCACCAAAATAGGTTGGTGATCTAAACCAACAAGGGAAGAACTAACATAAATATAGTGAGAATATATAAGCTCTATATGTAAATACTTGAGACCAAATAACATACTCATAAAAATCCCTCTTTATAAAGTGATTTTCCATCCTTAGTTGGGTACACTTACCTAAAGGTACTATCAAGAAATTGCACATACAAGGATAAAAAGTTATGATTAAATAACTCACTTACTTTTGACCTAACTAATTTATAAGTCTAAAAAATCCTTATCTTAGAATATCTATCTCTTAAGATTATTTATATAGATGATGAAGGTTGAGTTAGATGTATTTAAAACTCACTCAAAAGAGGTATAACATATGTCACTACCTAACAACTAAATAGAACCATGCCTACTAATAATTAATGTATACTACAAAGTTAGCATATAAGAGAACGTGTTAAATACATAAGAAGGGACACCATAATGTTAGTGATTATAACTTGCACTAAGTACAAATACCCTAAGGGTTAGTAGTTAGCATTTATACTAGAAAAAACACCCTATTGGTTATTTATTAGTGCTCATGCTAAGAAAGTGACCTAAGGGTTAGTTACTAGTGCCCATGCTCACTTCCTAAGTTTCCTACATATCTACTATAACCACTTCATAAGTAGAATTAGGGTTAGTTGTAGTTCAATTGTTACCAAAATGATCGCCAGTTATGTTGTGAGGGAAATATGTTTTCTCCAATTAGCCTTACAACTAATTTTAACATAGTTACCCTTGTAGGTAACACTGTGGCCCATAATTGTCCTAAGCACAATTAGGTATTGCTAATAGTTAATATGAGATATGTTAGTATGTGGAATTAATTCCATAAAACTATTTAAGTTAGACATAAGTAATACGATTTCATCTAGCACTACCCCTCACTAGGAGAGTATATTACTTAGTTATTGTGGGTTGTATCTATGTTTCTATAATAGATGTTAATTATCTAAGAAAGGATACACTACCCCTCATTGGGAAGAGCAATGCAGAGTGATGGGAAGGATATTTTTTTTAATCATGAATTTGAAAGGGAGAAGGGGGATGGAGATGGGACCCAAGAGAAGGAGGACATAGATGGGACTAGGATTTAATAATAGATAGAGGAATATGATCCCTATATAATTAAGGAAAAGATTATTTTGGAAGGAGAACCCAACAATACTAATAAAAAGAGTAGCTCAGTAGATAAGGGAACAATCAAACCTAGTGAAGGTAATCTTTCTTGGATTTATAAACTCAAGGGTTTGTCAAATCATAAGAAGGAAATAATCCCCTTAGAATAACTTCAGACCATTAAATATGGTAAAGAATTTCATATTAAAGTTTATACATCCCTCATTAATCGAGCTTCCTCTAGAATGGAATATGCTCTTGTTGGAAAGTTTATGGGGGGAAGACCTAATATAGATTTGTTTAGATCATGGGCCATGAAAAAATAGAAACCTAAAGGTCTCATGGAAATATTAACAATGGTGAATGGATTCTTCATGATCAGACTCAATAATTTGGATGATTGTGCCTAAATATTAGTTGGAGGCCCATGGTTATTTGGAGGATCACATATTTTCTTAAATAAATGGCATCTAAGTTTTGATCCATAGTTAGAGAAAATAAATGTAATGCCCATCCGGGTTCACCTTCCTGGTCTTTCGATTGAGCTATGGGACAAATACCTCTTTATCAACATGGCCAAGACTTTTGGGTATTTGATTGCTTTTGATTTGGATACAAAATCCAAATCTAGGTTAATACATACATGATTATGTGTAAATTCATAAGTAAACTAGGAACTTCCCTATTTGGTTTTCTTATAATCCCCTTCTGGTATCCAAAACCAAAAAATTAAGTTTGAAAAATTAGTTTTGATTTGTGATACTTGTCATAAATTAGGTCACCTGACTAAGGTTTTTCTAATAAGAAACAAGGATAAGATGACTCAGCATAAGCCATTTTGGCAAAGAAGAGGAGGTGTGAATTTTAAGGATGATGAAATAAAGCAAGTTGTAAAGGAGAACACAGAGTAGGGGGAAAAGAAAGTTCCATCATATGAATTTTAAAAAGATAAGGCCATACATTTAGAAGAAGAAATGATTTGAAAAAATGCAGATCAGAAAGAGAACAAGCAAATTGAAGGAGATAACAAGAATCCTTTAGAGGAATTGGCTTATTTAACGAAATAAGTAAGTAAAAATACTAATATAGATATGGATATGGTAAAAGGCTCGTAGATAGAGATAGATTTCCCTAGGGTTCAATTTGATTTTAAGCAAATGTATGAGTCAAATTCAATAGTCTCAAAGATAGAATAGAGGTCAGATAAAATATTACCTAAAGAGCATCCAAAAACTATGAATAATTTCTATATCCTATCATATTTTAAGAGGATTAGGCATTCTTTCAACCTCTACAAATTTATAACTTTCAAGTCACAATTTTGAAATCAGTTGAGGCAAATTTAAAGGTTGTGGATATAAATTGCCCTATATCTTCTTCCCCCAAAGTCTCAAGAGGATTTGGTTGAGTTGTAATAAATATTCTTGACACCTTTGCATAGTATCAAATCCAAATTTACTTCCTCTATAACCACCATAATAGGTACTAAAGGTTCGACTATCCATTCACTACCAAAACAAGGGAGGTCTTTTAAAAAGTAAGTGCTTAAAAAAGAATACTGATTTTGAAATTACTGATGGAATTCAAACTATGCTTACTTTTAAGAGAGTTAATCCTTACCCTTTAAGTTAAATAGGTTAGTATTTTCATGGAATATTAGAGGAATGCATAGTTATTCTAAACAAATTTTTTTTAGAGATTTTAAGAGAAGCCATAAGCCTCAAATCTTGGCCATTCAGGAATCTAAAATTGATGAGGTTTTCTTTGATTTATACAGAAAGGCTTATTGGAAAGATGTTGGTAGTGTTTGTGTTAGTTATAATGGAGTTTCTATTGGTCTCATCACCTTTTGGGATAGTAATAAAATAATAGGGGAGTCTTTATAAAATTTAACTAACCATCTATCTATTCTTTTTATAGACTTGTTAGATGGCAATCAATGGATTTTGTCAAATATTTATGATCTTAACTTTGTAGTTGATCACATAAAATTATGGGATGATTTAAGAGCTTTCAATAATACATGTAAGGATTTTTTTGGGTCATGTTTGGATATTTTAATTCCTCCCTTTATCCAGGTGACAAAAAAGAGGAAATTGGGTTTTTAAGGATAGTATGGAAGATTTCTCTTCTCTCATTGCTAATATTGGTATTTTTGATGTGGAATTAAAAGGTTCTAAGTTTACTTGTATTACCAAGAGATTGGGTGAAAACTTAATCCAATGTAGGATTGGTATATTTTTCATATTTATGGATTTATTGTATTAGAAATATTTTCTTCTAGCATTTTTTCCTCACATAGGGTCTGATCATAATCCTCTAGAGCTAAAAATAGTAGTTAAATTTGCTAAAGAGGATAGGTATCATTTTAGAATGGAACATATGTGTTTCATCCATCTTGATATTCATGGCAAAATTATAGAATGTTGATCCAAGGTGGTAAATGGCTCAACTATGTTCTGTTTGGATACAAAAATGAGAAATGTCAAGGTTAAAATTAGACAATGGAATAAACAAGTATTTATAAATGTATTTATTTATAAAAAATATTTAAAAGAGATTTTATCTCTTGAATCTAAAATTAAATTTAATGGTTATAATATGGTCTCCTAAAATAAATAAAAATAACTTATTTGTGATTATCATACGATGGCTAATATAGAAGAGTGTTGGACAGTGGAGCTTGATCTTATTATAATGCCTAGTTATCGACAGGGGGTGTGTGGGTAGGGGGGAATGCACCCCCCACTAGGGTCTTCACATGGGTCTAGAGGTGGAGCCTGATCTTATTGTAAAATATTGTAATTTAATAGTAAATATACATTGTTCACTATTAGGTCAAAAATCTAATGGTAGAAATTATGTTGGTGTATTTTTTCCCTCATATGTAACCCCTACTTAATATGAAGGAATTACAATCATGATGACACACTGAGTGTGAATGAAGAGGAGATTGTAGTGGATGAATTTTAGGTTTTATCCCTTCATTTATTGGATTGAATAGGAGAAGAATTGGATGTTTATGTGTGGACGTAGCCCATTTTGGGTGGACTAAGTTAAATATGTGTCTCTCTTGTGTTATGTTTTATGCATTTTATTTATATATTTATTTCATTAATATTTCTCTATGTTCTATATTGCTAACCAAGAGAGTCTCTAGAGACAAAAATCTAAGAATATTTGGCTCAAAGAGGGGGATAAAAATACTTATTTTTTTCATATGTCAACTTTGAAGCATAGAGTTCACAATTCAATTAGGGAAATTAAGGATAGGGAAGGTCAAATCATTTCTGACAAGGATTTCATCAACCAAGAAAGTGTATTATTTTTTAAAAGTCTCTAAAGATGATTTCAAAAAGAATATCCATTATGATAAAAAAAAATTGCATGTTATTTTGGAATTGGTGTCTCAAGAGGATAATCTCTCTCTCTCATTTTTGCTACTTCTAATGAATATATTAAAGTTGTAATTTCTAAAATAATCCCAGATAAAGCTCCAGGTCCTGATGGTTATCCTCAATTTTTTTTATAAATTTTGAGATATTATTAGAAATGATATGGTGGATACGGTAAATGAATTTATTGAATCCTCTCAGATGCTAAAAGAATTCAACCACATTTTTTTAGTTTTAATTCCTAATAAGGAAAGTGTTGTTCATTTTATTGATTTTCATCCTATTAGTCTTTGCAACTTTATATACAATATTATCACTAATATTTTCTCTTTAAGATTATAGCCTAATATGGAATATATAATTGATAGTCCGTAGGGGGTTTTATGATTGGAAGACAAGTCCAAGATGGGATTATTGTGGTTCATGAATTTATTCATTCTACAGATAAAAGTGAAAGGGATGGAATGGTGGTAAAACTTGACATGTATAAAGCTTATGATAGATTGGGCTGGAATATTTTAGATAGAGTCATGAGACAGTTTGGATTCCAAGATAAATTTAAAAAATTTATAAGATATTGCATATCTACTTACATGTTTTTAGTCTTAGTGAATGGGGTGGCTTAAGGCTTCTTCAAAAGTGGTAAAGGAGTTATAAAATGGGATCCACTCTCACCTTTTTGTTTTATTATTATGGATGAGTTTTTAAGCATATTTATGTCAAATATAATGAGAAATGGGGAGTGAAAAAGATTTAATCCTACTAAAAATGTTGATCTAGTATCACATCAACAATTTATGGATGATACTATTCCTCTGGTAGAGGCCTCTATCATGGAAGAATTTTTTTTAAAGCAAAATCTTGACATTTATGAATAAACTTCTAACTAAAAAGTGAATTTTGAAAAAAGTTCTATTTTATTCTTCAAACACTGATGAGAAGACAAGCTAGAATAGTAGAGATTTTGGGATATCAAATTAAGTAGACACCATCTTCATATTTTGGCATGCCTCTTTTTATAAGTAATTTAACCCTTACACCTTAGAATTTAATTATGGAAATATTTCAAAGCAAGCTGGTTGGTTGGAAAGAGAAAATTTTCTCTTAGGCAAGCAAACTCTTGCTTATTAAAAGTGTTTTTCAAACCCTTCCAATTTACCTTTTGTCTCATTTTAAATAACTATTGAAGTTAAACTTGAAATAATCTAGAGAAATTTCTTATGGACATGACCTTAAGATAAAAATAGAATGCATTTGGTAGCATAGGAAAAGGTTTGCATGGATAAAAACAAGGAAGGTTTTGGCATTAGAAGACTAAATTGGATGAATAAATCTCTTCTCTCTAAATTTTTGGAGGTTCTACAACAATAAAAACATTTGAGCCAAGCTCTTAAGTTTCAAATATATAGATGGCATGAAACCCATTTGTCTTATGAAAGATGATTAATTTTCTCATGGATCAAATTTATGGAATTTCCTAATTGCTAACAAAGATGTTATATCTACTAGCTCTAAATGGTAGGTGGGAAAAATGATACATGTCAAATTATGGGAGGATTCATAGATCCTAGATCAACCATTGAATATATTAGAACTATAGAATCATATTAGATATCTCATCCAAAATAAATATGGGAATCACATTCAAGATTATTGGTAGATAATTGAAGGAAGTATAAGTTGGAAAACTCTAAGCATTGATAATTTAGATCATGATGAGAATCTAATCCTAGATAATCTAAACAAATTGATAAGAACACATTATTTACTAAGCACTATCAAGGATGATGAATTGATATGGAAAGAGTCTATTGATGGAAATTACCAAGTGAAATCTAGTTACAATTTAGTTGTAGACATTCCATGAAATGAAATAAATTAGGATAGATTACGGGAAAAGTTCCTCTTACTCAAAATGAATTTTTTGCTTTGGCTTGTAGTTTAAAACAAATTTTTGACTATAGATAATTTTAATAAAAGAGGTTTAATATTATTAAATAGGTGTCCTTTGTGTGAAAAAGATAATGAATCAGTTTCCCATCTTTTGATTGATTGTTATTTCTCTTTTGAGGTCTGGAGCTTTTTCCTGGACAAATTTCAAGTTCTTTGGGTTTTCTCTAGTTCTCTATTAGAGGTTTGGTAATCCAAGGATTTTCCTTTTATTAATGAAATCTTAAATAAAACATATAACCTGACTCTTCCACATGTGCTTTGGGGAATCTTGTGTGAAAGAAATATCATAAATTTTGGTTATAGAATACATTCAAGTGTGGTCTTAGATAATAAGATTTTTCTTGCCATTTTGGAAAATTTTAAGGAAATGTCTTTAGGAAAAGGGAAAAAAGTGCATATGGGTGAAAATTAAGTCACTTTGAATTCGCAAATATATTCTCTCTACATTGGAAATATTGATCCAAAATAGGAAATCAGAAAGAGAACTAAGTGGAAAGCTCCTCATGTAGGGTGGATAAAATTGAATTTTGATGGGGCCTCCAAGAGAAACCCAGGGCCCTTGGGAGGAGAAGGTATTGTGAGAGATCATCAAGGAGCCTTTATTGATGCATTTTTTGGAGTTATGGGGGTGAAATATAATCATTAAGAAGAAGCTCTAGCTACTATATAAGGGTTAAAACTAGTTAAATAATTAGGTTTTCAATGTCTTATCATTGAGGGGGATTCCTTCAATATAATAAATTGCATGAATAAGAAAAACTATGTGATCTGGAGCACCAAACAGGTTGTGGATGAATCTATATCTATTATAGAGTCTTGTTAGGAGGTGATCATTAAACATATTTATCGAGAAGTAAATTATATTATTGATTAGTTTTCCAATAGGGGAGTAATTTCTTTAGGTTTTAATTGTTGAACCATAAGAGAGGAGTTGCCTCATGATATCTATTATAAAATAAGTGAGTAATATCATAATAATCATTTATAAGAGATGTTTTTCATTTATTCAAGTGTTAGGATCTACACCAAAAATAAGTTTCATGTTTATTGTAATAATATTATTAAGATATTACATTTTATGTATATCATGAATTATTATTACTTCAATTCTCAACACAAGTGGAATGGGCCTAGGCAGAAAGTTATTGATACTCTAAGGTGAAGACATTATATATTAAAGCCTTTTTAAGACTTAAAGAATTATAATAAGGCCTTTAAGTAGAACAACACAAGGCAATTAAGTGGGCAAATAATTTCTCATTTAGGGAATTTAAAAAACCCTTATTTCATGTTGAAGCTCTAGAATTATTTTCATACTCTTATCATGGGGATACTTAACATAATTGAGCCCAATATGGCTAATGAAGTGAAGAATAATGAGGAGGTTTGGAAAATTTTATAAATTAAAGGTATGGCTAGTTTCATGTAGAAAATAGATGGTCATAACAAGCATGTTTTGACTCTATTTGTTAATTCTTGGGATAATGAAACACTCAATATTAATTGGGTGTTGATAGATACATCTAAATACTTTATCACTCATGTTATTGGGTTGGTCATGGAGGTGACTAAAGTTTACAAGACCAGTAAAGATTAAAAAAAAGAGAAGTAATTTTTTGATGGAAGGTGAAACATTGAGGTGTTACATAATGGGTTTGATAGAGATTCTCTATCGAGACCCTATGGATATGTGCCCTGTTACATCATGTAATACATTACATTGGAGGGTAGTTACAATGTGGTACATTGGTTATTATTTGTCTTTTTAAATTATTTCAAACATTTTAAAAATTATTTCAGACATGCCATTCCATTGAGCTTGCCTTTTTATATCCTTCAATCATTAGAAACTTTAATTCACAAGGTTAAAAAGGGTAAATACTCTATTTCTTAGCATCAAGACTTAATAATCTTAATCCACAAGTATTTTAAAGGAATGAATCATATATCTCCTAATATGCCCAAAATCCATAAAGAAAAGGATGATATATGAAAATTTCATAGGGTTTAGATCAAATACCCAGTTATTAGTCCTCCACCCAAAGCTTAGGATAATAGCATGAACTATTTCAAAACTCAAGGGGCTAGCATCAAGAACCACTTGATAAGTTCTGTATAGGTTTCTATGGGAGCTAGGTAGAAGGAAGAGAACACAAATAAAGTAAGGTCTTTGAATGGGCATCCTATTCCATTAGATAGGACTTTAGGAGATAGGGAGAGGCCAAATCCTCATATTGACAATGAAAGGGAGAAAATTTTAGAGAGAAATTCGAGCATAATATGGATTTAGATATGTAAATTCAAACCCCAAATATCAAACTACTTAGTTATAGTCTAGAACCATTAAGACCTAAATGTAATTGGATGAATTCACAATTCAATCCTACACCTAAATCCTAAGTCTAAATACTCTAAACCAAGATTAAATGGATCAAAACAAGAGGATTAGGATTACCTTTGACTTATATTTGTCATGGATGAAAGATGCATTGATGGTCGATTGATTTGGCATGAAGAGAACATGAGGATTCTAGTTGGATCCAATGGAGGAAAGGAGTGGTTTAAATAGAAAGAGGAGGGAAAGATGAATGATGGGGATTCAAACTTGGATGAAAGAGATCAAGAGTTGAGATTTATTTAAGGAATTTAAAATTCTTTAGAAGCCTCTAGATTTAGAGGCTTCTATAGAGGAGGGGTGGGAATAGAGAATGTTCTAGATTTGGATGGTTATATAATCCTTATTAGGGTTAATGATGATTAGAGGTAGCTTAGGTGAGTGTTAGGTGTGATTAGAAGGTGATTAGGGGAGTAGGATTGTAGGAAAGCATAGGAGTAGGCTAGTGTAGGTGGGTCATGAGAATTTAAAATTCCTAAATAATAGGTAAGTGGGGGTTGGATTAAGATAAATAATTGATTATGTGAATTAATGATGAAGTGGGCTATAATATGGTTAGTAGATGAATAATATTTAGGGGGGACATTAGATTCATGATTAGAAAGGGGGAATAAATTCCCTGGATAAATTAAAATAAATGAGATGAGTGGAATTAGTGTTGACTAATAGTAATATTAGTGACAATAATGAAGATGAGTAAATTTAGATACATACATTTTCCCCTTATATAAAAGGGCATTATGAGTGAAGTAAATTGGAAGGAGTAATGGTATTTCAAAGAAAAACCATGTCATGGATGAATGTTAGTAGATGATGTTAAGGGATATGATGCCCCCTCGAGGGGGCATGTGGGGAAGAATGAGACATATGGCCACTCAAAAGAATAATATATGGGTGGGATGAGATGGATAGACAAGGGGTTGGGATGCTATAAGTGAGATAGAAGATGAGGAAGACAAATTCATCATGAGAAATGAGTTATAGATTGATGATGCCCCTAGTAAGGACATATGCACAAAGAGTAGAGATGTTTAGGTTGAATTTGTCAAAACATCCCAAGGGAGAATCAACCATAACATGATGATGATAGGATTAAAATTCCATAAGCTTTAGACATATCCCAAGAAAGGATACATGTAAAGGAGAGATATAGGCCAAGATAAGATGATGATTTAATAATGATGAGTGGAGCTCAAAGTTAAAGTTGAATGATATGATGAAGATGATGATAGAGAATAATTTATATGATCAAGTGACCAATGAGTAGAGATGATGCCCTTAACAAAGACACATGCAAGGGAATGAGAGAGGAGATAGTGGCTGAATTATCCTTGGGCACTGAAAAGTGGCCAAGTGCTATCTACATAATCTAAAAAGACCTCAGGCTAATGTAGTGATAAGTGATAGAGGAGATGATAATGATGATGGTAACTATTAGTGATTAGAGGATCATGTTAGTGATTAGAGGATATGACTTAGATGATGAAATGAGAATTAATGATTGGATATTAGCCAAATGGATTACAAATATTGGATTAGTGATGAGAATAAGGATGATTAAATGATTATATAGATGATGAGGTGTAGGTAATTAATCCATCACAAATGTCATAACAATCATCATAGTCTAAGCAATCCAATAAATATGGCACTTGGTAGTATGCCTCATTAAGTGGACATTGTGCCAAAGTGCATGGGAAAATAGTGAAATCTGCATCCATGAGGGTACTTATAAGAGTGGTCTCATAGAATCCTCATTCATTACACCATTTAAAAAAAGAGACATGATGCAATGCATAGACAAATATCAAACAATTAGATATGTACATGATAAAATACATGTAAACAAAACAAATAACATAAAGCATACAAGTAACACACATAAATATCTACATGTGGTGTCATTATGTGTTGTCTTATGATGGAATGAGTGATTGGGTGATGGGATGGACTATAATGATCATGATGTGATGGTGTACTTAAGATATACTTGGATTTGGATAGGATGATCATGATTAGGATTAGGTCTTAGATGATGAAGTGTGATGATTGGGGATGAGGTTTTTGGATAAAATTTTAGTCTATAAATCAAACCTAAAAGTGGTCAAAGGAGGATGATGTGTATTTAAAGGGATGTGAATATTAGGATGACCAAGGATTACCAAAAGACAAAAAATTGTAAGAGTCTAATATAACAAAGAGACTAGGAGATGATGGGATGAAATACCTTTCACGCTAGCAAAGTAGTGATTGGATGGGTGCTAGGTATGAAAAGGCATTGATTAGGAGTGATGGGTGTTATAATAGAGTATTGATAATACTATGTATGATGATAATACCTAGTCAAAATGATGATAATGAAGGGATGGAGAGATGGGTGACCACTAGGATTTGGTTTCAAGACTAAATATAATGTCCAAGGATGATAAATGGGAGACTATGAGATGGATGGAAGATGAAAGATATAATATGGGTATTGGATGGTGTTTAGGATGATGATATGGGTATTAGGAATAAGATAAGACACCATGGATTATTTTTTGGATTTTTTAAATTTTATTATTTTGAGGGTTTTAGGCATCATATCCCCTGACATCATCTACTAAAATTCATCTATGACATGGTTTTTATTTGAAAGACCATTACTCCTTCCACTTCACTCCAATCACAAGTACCTTTCAAAAAGGGGTAAAATTTATGCATCTAAATTATCCCACCTATATTATCATCACTAATATTAGTATTAGTCGACACTATTTTTTCTCATTCCATTTATTCTAATTTATCCTGCTAATTTATCCCTCTTTTATAATCATTAATCTAATGTCCCCCCTCAATATTTATTAATATAATAAAATTATTATATACCACTTCATCATTAATTCACCTAATCATTTATTTATCTTAATCTAACCCCCACTTACCTATTATTTTGTAATTTTAAATTCACATGACCCACCCTACACTAGTCTACTCCTAGGCTTTCCTACAAGCCTAATCCCCTAGTCATGACCTAATCACCTTATAATCCCACATAACACTCACCTAACCTTCCTCTAATCATCATTAACCTCACAGTATTCTATAACCCTCAAAATCTATAACCTTATCTATTCTCACCCATCCTCTTTAGAAGCTTCTAAATCTAAAGGCTACTAAAGAATTTTAAATTCCTTAAATAATCCTCAACCCTTGATCTCATTCATCCAAGTTTGAGTCTCCACCATTGATATTTACCTCCTCTTTCTATTTAAACTACTCCTTTCCTCTACTAGAGCCAACTAGAATCCTCATGCTATCTTCATGCCAAATTAATCCACCATCAATGTATCCTTCATACATGATCAAACATCACCATGTCACAAAGTTGAGTCAAAGGTAATCCTAATCCTCTTAGTTATATCCATTTGATATTGGTTTGGAGAATTTAAATTTAGAATTTAGGTGTAGGATTGAATTTTGCATTCATCCAATTGCATTTAGGTCTTAATGTCTCTATACTATAACTAAGTAGTTTGATATTTGGGGTTTGAATTTACATATCTAAATCTATATTGTGCTTCAATTTATTTATACATTTTGGTGACCACAGTGGGACTGGTTCCCATTTTGATATTGACATATTATTATAGTGAGTTTTCTTGAGTATAAATTGAAGGTTCAAAGGAAGGAATATTGGTGGCCCAAAAATTTCAAGTTTTTAATGCCCAAACATTCTTGGATGATGTATGAGGAATTTGGTTTGTTGTCTTTGCTACATGTCATGACATCATAATGCTACTTTAAACTTTGGTCAATTCTAATTAAAATAAGTAGCTATAAAATAAAAATAATTTGAATGTTTTTGAATCATCTATAAAAAAAATTTTAACGTTTGATTTGTTTTTTTTTGTGACTCTGCTAAATACTTCCACTTGTGTATTATGAAGGGTGTAAAGCAAAACTTACTTTAGCATTATGTTAGACTAATTTAATGATAACTGGTCTTAGGAGATTTTTTTTGATTAGTATAACCTTGCACATATTTTATATAAGATTGTTATTAGTGTCATTTTAATCTATGATTCCTAAATAACATTGACTTCTAATAAGTTCTCTCTTGATCTACTGGATGACGTTGGAGTGGTATTTGAATTCCCATAGTAAAATGCCTGGGTGAATGAAATATAAATGAAATGTTGAATTATGTAACTTTACACTTATTAATTTAACTTTACACTTGCTTATTTTACATTTCATTAAAAATTTGTAAAGCATTTTGTAAATCTTACAACCATTGTAGCCTATGAAGCATTCTTTTCCTTGTGATCTTCTGCCAAATAGTTTTGATATTCTTCCATATTTTATTTTTCTACTAGGGTGAAATAAGAGAAGAATCTCTTAGATGTGGGATAAATATTTGACAAAACCCACCAGGATAGTAATCCATTTGCATTGATAAGAGATGCATCTGATAAAATCCACTTCAAAGGATATCTGTACCCTATCTTAAAATTTTCATAGAGCACTGGTAGATATCCATACCTTGTTCTAAAAACTCTTATTTTATCACATTCTAAAGAGACAATGGTAGGGGTTGAAGAGTCTGGTATTGCACCTACAAATTACATTTGATTAATAATCCCAAAGTATTCTCATATCCTACCATTACTGTAGTATATTCTATGTATACCCTGTAATCCTAGCATTCCATGAGACTATGTTTCATTGAGGCATCTCTTCAAAAAGCCTTCAAACCTAATCATAACATTTCATGAGACCAAATTTTTCATAACTCATTTTGTCAAATAGTTCATGTGCTTCATGGTAGCTTCCACATTTTGCATCATATGCTACCAAAGGTAAAACTAATAAGGTTTGACACTTGTTTTATTGCATTTAGCAAAATTAGTATCAATGTCATGTGAGGGATATCTCAAAATTTTTAACATATGATAAACATTAGTGTTCAAATCATCCTTAGCTATCTTTGATATGGAATTGTGAACTTGTTAGAATACCTTTTTTTAGATGTCTTGTCAAATAATTGTAGTCCATGAAAACCATGATTCCCCATATCTGTGTATAACACATCTATAAAAAACTTATTGAACCCATATACAAATTACCTATATGCTTCTAAATTGATAGACCAATGGAATATAATATTCCTTAGGATATTTTTAATATCGTAGAAAACATTTTTAATTCCAAATTTTTATATTTATATAGGACCTTCTAAAATGTGGTATAATTCAATGTATATTTGTGACAAGGTTACACAAAGATTTAAATAAGCATCCGTATGAAATATTTTGAGCATAATAATATGTTTTAAATGTTTGGTTAATAATTTTGAAATGATAATATGTTTTAATATCATTATATGTGTAATCAAAATCTTTCTTTGGGTCTGTATAAGGGTGGAATTTTTTTCAAAAAAGCTATTTTAAACTACTAACTTATTGATGATTTTGACCATCATTCTCATAGGCTATCCATAAAAATAGAAAATTGAAATTTTTAAGTAGAAGAAACCACTAATAGTGTGCTTGATAGGTCTTGTCAATTCTAAGATAAAATTATCAAAACTACTCTACAATTTCTCCTCTAAGGTTGATAATCAAAACTATTAACTGTGTGCTTGTAGGTTGCCTATCAAAGACTCCTTATGGTACTTTAAAAATCATTTTGAATCATTTTCATCACCTTATATTGTATATATATCCTTATCTTATATCTTGTATATACATCACACTTAATCTTAATCAATTAATTAATCTTTTGGCTTGCTTGATTATCTCCTAGGGCTACAATCATTATATGCTCTCCCCCTTGCATCCTTGTGCTGATTCTTGGGGGATCAAAAACCACCTATAAACCCCATTCCATTTTTATTTTTCTATGGGGATAGTGATCATGGATTTCACAACCACTCAATAGTCCAAACTCCATGTTCTGATGGAATCTAAAAATCAAAAGAGCTATCATCTGGTGCCTAAGTAAAATTCCCCATAAAGGGTTCTATGGAGTGAGGGATGATTAAGATCCAATACATAAGGTGGTAAAAAAACATTGTATATGGAATTGAGATCCAATATAACTTCACATATATAGGGGATACACCTAGAAACCCTTGTGTATACTTACACTAGAATCATTCCACCATAACATGTGTACTACTATAAGATTCAACATTAGCTTTGAAGCAGACATCATGTGTAAGAAGGGTTAAGAGGGTTTTTTAGATTTTATAATGGGCCATCAGCCTAAATCCTCACTTTAGAATCCATTAAATGGTGTAGGAATAGAGTTACACACCTACCAATTTACTAATCATAATATTGTGGCTTGCTTGATTTATTGTGTGTTGTGTTAAACTAGTGTTATTTGTGAGTTGAGTTAGCCTTCACCCAAACCTATATACCTATCCATGTCTATGCACAAACCATATTGTATATTCTTACCTCATCATTCTATATTGTTGTACATCCTTATCCCATCATCCTTTATGCATATCATCTTAGTCTTGCTTCATCCTCTTGTATATCCTTATCATCATCCCCATTTGTATATATTATCTCTTGTATATCCTTGTCTCAAAAATATCTTCCATTATCACCTTAACTTCATCCCATCCTAATCTAGTTATATCCACCCTTTATTAATCATACCTTTATCAACTAAATACCCCAATCACACCATACATCTGAAACTAAGTCCAAAACATCAAATGCTTGCCTTCACATAGTCACCTAATCCCCCTCTTAGTCTAAATTCATATCATTTATCATCATCCCATCACCCACGTTACCTAATAATCACCTTGTATGTCCTTATCTCACCCTCTTGTACATATCCTTGTTCTCTTGTACATCCTTCTAGTCACATCCTATCCTAGAATAATACATCATTAATCCAACCCCCATTACCTACATTTCATCCTCGACATCTTATCCTAATTCCATCACCAATTCTTTATCTTGACCTTGTATTAATCACCCATCTAATCTTTCCTTGTTGGCTCCTAAGGTCATATATGGATCCACACCATCCTCATCTCATCTTAAACCCTTCATCACTTCATTGTCACCTATCATTATACTTGTCCTTATCCTATCAACTAATCACCCTTGTCATATCATCTTATCCCATCCCATCTTGAGAAAATTACTCTAAGGCTCTTGAACTAGTCCTATCATCCACATTATCCTATCTTTTTATCATTTATCATCTAATCAGATATCATACCTAGTCAATATCCTATTAGTATCTTATCACTCTTATCGATTTCAATCTAGTAAACCCATAATCAATATAATCATCTCTAGGCCAATAATATTTCCTATTCATAAATATAAACCCATCCAATCATCCTCTTGATATTTTGAATCTAGGCACCCATCAAATCCCCAATCCTTTTGCTAGTTTGATAACTAGACATTATTGACAAGTTGTTAACATCTATTGTGATATTGGTTTAAAATTTGATACTCATCTTATATCATCTATATCACATTTCATCCACCTCCTCGTCATCATCACTTATCATACTAACTTGATCCTTATTTTATCCTTAATCTACCATCATCCATATTTTATCAATTATCCTCATGGATTTGGACCCAGTTCATGTAGACTAATACATCCTTTTCAATAAGGATGATGTCCTTTTTAAAGATCTAAAAATGGGTACTCACCCACCTTAGTACGTTTATCCCATTAATTAGAAGCCAACATCTCATATCATTCCCCATCAACAACCCTCTATCCCATCAAAATCAATACCAACATTCCTTGATGTGGTTACCATAATCAATCAATACATCATAGAGAATAAAGAGAAATTCCTCTTGTGGCTATGAAATATGAGTTCCTAACTTACCAATGATGTTAATCCCAAGAGCCTAAGACCTTATCCTAAGAAATATTCTAATAAATCCTCATCCCCATCCTATTCCATTCGACCATCCACTAGTCCTCATCCTAGTTGTGGCCTTTCCAATTTACAAATTTCCACATTCTATAAATACCTTGATGACAACCCATAGGGAATTTTATTGTAGCTCCAAGATATGGATGTCCAATTTCTTAAAGACCTCAACCCCATATAATTCACCTTACCCTTAAACCATCCCCATCCATAGTCAAACCCTCCATCTAATCATCCATCCCTTCCTCTACTAGTAAAGGGAATCCTATCCTAGCCACCTCATCTACTACCAAATCATCCACCTAGTCATGTCACCAACCATCTGATCTAAACTCCAATGCTTCCACATCTAAATCACATAGTCAAGTGGGTCCTTATACTCCCCTTCCTATGTCCTTGGAGTCACTTTTATAATAGCTTGTTTCCACTAACATGATGGTCTACCCACCCATACAACATCTTAATCTCACCAAGCCTAAGCCCTCCTAGTATAAATCAAATTGATACTATATTTATCATTTAACTTGGGGGAATTACATTAAACAATTCCAAAATTTGTGATATTATGTCCAAGAACTCATCAATCATGGTGACATAGTAATTGAGGAGGAACTAGATGAATTTCTCTCCCTAGGTGAACAAGAAGATGAATGCCAAGATTCCATTCCCAATTATGATGAAGCCCTTCCCCTTCCAAAACAAGGTCAAGACATCCTATCTATCCTCCATGATCCCCTCATCTTCAACCACCCATCTATTTAAAATAAGTCTATTCCCCATAAGCCTAGTCCTACTTGTAGACACCGAAATCGTGTCGACTCCCCTGGTCTTCCCCCATGTTATTCTCCCTCACCTATTTAACCCTTGTTGACCATTTTTCCCACTAGCCTTAACCTTGGCAGCTTGTCAAAATGAGCGGAAGGCTAAAGTTAGTCTCTGCCCCCATTTTGCATCTGCCAACCACGGTCACCACCAGACCAACGTTGCCGACGTCGGTCACTTATCGGCCGACATTGGCGGTTCTGCCGAGATCGGTTCTCCTTAGCACTATGTTCTCGATCTGAACACAGGAACCGTTATTCCATTACTCGTTACCCATTCGGTTCCCAATCGATTTCCCGATCGGTTATCAAATTGTCCCTCGCCTTCATCCATGGAACTCTGGCAATTAACTAGGGGATTATTCAACCAACCAGTTCATTCATTCAATAGGAACTCTGGCGATCAACCATCTCTTGCATCCAACCAACCTGCAATCAATCTTCTGCGTACAAGAACTCTACTTCGGTCATTTGGCAACACAGCGACAACATCAATCACGTCTCCAACTTCATCTTCAAGCATATAAAAAGTAAGTACCTTGTTCTGTGTTTTTGTTTTTCTCTGGTTATTGTTTTTTATTTACTGCTATCACCTCGGATCTTCAGACTGTAGCCCCAAGACTTGACTTCCTCCTTTACACCTCTGCCTACTATCCCCTGACTACATAGTCTGTAACTCTGTTCAGACTTCCTGCACAAACCCCAAACAAAACAACAGACCTTCTACAAACCCCCAGACCCTATCCAGACTAGACCAGACTCTGTCCCGACTCGACTAGACCCGACCAGACCCACCTAAGCTCTATCCAGAACTGTTGCCCCGACCGATGCCGGTCATTACCCCGACCGACGCCGGCACCTTAACCGACGTCGGCACCTTCCCCTGACCGATGCTGGCACAGATACCGACACCGGTGACTATGTAGAATAGCTCATTGAATATCAGGTACGCATTTGTGTTTTCATCTTTTATTTACTTTCATTCTGTCTTTTCATTATTTCCATTTCTATCAAATATTTCTATTTTTTATTAGTGGGTTGATATCCTTCTAAGAAGTCTTCGTACTTCTGAGATCAGGCATTTGCTTGACAACCCACCGTCTCTTCGTCTTACATTTTTTCATGTTTAGTCTCTTTTCTTTGTAGGTGTCATTCCTCCACAGCCAAAGAGGAGAACCTTCCAACGTCTGATTTCAGTGCGCACGACCATATCCAGGTATCTTCTAGCCTTGACCATTTCTTTTAGTTTCTCATTTCTTCTCTTGAATGTAGAAAGTGATTTAGCATAGAAACATTCTGGCACGCCCGGTGGGACCCTAGGGCCTTCCTTGGGTTCTTTTTTTTCTTTTCGTTCATATAGGTGCATTAGGTTCCTTCCTTTTCGCCTCCTTTCGTCTCTTCTTAAACGACATCATAAGCAGGACTAAAAGGAACTTTTCTTTTCTTTCTTGCACTTCTAGACTAGTCAAAACTCATATTCTTCGACTCTTTCTCCATTCATCTTCATACGAACAAACATTT
Source organism: Torreya grandis (assembly GCA_037957365.1). Lineage (NCBI taxonomy): Eukaryota > Viridiplantae > Streptophyta > Pinopsida > Cupressales > Taxaceae > Torreya > Torreya grandis. Next base: position 129,308 of record JARHVA010008529.1, on the reverse strand, counting down.
CGACTTGGGCATTAAAACACTTTGCATTCATTTCTGTTTGCTTGCATCTCTTAGACCACACATAGTAATTAACAAACGCATATTGAATTAATCTAGATCACTTGATGTTACACGACCAAACCACTTGCACAAAACAAACATTTTAACTTACCTGAGACAAGGTCCGACTGGGATTTCATCCCCCAGCGGATACCTTACCCATCCCAGTGATCTTACTTGGATTTCATCACCAAGGAGAAAGCCCACTCCATTCTCTGGCGGAGCCTAATCTCTAGGGGAAGTATATTTTGGCTAAGTGAAACCAGCTAACCACTGGAATCCTGAAGTGAGGGGAGCTTGCTCCTTAACACCAGGCCTTGTACGAAACCTAACACAGACTTCTTAAGCACCATAACAAAACCTAAAACCATCCATAGACTGCTTCTTCTAGGGCCCGACTCAAAAGCCAATCTTCCTCTACACACATTCTAAGGCATAAGCCACTATAATCCTAATAATTTATTCCTAGGGTTTTAGGATCTGCTTGTGTCTTCATCTCTTTTTAGTTCTTATCTACTTGTTTGAGCTTGTGAGGACATTCTTCCTTGCCTTGAATGGTTCTGACTCGTAGCCAAGCCAAGGCTCTAGTCGATCATGCGAGGCATCATCCTCTTCCGTCTACCCCACCTATAACTAGCCCTATAATGGAGTTTAACTCGGAAACTGAAAGAACTCCTACTAGACCATCTCCAACCCAAATGCCTATTGTCCCAGAAGGGGACCAAGATTTCACATGATTCTTGGACCTAAATGTAAAAGCCTTGCAACACTATCTCGTGAATAGCCGAACGCGAGACCCCTTGGGCAATCTAATTTACGGAATGTCGACCTCTTTTCTCGAGACTGCGGCTGTATCAACGGCGTCCGTAGTTCAACCCTTAGAAACCCAGGCTGTTACCTCAACCAATGACCAACCTTTTACCAACCATCCAAGTGTGGCCTCTCCCTCCATCGTTGGGCCCACCTCCACCGGGGTTTCGGCCCCCTATCAATCTCAGCCCACTCAACCACTTTCTACCCCCTTTCAGAATCTGGTCATCTCTATTCCACCTACCCTTGCTCCTATCAACACTAGAGTGGCTACCTATCCATTAGCCCATGTTACCTCTAACCAACCTCCCATGACAAAATCAAACCTAGCCATGCCTACTACCCAACCATCCTTAGTCACCTCTTCTATCCCTATGACTAGTCATCCGTACGTTGCACCCTTACTGGTATAACCGACTACATCGTATACCTCTTCCAGCCTCTTTCAAGTGCCTTACAATCTAGGTGGTACTCCACCTGCCAATCCATCAGTAGATATCATCAAAATGCTGATGGATAAAATGTCCAACCTAGAGACCTCCGTTTTTGGCTCATGCAATACTCTCTCATACGAACAAATTTGCAATGAGCCCATCCATCCTTCTATCCCTATCAGACCATATCCCAGCCAGTGGGAACTTCCTAAGTTTTCTTGTTTTCAAAGCAAGGAAGACCCACAACAACACTTACGGGCATTCAGACATACCTATTACCTTATCACCCACGACGATGCATTGCTTTTACGCACATTTCCCATGTCTCTCTCGAGTGCTGCACTTGACTGGTACAGCTCCCTTGCTAGCCATTCCCTCTTCACATTCACTCAGCTGGCCCAGATCCAACTTGATCATTTCTCTATCAACATCACTAAGAAGGTCTCTATCACAGACCTCTATTCTATTTGCCAATTCGAGGACGAATCCATTGTTGATTTCATCGCTCGATGGAGGGGCCTTATCAATCAACTCTCATTTTCCTTACCCCAGCCTGAGCTTATTGAAATTTTCTCTCAAACCTACTCTAGACATATTTATTCCACCTTGAGGGTTCAGACCTTCCGCACTTTTGACGAAGCCTTCACGATGGCTCGTAAACTTGAGTTACGTGCCGTCGAGGAGAATAAAGTCAAGCTGCAGAGCAAGAATCCCAACTCCAAAACCAATGACTCCTCTTCTAAGCCTTCCTCGTCCAATCCTAAATCTAAAGCTTTAGGAAATGCTGTGGTTGTTAGATCTTCTTCCTCTTTGCCTTCAACTAATCAACCTGAACCATCCACATCTATGAGTGCCACTCGCCAATTTTAGTAGAGATACATGCAACGATAGTTTACTCCACTTGGAGAATCATACGTGTCTGTGCTGGAAAAACTCATCAAACAAGGGGCCCTCAATCTCCCCCAGATCCAACCACCACCACAATTTGATCCCTCACACGCCATCCCTGCGTGGTATAGGGAAAATGACTTCTGTAACTACCACCGTGTTAAGGGTCATGACACAGGCAACTGTAAAACCCTTAAAAACATAATCCAAGACATGCTAGAAAAGGGTGACTTCATCCTCGACAATCCCAATGCCCCTCCTAATCAAGGTATCGATATCTTCAAACAACCATTCCCCAATCATCCACCAACTCAAAACAATGTCCAGACCTTGATTGACAACTCTCATGAACATAATATTCGAACAGTCAGTATGGTCTCGCCCTTCATTTCTAACCAACCTCAAGAGGTTAGTTCATCCATCAGTCTATCACATGTGGATGAACCTCTTTCTCCAGTTAGTTCTTTGTCAACCTCTCTCATCTTGGAGGATGCCTCGACCTTACCAGCACCACCTGTTTCACCATCTTCCTTCTTGCTGCCCATGGAGGACCCAACATTTCCTACTCCTCGACCGCAAGTGGAGGGCACTATCATCCCTGCCCTTTACCCGCTTGAGGAACTTCATTCTCAAGTTTCTTTTCCACCCAGGGAAGAACTTATCTCTCCTTCGTCTCCAACCAAGGACGAACTTGTCACAACTTCACCATGCCATGGGCCCGAGGCTACTACATCCGTCTCACCTTCAGTCCCACAACCATCAACATCTTCTCAAGAACCCAAACCTCATCCCGCATCTTCTCAGCCATTTTCCCGACTAGTGGAGAAACTCAAACTTCTCCCTTCTAGGAAAGTGGAGCATCAGGGATTGTGGGACCGTCTCACAGCTCTTCAACAAGCCCGTGCCCTCTCATCTCATGCTACTAATCCTCCCATGGTAGAACCTCCCAAGACTATCAACAAAAATCAGATTTCCACCTCTAAACTATCTACATCTCCATCAACCTCATCAAAACCAAAACCCGCATCTACCTCATCTAAACTAATCAAGTCATTTGGTGTTCACCCTATCTCCAACCTCACTCATCCGCAAGTGAAGGTGGACTTAGACCAGACTTCGACCAACAGTATTCTTCAACCCAAATCATAGAAGACTGCCAAACCACAGAGGTGAACGCCTCCTCTTTCGTCACCATTGCCCTCCATTTTGGGCCCTCATCCTTCAACCCTAACCAGAGTCCTTCCCACTTCGACCTCTAATCAAAACCAGATGCCTCCTTTGCTTCCTTTACCTACCGCTAGCATACCCTCTCCCAAAAGGATAGTACCTCTCATGAAGAATGTACTGCCTCCGCCTGTCACCGCACCATCAACCCAGAAGGTGGTACGAAAACCCCCTCCAACATCGCCCAAGCAAAAGTCACCGGCATTGCATACATCGATGAGCACGGACCCTTTACTGGGCTCATACTCTTTGATCTTGTAATGACTTTTGCAAACTTCCAGCATAACTCTTCCACCCATCAGGCCTTTCCAACCTCTCGGGTCGAAACCCTCCTGGTTCGATGACATGAAGATTTGCTTATATCATCGTACGCCAGGACACGATATCGAGACTTGCTGTGCCCTCAAGGCTGTTATTCACCGTTATCTAGAGAAAGACACTCTTCTCTTTGAGGACACTTTCAACCGACCCCTGACTCCTTCTCATAACCCTCCAACCTCTTCAAACCCATCCACATCTCATCAACAGGTTATAACCCCTTTATCACCTTCACCTCCCATCTTTGAAATTAATGCCATTCACATCACCACTAGGTCACAAAAGGACAAGGCAAAAGAAAAAGCTGCCATTCCTCGGACCTACCCTTTTGTCAATCCACCTCAACCACCTAAGCCTAAGATTTCTATCCTTGGCGCACCTCAACCCTCCTCTTCTTCTTCTTCTTCCGGACCAATCCACGACTCCATGTTGAAACAACTTCACCAGACGCCTGTGAAGATGTCCCTCTATGACCTCATCCAAACCTTGCCCTAGCATCATCAGGCCCTCATCCAAGCCTTGTAGGCACTGAAGGTCTAACCCAAGGACCCCTAGCCACTTGCTGCCCTTGTCCACTCCTTAGCCCCTGTTGCATCCATCACATTCAGCGATTCTGAGATTCCCACATCCAACACGGAAGATCAGGATGCCACCCTCTTCATCACTACCTATATCGATCGGACATGCATTAAATGCATTATGATCGATGGAGGTGCTAGCATCAACATCATCTCCACCCATGCTTTTGATCAGTTGGCTCTTCCCAAGAATTGCATCTCCAAAACTGATGCAATCTTGCACTCCTTTAATGACACTACTGCCACGAACATTGGCACAGTCGTCCTTCATATTCGCGTTGGTCCACGCATAGTCCCGGAGCTCTTCTACATCATCGAAGGAGAGTTTCAATACAACATCTTACTGGGCCAACCCTGGATCCATGCCATGGCCTGTGTCCTCTCCACCCTGCACCGTTGTGTGAAATTTGAGCACGACGGGCAAGTTCACACCATTCCCGCTGACCCTTCACCCTTCAAAACTTGTAACACCACCTACCATCCAAACGACATCCTCATTCCTATCAAGCCATCAATCCTGACACTGCCTCCATCCACGAAAGCTTTGACCAGTTTGCAACAGGTGGTCGCCCTTACACCTCCCCTTCAAGCGACGACCACAGATCCCATGGAAGACATCTTCCAAAGACTTTCATTGGGGGAATATCGCTTGCTAACCTTAGACATGTTCCAAACTCCACAAGAGTATGGACGCCTTCATCACAGCCCCAGTTACGACCATCGGATTGGGATGATCGTACCTTATGGTCCTCCTCACCTCCGAACCAACCTCGTCTATGGGGGGCTCAATCAAGCTCCTACTGACGGTAATCCTCTTTCTTCACCCCAACCTTTCACATCAGAATTTTCATTTCTTGGCAACCCCGCCTTTGCACACACTTACCTTTATAGGTGTGCATGGAAGGGATTTGGTTTCGGACGCTATGAGCAAGGCTCCCATCAGCCTATCCAACCGCTCAATGATGATGATGCTAAGAAATGGTATGGCCTGGGATATCACGACCCCACTCAAGACCCTTTAGACCTTTGTCCTGAACCAACCATTGACCAATCTCCTCCACACTCGCCTATTCCACCCCCTTCACCTATGGATTCGGTGGTTTCCATTCCTCCTAGTTTTTTTTTTGCATAAACACCATCCACTTGGAACCCTTAACTTATCAGCTCAATGGGGTGTCTAAGTCTCTCCCTCTCATTTTTCCCAGCATGATCAAAGATGAGTCGGCAACCATTCACACTGTCCACTGCGTTGATGACGATGCCATTCTTTCTTACATGGGCGTTGACGATTCTTTCATCCAGCACTCCCTCCCTTCTGAGACCCAGGTTATGTTAAATGAATCAACCATTGACATCAACCTTTCTTCTTCTGATGTTCCTTATGTCTTAAATATTGGACAATCTTTAGATGCTCAGGAGCAGCTTGACTATACCTAGTTCCTTTCCGACCATAGCAAGGCCTTTGCCTGGACTTACAGTGACATGCCTGGCATCAACCCCACCATCGTTACCCATAACATTGTCACCAAACCAGAGGCTAAGCCTGTCAGGCAAAAGCTTCAAAAGATGCATCCTCGCATTGCCCTCCTTGTCAAAGAGGAGCTTCAGTGCCTCCTTTTTGTCTCCTTCATCCAGCCCATTGATTATCCACAGTGGGTCTCTAACATCATCCCAGTCACCAAGGTAACTGGGGGGATCAGGATCTGCACGGACTATCGCGACCTTAACCTAGCCTATCCTAAAGATGACTTTCCTCTTCTCAACATTGACTAGCTTGTTGATCTTACGGCCGGCCATGAGATGCTATCTCTCATGGATGGGTTTTCAGGATACAATCAAATCCTGATTGCTCTGAAAGATCAGCACAAGACCACTTTCATTACCCCATGGGGGAATTTTTGCTATCGAGTCATGCCTTTTGGCTTGAAAAATGCAGGCACCACTTATCAGCGTGCCATGACTTACATTTTCCACGATCTCCTCCACAAAATCATGGAGGACAATGTGGATGACCTGCTTTGCAAATCCAAGCTTTGTCGTGACCACCTGACCATTCTCAAAATCATCTTCTCTCATCTTCTTTAATACAATGTTCATCTTAACCCCAAGAAATGTGTCTTTGGGGTCCTCTCTGGCAAGCTTCTCGGCTTCATCGTTTCCTTCTGTGGCATCGAGATAGATCCCGCCAAGATTCACGCTATCCTCAAAATGCCATCCCCAACCAATCTCAAGCAGCTTCACAATTTACAAGGCAAGCTCCAGTCCATTCGTCATTTCATCTCACAGCTTTTTGACCGCTGCCAACCTTTTCATCATCTCCTTAAGAAGGATGTCTCCTTTAAATGGGATAAGGACTGTCAAGAGGCTTTTGAAGCCCTAAAATGCTATCTAGTCTCTCCACCAGTCCTCATTCCACCTAAAGATGACCAACCCTTCTACCTTTACATCTCAACCACTAATCATTCGTTAGGTGACATGATCATGCACTGAGACGAGCATCACCGTGAGCAAGCAATCTATTATATCAGCCGAACACTGGTCGACTATGAAACTCAGTATACCCATATCGAGAAACTCTGTTTGGCATTAGTCTTTGCCGCTACCAAGCTCCACCACTATCTTCTTAATCACAAGACCTTTGTCATCACCCACACCAACCCTCTCAAGTATATGCACTCCAAGCCATATCAGAATCAACGTATGGCTCGGTGGCTCATGCTGCTTGCTGAGTTTGATCTCAAATTCATCCAGCAGAAATCTATCAAGGGGCAAACCATCGCTGATCAACTAGTAGACGCCCCTCTTCCTGACAATCAACCTTCACAGTGTGAGTTTCTTGACGAATTTATCACTGTGCTTTCCTCTGATGACACCATCTATCAGATGACCATGTTCTTTAATGGCTCCAAATGTCAACTAGGTGGGGGTCCTGGGGTCATTCTCATCCCACTCGAAGGGGAGCCCATGCCTCTGTCTTTTAAACTCGACTTTGATTGTACCAATAATATGGCCAAGTACAAGGCCTTACTTTTGGGACTTCAGACCACCCTCTCTCTCAGCATCAAGTCCATCAACATCTTTGGTGACTCGCAGCTCATCGTCAATCAGGTCAACGGTTCATACCTCTGTAAAAATGAAATTTTGCAAAGGTAAAAAAACCGTGCTGACATTCTACTTGCATCTTTTGACCATTTCCTCCTGCAGACTGTTCCTCGATCCACGAATAAGTTTGCTGACACTATGGCTTCTCTCGCTTCGCATATCCCATCTTCTTCATCTGCATTTAGACTTTTTGTCATGGTGCGTCGTGTGTCGTTGCCTTCATATATCTCTTCTCACATTAATCATGTCAACACTGTCAATTCTAGTCCACGAGATGCTTGGTATAAGCAACTTGTGGACTTCTTGTCTCTTTATGTCATTCTTCCCAACCTCTCTAACAATGCACGGTGAGCTTTTATCAAGCGTACCACTCACTATACCATGCTAGGGGGTCTTCTCTATAAGCGAGGCTTCGACGGCCTCCTTCGCTATCTCACCTCCACTGAAGCATCTCAAGCCATTCAGCAAGTCCACGACGGGATTTGTGGCAGACATTTCAGTGGGAATTCAGTTGCCAAGCGCATCCTTCATTTGGGCTATTATTGGCCTACCCTTCACTAAGACTGTAGCGACTATGTTCGGTGTTGCATCAAGTGTCAGCAGCACTCTAACTTGCTTCATCTTCCTAGTCACGCCTTACAAATCGCTCAGGATTTTTGGCCTTTTTCTCAGTGGGGTTTAGATCTCATCGGTGAGATTAACCCTCATTCGTCTCTTTGTCATCAATCCATCATCACAGCCACTGAATATTTCACCAAGTGGGTGGAAGCCATTCCTCTCGTCTCCACAAAAGCCAATAAGATCATCGACTTCATCAACACCCATATCATCTGTTGTTTTGGTGTACCTCACAAAATCATCACCGACAATGGCAAGTCCTTTAAAAACAAGACTGTCCAAAAGCTATGTGACTCATTCGGCATCAAGCTCAGTTTCTCTTTGCCTTACTACCCACAAGCAAATGGGCAGGCTAAGGCTTCCAACAAAATTCTCACCAAAATTCTCATGAAAGTGGTCAGTGACACAGGAAGGGACTGGCACATTCACATTCCCTTTGCTCTGTGGGCATACTGCACTAGCATCTGAACCTCTACGAGTGCTACCCCTTTTTCTCTCATGTACGAAACAGAGGCTGTCCTACCTCTCGAAGTACAGATCCCATCTCTCTGCATTTCTCTACATGACATCCTTTCTAATGATGACTTTCATCAAGATCGCTTAGCTCAACTTGAGTTACTTGACGAGCGCCGTCTTGCTGCCCTTAATCATCTCCATGTCTATCAACATCGCATCAAGCGCGCCTATGACAAAAATCTGCGAGAATGAGATTTCAACATCGGAGACCTCGTCCTCAAAGAGAATCAACACGTGACCAATATGGAGTGAAGTAAACGAGGCAAGTTTGCTCCTAATTGGCTTGGACCTTTTATTATCACGCACAAGTATGGATCAGGGACTTATCGTCTGTCTTCTCTTGATGGACGACCAGAACCTGAGCCTCTTAATGCGTTACATCTGCGATCGTTCTACTGCTAGTCGAGTATTCATCCACTTGACACTTAACTTGAGCTTGTCCCTTGAGCAATCCCCATCCTCTTAGTCCTAATTCCTTTCAACCCTATTCCTCTTAACAATTCCTATAACCCTTTTATGATGTATGGATGCTTTGTCCTAATGAAAGGGAGCCCTTGACCTTCTATAATCTTGTCCATGACTCACATTTATGTAAAAACAAATCAAGATGTCAAAATATCCATGGTCACTATATCAATATCAAAATCAAAAGGCAGACTGCTCCCTCGAAGGACAACTATTCAAAAGCCCTTATATTAAACAAAAATCTAGACCACTCCCTCGAAGGATGGCTATGACTAATCTGGCAATAAACAACACTATTTTAGAAGCTTCCCGCATTGATCAGCTTCACAACTATCCACAAAACAAATGACATCTCTATGCAGACTTCCCGCATTGATCAGTCTGCACACCAAAAAAAAAAAAAAAATGAGTCATGGACTTGACTTATAGTTGTCTCAGGGTCTCCTATAAAAAGGGGCAAAGTTATCTCTACTCTTAAAATGGGTTATCCTTTTTCCTCCTCCTATCACCTGCTCAAGGGACTTCGAGCTCACTTTAATGTCAAAGTGATTCGATTACCGTTCTAACATAACTATGGTCAACGATATAACGCATGAATGGGGCTCTTGATTCTAATAACCCTTATCTATGTTGTCATTTCGGTCCTTGTCAATGAAAGAGCAATATGCTTTTCACTTCTTCTACACTTTGGTCACATTTACCTTCATCACTTGTCAATCAACTCAACTCAACTCTCTTTTCAGACCACTCCCATAGCCTATTCACCCTAGTTTCTATGGATACCAATACACATGGAAACTATCGACCAGCCACAATTTATGTTAAGCATAAACCAATACTTGCTAAAGCATAAATAGACCTCAATTCATTTTTAGCATACATCCATCACGAATATGGAATATTGCTAGGAATGAAAGACCTCTCAACCAATGTTGCAGAATACACCATCACACAATATGGAAAAGGCTACAACATCATCTCTTCTCCTCATCATTTCATCATAATCAAGACCAATCTATCGACCATTTTGACCACCTGTCTACCACTCGGACCCTTTGTCTGAACTACATTGGTCTGAGGCCCTATGACTTGGGCTATGTAGGCAGCACTCAGATGACACGACTGTCTTCTGGGGTTAGCTCGACCACCCTCGTTTGTTCATCTCTCTGATGGACAAACCTTCTTTCCTTCTTTTAACCATAACCTTGCCCTTGACCATGACCAATGCTATCCCTTTGACCCTCCCTCCCTTCTAGGGAGAACTACATTAGCCTGAGGCCCTTCCACAGGGGCTATGTAGGCAGCACTCCATTGACATGAGGTCATCTGAGGTTAGCTCGGCCACATCCTTTCATCCATTCCTCCCCTCAACCACCAACCATTGGAGATCATGCCTATCTCCTCCGACCTTGACCACTTCCAAGACAATGTTGCCTTGGTTGTTTTTGCATATATGCTACCTCATGACTGGTTAGCAGACTTGTGCACAGAATTTTTGGACCCTCACAAGTATAGGATCGCAAGCCGGTTGATCCGCACTACTTGTGACTTTTTCATGTTTCTAAGAGCAATTCCTGAGCCCGGGATACCTGGAACACGATGACCCATTGGAGCTTCAGCTTAGATTGAATAACCCGATCAACAGACGACTAAATGCTGGGGCTCGGTTACTTCAATTTTGGCACTCCTCGACCCTTGACCTGTGACACTTTGACCTAACCATATCGTGCAATGGTATGCACGCAATCACGACTTTTGCAGCGTTCACCCTCACCCCTTTTTCATCCACTCTTTGTCAAATTAGCACCCGATTCCCGATTCCCTTCCCTCGACTCCTGCTTTGAGGGGAAATACCTCATCCATAATCAGGGCAATCTGCTTCCTATTTTTGTCTTGCAGTTCATTTAAAAAACCAACAAGACATAATCAACCTTATCCCTTACCTGGGGCAATCACTCCTATTTTTGTCTTGCAGTTCGTCCAGAACAACCAACAAGACAGAATCAACCTTATCCCTTACCTGGGGCAATCACTCCTATTTTTGTCTTGCAGTTCATCCAGAACAACCAACAAGACAAAAAGGGGCAAATGTAGACACCAAAATCGTGTTGACTCCCTTGGTCTTCCCCCGTGTTATTCTCCCTTGCCTATTTAACCCCTGTCGACCATTTTTCCCACTAGCCTTAACCTTGGCAGCTTGTCAAAATGAGCAGAAGGCTAAAGTTAGTCTCTGCCCCCATTTTGCATCTACCGACCACGGTCACCACCTGACTGACGTCACTGATGTCGGTCACTTATCGGCCAACATCGGCGATTTTGCCGACGTCAGTTCTCCTTAGCACTGCGTTCTCGATCCGAACACAGGAACTGTTATTCCGTTACCCGTTACCCATTCGGTTCCCAATCGGTTTCCCGATCGGTTATTGAACCGTCCCTCGCCTTCATCCATGGAACTCTGGCAATTAACCAGGGGATTATTCAACCAACCAGTTCATTCATTCAACAAGAACTCTGGTGATCAACCATCTCTTGCATCCAACCAACCTGCAATCAATCTTTTGCGTACAGGAACTCTGCTTCAGTCATTTGGCAACACAGCGACAATGTCAATCACGTCTCCAAATTCATCTTCAAGCGTATAACAAGTAAGTACCTTGTTCTATGTTTTTGTTTTTCTCTGGTTATTGTTTTTTATTTACTTTTATCACCCCAGATCTTCAGACTGTAGCCCCGAGACTTGACTTCCTCCTTTACACCTCTGCCTACTATCCCCTGACTACATAGTTTGTAACTCTGTTCAGACTTCCTACACAAACCCCAAACAAAACAACAGACCTTATGCAAACCCCCAAACCCTATCCAGACTAGACCAAACTCTATCCCGACTCGACTAGACCTGACCAGACCCGCCTAAGCTCTGTCCAGAACTGTTGCCCCGACCGACGCCAGTCATTACCCCGATCGACACCGGCACCTTAACTGACGTCGGCACCTTCCCCTGATCGATGCCGGCACAGATACTGACACCGGTGACTATGCAGAATAGATCGTTGAATATCAGGTATGCATTTGTGTTTTTGTCTTTTATTTACTTTCATTCTGTCTTTTCATTATTTCCATTTCTATCAAATATTTCTATTTTTTATTAGTGGGTTGATATCCTTCTAGGAAGTCTTCGTACTTCCGAGATCAGGCATTTGATTGACAACCCACCGTCTCTTCGTCTAACATTTTTTTGTGTTTAGTCTCTTTTCTTCGCAGGTGTCATTCCTCCACAGCCAAAGAGGAGAACCTTCCAACGTCTGATTTCAGTGCGCACAACCATATCCAGGTATCTTCTAGCCTTGACCATTTCTTTTAGTTTCTCTATCTTTTGAATGTAGAAAGCGATTTAGCGTAGAAACACTACTATATCCCATTATTCCTTTTATGAACCTATCTTTTCTCAATCCATTGTCACTCCATCATCTTCCTCTCACCCATCATACTAAAAACCCCACATTGAGAGGACAACCTTGAACAATCACTCCTTTACTCTCAGCATTGTATCATGTACATCAAAGTTAGCATCAAAGTTAGAACAAGTTTTATCTGCCTTAGGATTATGTGCATCACCAGTGTTTGAATCAGATTCCTCATCTAAAATGTCATCCCTCATCAATATTGTAGTAGATGCTAATAATGCCTATCTTTTTGAGGATACATCTAATCTATGTACCTCTAATACATCACTAGGAATACCTTTGGATCCCAATTAGGATGATGAAGTCATAACCAAATTCTTGAATGCTTTATTTGATTTGTAGAGTGGATATGATCCCACCTAGGATGCATGTCTTATAGATCCTTTTGTTATTTTTTAAGACACTTTCTCCAGTGTTGCAGTTAGGGATCCTAGTGACCTTTATGATGACTATGCTTCCCATTATCCCTTTAATCCATCACCCAAAATTACTCATTCACCTCACCTCCATAATCCCTACATCCCATTACATAATGGGAATGAATAGGGACATGTATCATTAGATTCCCCTCTACATTCCATATCATGTGCTAAAAATACAAATATTCAAGACCATCATCCAACAATCATAAGTCATGATCAAATTGTCTTTGATCATATCAATCAAAATCAAGCAAAATCAAGTCATCGGCCTAATAAAAAAATGTCTTCTCCTAATAAATCCCAAAATCTAGAACTAGGGGCATATCAAAGTCAAAATAATCATATATCAAGTCAAAAATCAATCTCCTCTAGTGAAGACCAAAATTAGGCACCAAGGGGAAATCAAAGTCAAATCCAATCAACAATTCAAAAGAAAGACAAAAATAATAATCTTAGGGTCAATCATCTTCTTAATTCTTGGGTTAAAGAATCAACAAATAAAAATGTCTTGAATCCCTTACATACCACCAATCTAAATAATCCCCTTCACCATATCCAATGGCATATGCAACTATTGAACCCCATTTTCACTCTCCATCCCATCATTTTATCCATCTTGATCATATTTCTCATTCCCATCCTATATCCCATCATCAAAATCATGACATCATCCCATCCATATTGTTGTCCCCCAAAAATATCACTCATTTTTGCGACAACATTTGAACTATTTTGGTCCTACAGACCAAAATTGTCTCTTCCCTTTTCAAAATTTGTCCTAGGCATTCAAATTCCTCATTTTTCAAGCTTCTCTGAATCTACAGACTTTGCAGGCTAGAATCTATAGACTCTGCCGGATTGAATCTATGGACTCAGTAGGAAGAGAAATCTACAAACTCTATAGGCCAAGTTTAACAGGCTTCATAAGTTGATTTCTATGGAATTTTTCAAGGTTAGTGAAAACTACAGACTTGGTTTCTACGGACTCTGTAGGTAGGTTCATTTCTACAGGTTCAAAGGCTTCTGTAGGTGGTTTTAACCAAAAGAATTATTTTCTAACACTTGGTCATTTTTAGGATTGTTTCAGTACCTTGGTTCAATCAAAAATCTTCATCAACAAGCATCTAAGCAAAGAAGGCTTGAACCGTTGAACCATTGAACCACTTTGGTTCAAAGGTTCAACGAGTTTAAAATTCAAAAGGTTGAACCATCTTGGTTCAACGGTGGGTTCAATCAAAGGAATGGTTCAATGGCTTGGTTCAACCAAGTGGTTCAATACTTTGTTTCACTCAGTTGGTTCATCCGCTTTGTTTCAATGGTTGGTTCAAACAAATGGTTCAAAGGCTTGATTCATTCAATTGAACCATCAGCTTGAACCATTTTGGTTTAAAGTTTGGTTCATCGGCTTGTTTCAACCAAGCGGTTCATTGCCTTGGTTCAATGAAGTGGTTCAACGGAGTGGTTCATCAACTTGGTTAAATGGAGTGGTTCAATGTTTGGTTCAATCAAATGGTTCAACAGCTTGGTTCAGCCAAGTGGTTCAAAGGAGCAGTTCAAATGCAAAAGTTTAAAGAGCCTCTCAAAGGACAAAGTGCCCTTATGGAGGGCACTTGGATGACAAATGTACCCTTCTAAAGGGTCATTTTCAAAGAAGGCCACAAAGTTAATTCTTTCATAATTCAAAAAAAGACTAAGGAAAGAAATAATTCCTTCAGACTTTTTGTCTAAAGGAATTCCTTCAGACAAATTTTTTGAAAGAATTCAGACAAGCCAAGGGCTAAAAAAACTTGAAGGATTTTACAAAGACAAAATATCCTTGGACTTTTTGTCCACGAGAATTTGCTCGCAGAGAAAGCCTAGGGAAAATACCCATGGGAATTATCTGCAGGAAGGCCTGAGAAATAGTCTGTTAAGGAAAAGGCTGCCGAAGGACCTCGAATGACAGGTGCCCTTACAGGGGACTCTCGGCTGGCAAATTGAAGGACACTTCCCTAAAGCAAAAACATCATCTTCCCTTTAGGAAGACATGAAATAAGAAATCTGAAGGAAGAACTCAGCTACCCACTAGAAGAAAGAAGCCTCAAGGCCATTCAAAGACCACCAAAAGGGCAGATACCCTTGCAGAGGGCTCTTCCCGACCCAAAACAGATCATTTCTTAAGGCCCAAAAATGTAGGTTCTTTCTAATAAAGTGCCAAACAGAAAAGCCAAAGAAGAACCAAGGGGTGATGCACCCAAAGACGTTAAATTTAAGACAATGAACTAGCCATTGAAAACGTATTGATGGGTGCACAAACGTCTATTTTAAAGCACATAAAATAGCCGTTGATCCTTTGAAATTATAGACTCGAATGCATTCACAGGATTTAAGGCCAAGACCAGTAGAAAGAAAGGAAGGAACAAAATAACAAATTGAATCTAGGACCTAATTCAATAAACCAAAAAAGGAGGAATGATGAAGAAGGATCAGATCACCAAGTGGACATTAGAAGATGCAAAATTTCAATAGTGTGACTTATTTATCTGCATTGAGAAAAATAAATGGGTAGATACCCTTAATTTCTAGCCTGTCTTCCTAAAAGTTTTCAATGCAACATGATGTGTTACTATTCTCTAGTCCTTCTTGAAGTGGCTATATAAGGGACTCTCTTGTTATTTTAAAATATCTCTTTTTTGACAATCAGAACAAAACTCTGCCCAAATTGAAAGGCACTTCTGAGACTTTGAGCTCAGTTTATTGATCATATTTTGTTATTGGAATAAGAAAGCAAGTGATTTTTCAGACTTTGTGCTGTGATATCTTTGTTGTTGGGGAAACTGTTCTTATGTCTTTTTCCTTAATATATATTCTATTCCTTCAATTCAATAAGCAAAATTAGTGACAACAATCAGGAAGGTGTCTTGAAGAGTCAACTGTGGAGAGACTTTGTGCCCCCATAATTGCCTTTAGTGTGTTTTATTTTCATTTCTATGTAAAGGACCTTGGGATGACTTTGTGCCCTCATTATCCTTCATATCTTACTCTTGAGCAATTTAGGTGGATACTTTGTGCTGCATCTCAATTTGTTGGTTATTACATCCTTTACTACATTTTGCTGTTACTACCAGGAGTATTCTTATGGTTTGATGAATAGTACTTTTGAAAGAAGAGGAGTGTTGTCTATCATTTCCCTTGAGTTTTTCCTTTGATTTACACACATCATCTCTGAAGAAAGAGAGATGGATGGTTTGTCTCACCCTTGAGTATTATTTTTTGTTTATATATATATATATATATATATAAGGAACCTCCCCTTGATGAGAGGAGAGATCAGTCTCCTTTTGATGTGGTAAAGCTACACATTTGGATGACTAATCTTCCTATTTTGGCTAATTAGACCTATTTTGTTTATCAGTACGCTGATTGACAAAATATTCAACCAACAATTTTTGGTGACTCTGCTAGGGATATACCCATTATCCATTTATAATCTATCCATTCACCTCCACACCAATCAGGAAAGAATGCACAGTTTAAAGCCTCAAGCTTCAAACTGAAGCAAGGTCAATTCTTTTCCATTTTTGTTTCATAATCTAGCAGATTCAAGGTATACATGAAGCCAAAGGGCTAAAGGTATCATTGACCCTGTATTCAAGTTTGTACAACAAAGTGTTTTTGATCTGTTTCCTCCGCCATCTCATCTCTAACAAACCAAGAGCTTTCCTCCCACTAGAGTCAGATCTCCATTGCCAGATGAAGTATCTACTTCTGCTATTGATAAAGCTTTGCCAATAATTACCCCTGTGAGATTTGTTATTCTTTCTTTTCATAATCCTACAATGGTAGTTCAAGGCCCTCGGGGTAATTCTTTTGGTCTTCTCAATCTTACTCTACCTCTACATGAGCTTCCACATAGTTTAAGGAAGAATTTACCTAAATTTTATGGTGATGGGAAAGTTTAACCTGATGAACACATTGTAGCCTTTAGCATAGCCTGTGGAGTAATTGGAGTAGAATTTGAAGATGTAGCAGTTAGGCTTTTTGTGGAAACACTACAAGGTGCTGCTATAGATTAGTTTTATCATCTACAGGCTCGGTCAGTGACTGATTGGAATACTCTCAAAGATAAGTTTGAAGCCAAATTCAAACTTGTAAAAGATGCACATGGACTTCTAGCTCAACTTACATAGATGAAGAAAGAGCCTTATGAGCCTATGAGAGACTTCATAGCCAAATTTAACAAATTAAGAAATAGAATTCCTATAATTGCTCGACCAACAACTAAGAATCTCAAATTTTTATTCATTAATTCTCAATTACCTGAAGTAAGTTTTCTCTTGAGACGTGCTGGTCAAATAGATCTTGCTACAGCTCAACATTTGGCCACTGAGGTAGAAGATGATCTCATCTTAGCAGGGAAGATAAGAAGAGATCCAAATAGAAATAGAGCTTCATCATCTTCTGAATATTCATCTACAAGCACCATAGATCCAATGGTGTAGAAATTGGCAAATGAGTTTCTTTCTCTCAAAAAGCAAATGGCTCAAGGAATGTCTTCTGCTCCTTCATACAGAAAGACATTCCCAAATTAGTCATATCAAGACAATGCTACCAAGAATCAAGGGCAACAGAATCACCTTCCTCCCCCACAAGGGAAGCTTGCCCTGGAAGCTCCTCTAACCAATTTAGCAATGGGATATCTTGAAAAAAAATTAGAGTTCTCTTTTTAGCCTGAATTGAATCAAGAAAATGATGCTAATATTCTTGAAGATAATCGAGAAGAATTAGCTGGTGACTCCCATATTGGTTTCTTGAACTACCAGGATGAACTCAGAAGCAAAGTAGAAACTCTTGATAGATCATATGTAGTGTTTACCAGGTCCAAAAACTAATCAGTCCAACAAGTTGATAAAGAGAAGATAGAAGAGCAAACACAACCAACAGTCATGATTGCTAAGTGTGGAACCATTCTGCCTTTTCAGTCAAAGGATCTGGTAATCATCCAAAAGGCAAATACATCAATTTTGCCTTCCCCTTATACTTCAAATTTGCAAACCAGCCCACCTCTCATACCTCCTAAAACTTAGAAGTTGAAGTACCTTTCTCTGTACCTAGCTCAATTTAGCCATTTGACATAATCGATCATGTCAAAAAAACAAAAATACAAATGTCTAAATTTGAATATTTACAGTCTAATCCTGATCAATTAAATAAGCTGGTCCAATATGTCAAGAACCAAATCATCCCAGTAGGACAAAAGCCTAAAAAGGTAACTCTTGATTCTCCAAAGAACATGCCTATTCCAAATAATCTAGTCATTACTCCCCCAGCTATTCTTAGAAAAATAGAACCTTTCTATGTTTCCCTGTTAATTAATGGCCATAAGTTGAGTAACTATATTATAGACTCAGGTGCATCTGATAATGTCATGCCTACTAAAGTAGTTGAGTCTCTTGGTCTCACATTGAAAAATACATTTGGGAGATGTTTCTCCATGGAGAACAAGCAAGTACCATTGTTGGGGCAAATCAAAGATGCCCAATTTGCATTTGCAGCCTTTTCAGATAAGAGAATCAAGATGATTGTCTTGGTGGCTGACGTTTCAGCATCTTATGGCATTTTTCTTGGACAAAATTTTTTT
Source organism: Torreya grandis (assembly GCA_037957365.1). Lineage (NCBI taxonomy): Eukaryota > Viridiplantae > Streptophyta > Pinopsida > Cupressales > Taxaceae > Torreya > Torreya grandis. Next base: position 110,810 of record JARHVA010008529.1, on the reverse strand, counting down.
AAGGACATGGGAGAAGAAATAAGCATGGATCTATTTGAGGCAAGGATCCCTGTACAAGGTGTAATGAAGAGGTTACTTCCTAAAAAGGAAGAAAAATATGTGGTCACCCAGACATCAACCCTTGAAGCTCAAATCCTTTTTGAATCCATAGGTATGGGTAACTATTTTCTATCTACAGATGAAGTATATGAAACATATGATATAATTCTTGAAAAGATCAACTTAGAAATCAGTTCAACTAGAATAGCAGAAGAACTAGTAGGCCATAATACAGATGAAGAAAGATCCTTTATCTCTGATGAAGGAAAGTCTAAAGAAAAATTAGTATCAGATGAGATATGGACTTTGGAATTTGATGGTAACTATTCCTCTACCAGTTCAAAAGCCAAGATTGTATTGATATCTCCTCAAGGAGATATGTTTCCTTCATCTTACAAATTACAATTTAGCAACACTAACAATACAGCTGAATACGAATCTCTGCTACTTGGCATGAAGGCTACTCAAGACAAAGGCATCAAGTTTATTCATGTCAAAGGGGATGTTGAATTAGTGGTTTGTCAAATAAAAAATCTTTACCAAACCAAGAATGAGAGATTACACCACTACTGCAACCTAGTTTGGGACCAAATTGAAAGCTTTGATGCTTTCAACATTTATGCCATATCCAGAGAGTCTAATGATAGAGCTGATGCACTTATTGTTTTAGGAACTCTCTTAGTTCCTCATTTAGATTTCAAAGAAGACAGGTATACTATTGAGCTGGTCTATAGACCAAGTGTTTCTGACAATACTAATTATTGGCAAGTATTTAATGATGATCATCAAATCATCACCTTCTTGGAATGAAAAGACAATTTTGAACAACTACATTTTGAAGGCAGTGAATCTCAAAAGTATGAATCAGCCTCTAAATCTAGTTTAGATATAAATGAAGAATTCTTACAGCTGAAAGGAAACAAAATTCCCAAAGGCCTGGTTTCTCTTGAGAAGCTATTTGACAAGCATGATAGATTCATCAAACAATAGCAAATAGACTCAAGTTTCTCTCAGAGATTCGATCAAGTAAATCTGACCACTAAAGAAAATCCCAAGATGGTCAATATTGGTAAGTGTTGCACCCCTAAAGAAAGATTCAAGTTCACCATATTGCTCCTTTAATACATAGATGTCTTAGCATATTCTTATGAAGACTTGAAGTCTCTTAGACCTAATGAAATTTGCCATGACATTCCTCTCAAGGCTGACTCAATACCCTAAAAGCAAAAATCTAGATAGTATAATCTAAAAATATCAAGTATTATTCTGCTTGAGATACAAAAAATGTTAAATGCTAGAATTATCTTCCCAATCCATCTTCCACATGGATTGCAAAGATAGTGCCTATAAGGAAGAAGAATGGCAAAATTTGCATTTGTGTATATTTCAAAAAATTGAATCAAGCATCTTAAAGGATAATTATCCTTTGCCAATTATGGATCAAGTGCTTCAAACAGTGACAAGTTTAGAAATGTTATCAATGCTAGATGGCTTCTCAGGATATAATCAAGTTGAAGTTGGTGAAGCAAACCAACACAAGACTAGATTCACCACACCTTGGGGTACATTTACATATAGAAGAATGCCTTTTGGTTTAATAAATGATGGTGCTACCTTTCAGAGAGCAATGGATCTGGCTTTCAAAGATGAGATTGGTAAATTCATAGTGGTATACCTTGATGACTTGACTATCTTTTCAAATCATTGATCTGATCATGTACGCCACTTACAACAATTGCTAGAGCATTTCCACCAGAATGGTATTTCCTTAAATCCCAAGAAGTAAATTTTTGGAGTAATAGAGGGGAAAATCCTTGGACACATTGTGTCAAAAAAAGGCATAAAGATAGGGTCAAGTCTATTCAGGAGCTTAATTTACCTACAAGCAAAAATGCTATTCATTCTTTCTTCAAAAAGGTGAATTTCTTACAGAGATTCATCCCCAAATTTGTTGAGAAGACTAGACACATTGTGAAAATGATGAAAGGGAAGACCAACTTCAATTGGACTAAAGAAGGCAAGTCAACATTTTAGGATATCAAGACTGCCATTGCTCACGCCCCTACCTTGGTTTGTCTAAATTACAACAAATATTTCATCATATACATCTGAACAGACTCTTTCAACAATTATTTTTCAATAGGACAAGGAAGGTATGGAATCTCCTATCTCTTTCATGAGTTGTCCTCTCAAAACCCATGAGATGAAGTATTCAAATGTAGAAAGACATGCTTATGGATTGGTGAAAGCAGTCAAACATTTCTGCTTCTATATTCTAAATTCACACACTAATGCCTTAGTTCCTGACACTACAATCAAGTCTATATTAACTTAGCAAGAGTTTGGCATGAAAAGAGGTAATTGGATTGAAAATATCCAAGAGTTTGATCTAGACATCAAGTTGACAAAGCTAGTCAGGGGTAAAGGCCTATGCCAATTAATTGTTGAAAATAAGCTAGAAGACACACAACGTGAAGAAACTAAAGTGAAAGAGACTCCAATAGTCTTTTTTGTCTCCACTACCAATGAGTGGTATTCAAGTATCACTCATTTCCTCACTTATGGTGAATGTTCTACTCATTTGTCTTACAAAGAAAGGAGGACTATCAAGTTGAAAGCTGCCAATTTTGTCTTTTGAGACAACAGATTGTATAAGAGAAGCATAGATGGAGTATTCCTTCGCTGTGTAGGCAAAGAGAAACAAAGCTAGCTTTTGAAATCTTTCCACAATCTGGCCTATGGAGGACATTTTTTAGCTCCTATGACTTCTCACAAAATTCTGTGAGCTAGGTATTATTGGCCAACTCTTTTCCAAGATGCACATAAGTGGGTGAGAAAATGTGAACTCTGTCAGCAATTTATTGGAAGACCCAAGTTAGCTGCTATGCCTCTCAAGCCAGTGATCATAGAAGAACCTTTATAGCAATGGGGGATTGATTTTATTGGAACAATAAACCCATCTTCAAGTGCTGGACATGATTATGTCCTTACAGCAACTGACTATTTCACCAAGTGGGTAGAAGCAATCCCAACTAAGCATGTTACTTCAGAATTTATATGCAACTTCCTCAAAGATAATATCATTTCCAAGTTTAGAGTTCCAATCAAAATTGTTACTGATAATGCAGCTTGTTTCACCTCTCAATAGATTACACAATTCTGTTTCCATTATGGAATTATACTCTCTCACTCTTTTGATTATTTTCCATAAGGGAATGGACAAGATAAATCCACCAATAAGAACTTGGTAACTATCATCAAGAAGCTAAAAAATGACAATCAAATAACATGGCACAAAGCATTGGTTGATGCTCTATGGGCAGACAAAATCACACCAAAAAGGGCAATTGGTATGTCTCCTTTTCAACTTCTTTATGGTATCAATGCCGAGATACCAATCACCTTAGAATTGTCAGCCTTGAAATTGGCAAAGGCAATTGAAGATCAGACATATGAAAGTTCTCTTGATAAAAGAATCATGTGCCTGATTGAGCTAGAGGAACAAAGAACCATGGTGGTGGACATAATTTTCGCTCATCAAAGTCTGGTAAAGAATCTCTTTGACCAAAAGGCCAAAAATTGTGATTTCCAGATTGGGGATCAAGTCTTACTATGGGATAAAAGGAGAGAACCAAAGGGGATGCATGGAAAGTTTGACTCCCTTTGTAGAGGCCTATTTATAATTCATCAACACATTGGTGAAAATAACTTTCTACTAAAATATCAAGATGGCACACTCTTTTCTCTGCCTCATAATGGGCAGCATCTGAAACACTTCAACTCTTGAAGTGTCAGATCATTGCATATGTATATTTGTATATTTGTACAAGTTTTTAATTCTATTTTGTTTTATTTGTTTTATTTTTGATGCCTTCCATTTTTGGGTAGCATGACTCCAAAGACCAATGGTACACATGAAGACACTGGAGATTCTAGATTCTACTCCCTTCAATTCTTTTTGCAATTGATAGAAGTTCTCCAACTAGAGCCAACTGTTGTCTCCCAAAAATATCACTCATTTTTAGGACAACATTTGAACTATTTTGGTCCTAGAGACCAAAATTGTCTCTTCCATTTTCAAAATTTGTCTTGGGAATTCAAATTCCTCATTTTTTAAGCTTCTCTAAATCTACAGACTCTGTAGGTTAGAATCTATGGACTCTGCATGCTTGAATCTATAGACTCTATAGGCTTGAATCTATGGACTCAGTAGGAAGAGAAATCTATGAAATTTGTAGGCCAAGTTCAATGGGCTTCATAGGTTGATTTATACAGACTCTTTCAGGGTTAGAGAAAACTACAGACTTGGTTTCTATGGATTTTGCAGGCAAGTTCATTTCTACAAGTTCAAAGGCTTCTGCAGGTAGGTTCAACCAAAAGAATTAGTTTCTAACACTTGGTCATTTTCAAGATTGTTTCAGTACCTTGGTTCAATCAAAAATCTTCATAAAAAATCATCTAAGCAAAGAAGGCTTGAACCATTAAACCATTAAACCACTTTGGTTCAAAGGTTCAATGAGTTCAAAATTCAAAAGGTTGAACCATCTTGGTTCAACAACAGGTTCAATCAAAGGAATGGTTCAATGGCTTGGTTCAACCAAGCGATTCAACACTTTGTTTCACTTAGTTGGTTCATCCACTTTGTTTCAATAGTTGGTTCAAACAAATGGTTCAAAGGCTTGGTTAATTCAATTGAACCATCGGCTTGAACCATTTTGGTTCAAAGCTTGGTTCATCGGCTTGGTTCAATGTTTGGTTCAACCAAGCAATTTATTGCCTTGGTTCAAAAAAGTGGTTCAACAGAGTGGTTCATCAACTTGGTTCAATGGAGTGGTTCAACATTTGGTTCAATCAAATGGTTTAAAAACTTGGTTCGACCAAGCGGTTCACTTAGATGGTTCAAAGGAGCAGTTCAAATGCAAAAGTTCAAAGAGCCTCCTGAAGGACAAAGTGCCCTTACGGAGGGCACTTGGACGATGAAATTACCCTTTGAAAGGGTCATTTTTAAATAATGCTGCAAAGGTAATTCTTTTGGAATTCAAAAAAAGACTAAGGCAAGAAATAATTCCTTCAAATAAAAAGTCTGAAAGAATTCAGACAAGCTGTGGGCAAAAAAAACCTGAAGGATTTTACAAAGACAAAATATCCACAGGAAATTTTTGTGGACTTTTTTTCCATGAGAATTTGTCCCTAGACTTTTTGTTTGTGGGAATTTGCCCACAAAAAAAGCTTGGGGAAAATACCTGCGGGAATTGTCTGTAGGAAAGCTCAAGAAACAGTCTGCTAAGGAAAAGGCTGCCGAAGGACCCCAAAGGGCAAGTGCCCTTGCGGGGGACTCTCAGCTACCAAATTGAAGGACACTTCCTTGAAGCTGAAAGGTCATCTTCCCTTTGGGAAGACATGAAACAAGAAATCTAAAGGAAGAACTCAGCTACCTACCAGAAGAAAGAAGCTCAAAGGCCATTCGAAGACCGCCTGAAGGGCAGATACCCTTGCAGAGGGCTCTTCCCAACCTAAAATGGATCATTTCTTAAGGCCCAAAAAGGTAAGTTCTTTTCAAGAAAGTGCCAAATAGAAAATCCAAAGAAGAACCAAGGGGTGACATGCCCGAAGATGTCAAATTCAAGACAATGAACTAGCCATTGAAAACCTATTGACGGGTGCACAAACATCAATTTTAAAGCTCATAAAATAGCCGTTGATCCTTTGAAACTATAGACCCTAATGCATTCACAAGCTTTAAGGCTAAGACCAGTAAAAAGTGAGGAAGGAACAAAACATCAAATTGAATCCAGGACCCGATTCAATTAACCAGAAAAGGAGGAATGATGAAGAAGGATCAGATTTCCAGGTGGACATTAGAAGATGCAAACTTTCAATAGCGTGAGTTATTTCTCTACATTGAGATAAACAAATGGGTAGATGCCCCTAATTTCTAGCCTATCTTCCTAACAATTTTCAATGCAACATGATGTGTTACTATTCTTGAGTCCTTGAAGTGGCTATATAAGGGACTCTCTTGTTATTGTAAAATATCTCTTTTTTGACAATTGAAACGAAACTCTATCCAAATTGAAAGGCACTTCTGAGACTTTGAGCTCAGTTTTTTGATCATATTTTGTTTTAGATTATGGTAAAAGCAGGTTTTGAAGGGGCCCTGAAACCCTATTACAGAATTAAGAAAGATAAGGCGTTAACAAGCACCAGGAAAGACATTCCTGAAACCTACTAAAAGTAGCAACATCCTTCTGTAATTCAGAGATTACATCTATGTTCATTATACATTCAGCCCCCTAATTTCCAATTAATGATTGATAACTATTTTTTAGGGGTAAAATCCAGAATTGTTGCCTGCCTTCCATCAGCTATATTCTGCTTGCTTTCTAGCTCTCTGATTTTCCTTATGGGTCTTCTTCCGGGCTTGTCCAGATAGCCAACATCCGGTTTCGCTTTTGAAATCTGCCCGTCTCTTTTTCCAGGTTTATCCATTATAGAAACAAGGTGTTTCACCTTCATTTGCTGCTCTTTTTTATTGCTTCTGGTTTTTATTCCCTTAGTGTTTGTCTTCTTTTCAGCCCTTTTCCTTTGGTTTGGAAGATGTTTTAAATTTTCTCCATTAAAAATCACAGGAAGCTCTTCCAAAGGTGATTCATTATCATCCTGAATCTCCATTGGCTGAGAAAGAAGAGGATCTCTCTCCTCTAATTTATTTCCAATTTCAGTCAAGATTTCTCCTTCCTCTAGCACTACTTTGCCTTCTGCCTCTCTCCATCGATCCTCTACCCTTTGGTATAGGACGATTTGCTTTGATAAATCTATCAAATCTTCTTTGCTTTGTGTGGGTAATATGGTTTCTACTTACCTTCCATTTCCTTCTATCTCAAAATTTTCTTTCTCAAGAGAGATCTTTGTATCTACCTCAGGAATTAGGCCTTTAGGATCTTCAAAAGACACCTCTTTACCCTCCTCAGCATTTAAATCTTTAGTTTCTTCATTATCTGTTTGTTCTTGTCCCTGATCCTCTTTGGGTTTCCAAGCTTTTTTTAGTTGGACCGTGGGCTTTTTCCCAACCAAAACACCATTAAAATGAGTTTTGCTTCTGTTTGGATAGTTTTTAACCCAATGCCCCTGTTTCTTATAGGCATAGCAAGAGTTGGGTAAATCTTCATAAAAAATTCCTTGAGATTTTTTACCAAGCTTGGAGATTAGATCCACTTTTTCTGGGAGCTTATTTAAATCTGCCACTTTAACATACATCCTGGTAGCTTGAAGTTTGGTTCTGGTAGTCGTAGCCTTGTCCAAAGCCACAAGTTCCCCAAAAGAACTGGCTATTCCTTTGAAAATGTCTTCATTCCAGAACTCTAAAGGGAGTCCAGGGAGTCTAACCCAAATGGGAGTTGTTAAGAAAAAAGAGTCTGAGAAATCCATATTCAACTCCCATTTTTTGATAGTAAGAGAGCATTTTCCAAATGTCCATGGTCCTCCACACAAAACCATATTCATGTCTTCTTTACAGTTGAAGGTAAAGGAATATAAACCATTTAGCATAGGTGCAATAACTATCTCTCCTTGAATGACCCATTTCCTTTTAACCATTTTTGTAAGAGTATCTAGATCTGGTCTTGCTCCTAAAAATTTACCTACTAAGGTGGAATCCATGGAGGACACAGATAAATTAATTAAAGGATCTGGAATAAAAACTTCATACTCACCTTTCTCCCAGCAAGTATTTGCAGTCACCGATGGGAAATGGGATTTTCTAGTGGGTTTCTTGCCAAGCAGAGATGACCACGTCTTTTGTTCAGAGTACCCTGCCTTCAACCCTTCTAAGGATTTTTCCTTTTTAAAGTCGCCTTTGTTTTTCTCTTGCTCAATCCCCTGCCCCAATTGGGATCCACTAGATCCACCAAAAGGGTCATTTCCGCAAAAAAAAATTTCCATTTTTTGCATCAATCACAAATTTTGATCCAGTATTCTTCTCAATCCCTCCTCCATTCCCTCCAGGGTCTATCCCTCCTGTCTACTTTTCCACTTCCAGAACAGCTATTTCCAAGTCTGGAATAACAGCCTGCATACCTGCAGAAACAAACTTTGGGGACGTGCCCAGCGCACCCATTGGGGACACGCCCAGCGCGCCCACTGGGGGCGCGCCCTGCATGCCCATTAATGTTCAAAATTTTCAGCCCGTGTAGTAGACCACTCAAATTTCCAGCCCGCCATTCATATTTTCATTGGATGTCAACATTTTATATTGTTGATCATATTTTGTTATTGGAATAAGAAAGCAAGTGATTTTTTAGACTTTGTGCTGTGATATCTTTGTTGTTGGGGAAACTATTCTTATGTCTTTTTCCTTAATATATGTTCTATTCCTTTAATTCAACAAGCAAATTTAGTGACAACAGTTAGGAAGGTGTCCTAAAGAGTCAACTGTGGAGAGACTTTGTGCCCCCATAATTTCCTTTAGTGTGTTTTCTTTTCATTTCTATGTAAAGGACCTTGGGACAACTTTGTGCCCTCATTGTCCTTCTTATCTTACTCTTGAGAAATTTAGGTGGAGACTTTGTGTTGCATCTCGATTTGCTGGTTATTACATACTTTGCTACATTTTGCTGTTACTACTAGGAGTATTCTTGTGGTTTGATGAATAGTACTTCTAAAAGAAGAGGAGTGTTGTCTGTCATTTCCCTTGAGTTTTTCCTTTGATTTTCACACATCATCTCTGAAGAAAGAGAGATGGATGGTTTGTCCTACCCTTGAGTATTATTTTTTGTTAATATATATATATATATATATATATATATATATATATATAACATACCTATAGGGAACCTCTCCTTGATGAGAGGAGAGATCAGTCTCCTTTTAATGTGGTAAACCTACACATTTGGATGACTAATCTTCCTACTTTGGCTGGTCAGACCTATTTTGTTTATCAGTACGCTGATCGACAAAATATTCAACCAACACATATCATATCTCAAATCCCTAGGAAACATTGTTCCTCATAGGGGTTACAAAGACAAATTATCAAATTGTTTAGAGGATGTTAACATAAGAATCAATAAAAGCCATTGAGACATGATCCTAGCATCACATATCTCTAGAATAGGCATCAATTAAATATCATAATGATGTTAACATCTTACATCTCACCCTTCTCTAATAAATTGAGATGCCTAAGAAAAGTCAAAAAGAAAATCATTTGTTTAATGGTGAAAATTGGTCTTCTATCACCTTGGGAAAGTACCATGATAAAAACTAGTTTATGGTGTCATGGTAAAATAATTTATTGTCTGCATAGTACCTAGACACTTTGGGGCACAATCAATCCTTTTCATCATCATACCCATCCATCTCATCCCTTGTTAATCCCACCCATATCATCTACCATCATATCATACATCTTGTCCATCATTCTATCTAGTTTTGACCTCTATAAATGATTGGAAGGTGTCATGATAAATGTTCTAAAATCATCTTGGAATATCCTCTAATGAACACTCAAACAACTAGACATCTAGTTCCTTCATGAGGTGGTCATTGGCAATCCATAGTCCATTCTTCCTTGGTCCCCATCCCATTTTTGGCATCACCCTCATCACTCATCCATCATTACATTCATCTTTATCATACTTTTTTGAATTGGAATTCTATTTTATAGTAACCCCATTTGTATAGTATACATACATATTCTAAAAAGTCCATTTTTTTGAAATATGCCAAAAACCCTCAAAATCATAAAATTTAAAAAATCCAAAAAATAATCCATGGTGTCTTGTCTTATGCCTAATACCTATCTCATCATCCTACACACCATCTAATACCCATCTTATATATTTCATCTTCCATCCTTCTCATATTATCCCATTCATCATCCTTGGACATTATATTTAGTCTTGAAACCAAATCCTAGTGGTCACCCATCTGTCCATCCCTTCAATATCATCCTTTTGACTAGGTATTATCAACATATATATTCTTATCAAGACTCTATTATATCACTTATCACTCTTTATCAGTGCCTTTTCATACCTAGCACCCATCCAATCACTACTTTGCTAGTGTGAAAGGTATTTGATCCCATCATCTCCTAGTATTTTTGCTAGATTAGATTCTTACAAGGTTTTATATTTTGGTAATCCTTTGTCATCTTAATATTCATATCCCTTTCAATCCAAATAATCCTCCTTTGACCACTTTTAGGTTTGATTTCTATACTAAAATTTTATCCAAAAACCTCATCCCCAATCATCACACCTCATCATCCAAGACCTAATATTAATCATGATCATCCTATCCAAGTCCAAGTCTATCCTAAGTACACCATCACGTCTTGATCATTCTAGTCTAGCCCATCACCTAATCACTCATCCCGTCATAAAACAAGACACAATGACACTACATGTAGATATTTATGTGTGTTACTTGTATGTTCTGTGTTGTTTATCTTGTTAGCATGTCTTTTTATCATGTATATATATATCTATTTATTTGATATTTGTCTATGTATTGCATCATGTTTCTTTTTTTCTATGGGGAAATTAATGAAGATGTTATGATTTCATGGTTATAAGTGCCCTCAAGGATGTATAGTTCGTTATTTGCTCACACAATTTGACACAATGCCCACTTAATGGGGCATACTACCAAGTGCCATATTTATTAGATTTCTTAGACTATGATGATATTTATGATATTTGTGTTGGATTTATCACCTATAACTCATCATATATCTAATCATCCTTATTCTCATCACTAATCCAATCTTTTCAACCCATTACACTAACATCCAATCATTAATCCTCATCTCATCATCTGAGTCATATCCTCTAATCACTAACATCATCCTCTAATCACTAATCCTCACCATCATCATTACCATCTCCTATATCACTTATCATTTATTCTCAATTTAGAACTAAATTAGTCTAAGGTATTTTTAGATAATGTAGGTAACACTTGGCCACTTTTTAGTGCCCAAGGATAGCTCAACCACTATTTCCTCTCTCACTCCCGTGCATGTGTATTTGCTAGGGGAATTATCAACTACTCATTGGTCACTTAATCATATCAATTATTCTATATTATCATCTTCATCATATAATTCAACTTTAGATTTGAGCTATACCCATCATTATTAAATAATCATCTTATCCTAGTCTATAGCTCTCCCTTGCATGCATCTTTGATTAAGATACATCTAAATCTTGTGGCATTTTAATCTTATCATGTTATGGTTGATTCCCCCTTAGGATGTGTTGATAATTTGACCCAATCATCTTTACTCCCTATTCATGTGTCCTTGTTAGGGGCATCATCAATCTATAGCTCATTGGTCACGATGAATTCATCTTCCTCATCTTCTATTTCACATCTAGCATCCCAACCCATTGTCTATCCATATCATCCCACCCCTCACTTATTATTTCAAGTGTCCATCTATCTCATTCTTCCCTACATGCCACCTTGAGGGGCATCATATCCCTTAACATCATCTAATAACATTCATCCATGTCATGATTTTTATTTGAAAGAACATTACTCCTTCTAGTTCAATCCACTTGCAATTCCTTTTCAAATAGGGGGAAAATGTATTTATCTAAATTCACTCACTTGAATTATCATCTCTAATATTACTATTAGTTGACACTAATTCTACTCATCCCATTTATTTTCATTTATCTCACTAATTTATCCCCCCTTTCTAATCATTAATCTAATGTCCCCCCTCAATATTTTTTCATCTACTAACCTTATTCTATCCTAATTCATCATTAATTCACCTAATCATTTCTTTATCTTAATTTAACCCCCACTTAACTATTATTTGGGAATTTTAAATTCCCATGACCCACCTACCCACCTACACTAACCTACTCATAGGATTTTCTACAAGCTTACTCCCCTAGTCATGACCTAATCACCTTATAATCCCATATAACACTCACCTAACCTCTATCTAATCATCATTAACCCTAAGAAGGATTTTAGAACCCTCTAAATCTAGAACCTTCTCTATCTCACCCCTCCTCTTTATAAGCCTCTAAATCTAGAGGATTCCAAGGGATTTTAAATTCCTTAAATAATCCTCAACCCTTGATCTCATTCATCCAAGTTTGAATCTCTACCATTAATATTTACCTCCTCTTTCTATTTAAACCACTCCTCTCCTCTATTGGAACCAACTAGAGTCATCATGCTATCTTCATTCCAAATCAATCCACCATCAATGTATCTTTCATCCATGATCAAACATCACCATGTCACAAATATAAGTCAAAGGTAATCCCTATCCTCTTGTTTTAATCCATTTAATCTTGGTTTGGAGCATTTATATTTAGGATTTAGGTGTAGGATTGAATTGTGCATTCATCTAATTGCATTTAGGTCTTAATGGATCTAGACTATAACTAAGTAGTTTGATATTTGGGGTTTGAATTTACATAGCTAAATCCATATCATGCCCAAATTTATATCTATAAGCATCAATGAATTTTTTTATAAGTCTGATAAGGGTAAAAGGAAATAGGTTTATGTTCCTAAAGAGACATGGGTAGAATATCTGGGAACTCAAATACATAATCTGAAAGAGATTTTCAATTATATTTTTGACTCTTTAAAGGGTAAGATAAAAATGGTTAAGATTTAAGAAGAGTTAGATTTGAAGAAATATATTATGATATGGTTCATGAGGGAGATTTTATATCTTAAATGTAAATTCAAAATCCTTCAACAAGATAATGAATGTTTGAGTAAAAAAGACACAGATAAAGATTATAGTACTCAAATTCAAAGACTCAGGGATAGGGTTGGAGCTTTAGAGTGTGAAAATGATAATATAAATAACAACATTAATTACTTGGTCTATTATATAAAAAACATATATGCATAAAGGTATTTAGAATCTAGAAAATTTAAGGTCTCACTGGAAGGTTTTCTAGATTTGAATAATAATTCTAAGGGTAAGCATGTCTAGTGTAGTGAGTGTTTCAAATATATTGATAAGGAAAAGATTCTTTTTTAGATAGAATCTAGTTTGAAACATATGAAAATTTGTTAATAAGATGTGGTAGGGAGTGAATATAGTTAGAGTGTTTAATGTGATTAAGGAATCCAAGAAGGGAGGTTAGATCAAGTGTTGTAATAAGTAACAAAAATTTAATAAAAACACACTAACATGACAACACTTGCCTAGATCAAAAGAGGAAACTAATGGAAAAAATGCAATTGAAAACCCAACTAAAAGTCAAATAAAAACAATCCTTACCTTCTTTGAGATCTCTAAATGACTTGTTCATGGCTTGCTTGGCTTTTACTCAAAGAGCCTTTAGAAATGGAGTTTGTATTCTTTGCTCCTCTCCTTGGCACCATTGTTGGATTGATTGATATATCTTATGTTTGTGGATTGGATTAATATTTTGGAATTATAACATTATGGATATAAATCATGCTTCAAAACCTTCATTATAACTCTACTATTTTCAATCCCTCTTTTCAATAGGTAATGGCTTGTACCTATAGAAAATAGAATTAACCCCAACCCAAGGTGAGTCAAGATGGAGTTAAGGATTAGATAGGTTCAAACCTTACCTAAGTGAGTTAATTAATCCTAATAGAGTTAAAAGGTGTCAAAATCTCATGATTTGTAATGAATAGGCATGGGTGAGATATTTGGAGATTTTTACAAAGGATTGACAACTCACAAAAGGTAATCATGAAAAGCTAGGATATTTCATATTTTTGAATTTCCTTATTTATTTATTTATTAATTGCATATGGATAATTCAAATAGTATTTTAAATTGTTTTAGAATTTTAATTAATTTTGATTATCCATTTATCTCTTTCAAGATTTGATTTTATGCGTGCACTTGCCCCACTTAATAGGTCTATAATCCAAATTGCATGTTATGATGCCACATGATGAATATAGATGAATCTATGAGAGGTTTTTATTGATTATGATAGGATACCCTAATTAGGGATGTATTAATGATATTTTAAGCTTAAAAAAATTATGCACAAGTAAATTTGGGATGTTTAGTGATTCCTAGGCTTAATTTGCAATGGTTGATAGGTTTCGATCTGAAATCTAGTCAAAGGCCTTTGGTGGCTAGTTTTAGGTATCTATAATTTTCCCCTATTTGGGAAGGTGTTTTAAGCTATAAGCATAGTTACATATTCTCAAAGAATGAAAAATTCTTGTATGCTTACGACTTTAATGGTAATGGATGAAATGTAGGTGCCCGCTAGAGGGAGCAATTGGTAAAAAAAGGTTGGTAATCAATCCCTCACAAGGAGGAAATGATTGGAATAAAATGATGAAATAGAGTGGAAAGGATTGATTTACCCATAGGGGGTTATAATCAGTGGCATATGGAGCTTCCCCACTTAAGGTAGACAAATAGGATGATTTACCCACATACAGTTATAATCATCGGTATGAATGGGACAAAAAAGGCAATGATTTTACCAAAGGTGGTTATAATCATTAAAAAAGGCCTAGGGTAACAAGATAATGATTTTCCCAAAGGCAATTATAATCATCAAAAGGAAAAATAATGATTTATCCATAGGCAGTTTTAATCATTGGTAGGATAAAAACATGCCCTAATTAGGCAAAATAAAGAGAATGATTTACCCAAAGGTGGTTATAATCATCAATCCTCAAATGGATGGAAACATAATGATTTGCCTAAATGTGGTTAGAATCATTGGTAATACAGATGGTATACAATGATTTGCCTAGAGGTGGTTATAATCATTATACCTCAATTATGGAAAACATGATGGAAAATGGGTACAAAGGAGAAAGATGAATTTTAGGCAACCTATGAGTAGGGAGATACATGCCCAAAATAGAAAAGGGGAGAATTATTTTGTTGTTTAATTACTTTGTTTAGGATATGATTTGTAGTAAGTCAAGAATGTTGTTGGTATTGGTGCTAATGAGATATATCATTACTGCATTATTATGTAGACTCTCAAAGATAATTTTTGTTTTAGAATATGATGGTAGGCATCATGATAGAACACCATGAGGAATTGGCCAAAATATGCATATGGACTGACATGTGATCCAATACCCAATTGAGAACAATGTACCAATGATAAAAACCATGATGACAATGTTGATGTATAAATATGGATGGATTAAATAATAGTGCACAAAGAATCACCCAATTAATTCACATAGATTGAATCAAGGAACAAAAAGAAAACAAACAAATAAATCAACACAAAAAAAATGAAGAACAAAACAAAACAAAACAAAATTAAACAAAATTAAAAAAACAAAGAGAAACAATCAAACAAAAAATGGCTAATGATAATGTTATGACAAATAACACATCACAAATAAGATGATAAAGATTTCCCCTAGACAAATAGAAGGCAAAAAAATAAACAAACAAAATGGAGGAATATAAGAAGAGGAAGGGGGTGGCTGAGCTATCTCCAAATACACTAGGTAAGTGGATGCTACCTACATAGTTCCATGGACATAATATCCAACAAAAACTTTAGGCCAAATGTAGTTCTGCCAAGAAATAGGATAGAAGAAAATGATGATTAAGAAGACCATGATTATGTTATAGAATAATATGGGGATGATCTTGAAAAATGGCAAGTGCATGCGATACCAAGCCAAAAAGGATGGGGAAACTAAATGACAAATGGTTTCTTGTGACTCAGTGAGGGTTCCTAGAATCCTTAAGGCAAATAAGTGGTCAATGTGTTTGATTTTATAAAATAGTTTTACAAATATTTTTTTAATTTTTAGAGCATCTCAACTCAATCGAGAATGACAAGATACTAAATGGTGAAGCTCACAAAATGGTGAGATCATTCAAACTTAAGAAGTGATCATAAAATTGTGAGATCATGACAGAGGCTACTTATAAAATGGTGAGATCTTGGCTTAGATTACTCACAAAATGGAAAGAGCATAGCTTAGATTTCTCATAAAATGGTGAGAGTGTGGTTTAGGTTGCTCACAAAATGATGAGAGTGTGGCTTAGGTTACTTTTAAAATAGCAAGATCATGGATTAGGTTACTCATAAAATGGTGAGAGCATGTAAAAGGGTGATTGAGCTAACCTTAAATTGAATTGAGTGCTACCTACATAGTCCCAAGGTGGTGTTAGGGTGTGGAGCTAAAAGCTTCACCTTGTTGCAAATAGAAGGAGGAGGTTTTTCGCAGCTTGACAGTCACCGACATTGGTAGGCCACAACTGACGTTGGTTAGGGGAAGCGCAGGGGAAACCGGCATCGGTAGGAGATCGGTTGGCATCGGTCACCTCCAGTCAAGCAGGGACCGACGTCGGTCACCTGTAGCGGTCTGAACTGCTATTGACGAACAGTCAGTTAAGTGAACGCGGAGTTTGCATGTTAGAGACCAGTTCAAGTCTTTGAGCCACTCGTCTAATTTAGTGTATGCATGAGATCTATATAATAGACTCATGGGTTGTATTGTTAAGTGTTGAACTAGTAGAACCCAAGTGTGAAGCTTGGAGAGTTCTTCCCATGGTGGAATCAAGTAGGATTCCCCATGTATGTAAGATCAGGTTTGATATGTAGGGTGTTATAGCGTCATGGAGGAGATCTACATGTGATAAGTAAGATCAGGTTGGTCTGCAGGGAGATGTGTGAATGCAAGGGTCAGAAAGGATATTGGCAGGGGAGCTAGATCCAAGGTGACAGCAATACATCAGGAGCAGGTTCATGGTTAGATCTACTTGGAGTACTGATTCATACTCAGTTGTACTGGAGGTACAATGAGGTGAACAATAGCTTGTGTAAGTTGTTAGTTGAGACCTATGAGAGAAGATTACTCAGGTGGGAAGATTACTGGGAGCCCTTGAGGTAGAAGGCCTTGTAGAGGTGGAGAAGAGTTTGATCTCTTTATTTTAATTTTCTTTGTAATGAGTTGAATACAATTATGTGTTGCCTCTCAGTTTCTATGTTATTTCTCATTGATAGTTATTTGTTCTTCTGGTATTTCTGCATGTTTAAGTTGCTTATACATTGGTAATCATGTGTGCTCTTAAATCTGACAAGTTGTGTCAGAACTTTGGGAAACTTTGGTCCTATTAAATGGTATCAGAGCGAGGTTGGACGTTCTCAGAGAGAGCTTGACTAACAGGGGTTCAGATCTGTTAAGTGTTGTTGATTATAGGTTATTCACAAGGGTTGTTGTTTGAGTGGGAGTATAGCAAGGCAGAAGAATGGAGAAATTTAGGCACAAGTGTAGCACCACAAGGAGTGTGGTGGGTTGTCTTCGAGTGGGAGCTTGAAGAGGAATACAAGCCAGGATGTAGATTAGACAGAGTACTGGTATGGGTACAGGTGTATCTCTTTATCTCCAAGTGGGAGATTGTTAGGGTGTGGAGCTAAAAGCTTCACCTTGTTGCAAATAGAAGGAGGAGGTTTTTTGCAACTTGATAGTCACCGGCATCATTAGGCCACAACCGATGTCGGTCAGGGGAAGCTCAGGGGAAACCAGCATCGGCAGGAGATCGGCTGGCATCGGTCACCTCTAGTGAGGCAGGGACCGACGTCGGTCACCTGTAGCTTTCTAAACTACTGTTGACGAACAGTCAGTTAAGTGAACATGGAGTTTGCATGTTAGAGACCAGTTTGAGTCTTTGAGCCGCTCATCTAATTTAGTGTATGCATGAGATCTATATAATAGACTCATGGGTTGTATTGTTAAGTGTTGAACTAGTAGAACCCAAGTGTGGAGCTTGGAGAGTTCTTCCCATGGTGGAATCAAGTAGGATTCCCCATGTATGTAAGATCAGGTTTGATATGTAGGGTGTTGCAGCATCATGGAGGAGATCTACATGTGATAAGTAAGATCAGGTTGGTCTGTAGGGAGATGTGTGAATGCGAGGGTTAGAAAGGAGATTGGCAAGGGAGCTAGGATCTAAGGTGACATCAATACATCAGGAGCAAGATCATGGTTAGATCTACTTGGAGTACCGATTCGTACTCAATTATACTGGAGGTACAATGAGGTGAACAACAGCTTGTGTAAGTTGTTAGTTGAGACCTATGAGAGAAGATTACTCAGGTGGGAAGATTACTGGGAGCCCTTGAGGTAGAAGGCCTTGTAGAGGTGGAGAAGAGTGTGATCTCTTTATTGTAATTTTCTTTGTAATGAGTTGAATACAATTATGTGTTGCCTCTCAGTTTCTGTGTTATTTCTCATTGATAGTTATTTGTTCTTCTAGTATTTCCACATGTTTAAGTTGCTTATACATTGGTAATCATGTGTGCTCTTAAATCTGACAAGTTGTGTCAGAACTTTGGCAAACTTTGGTCCTATCAGGTGGGACCTTAGTCACTATAGTTCTGCCTAATAGTGGAAGAATCTGACTAGTATAGCAGTTAATGCAATCAAAATAAGCAAAGTTGGAAAAAGGCATAGTACAACATAGACATGGTAAGGTGGTAATTCAAGGCATGATAAACAAGTGTTGACCTTAATTTACCCATAGGCAGTTATAAATAGGAAACAATTATGGAAGTCAATGATACTAATTTTCCCATAGATGATTATAATTAGTAACACGATCATGGGACAATAATTTACCCAAAAATATTTATAATTAGGCCCACTTGGTATTAGAATGAAAAAAGAAATAAAGGATACAACTACCAAACCATTGTCATACTGGTCCAAAATACGTCCTCTATCTAAAATACTAAAATAACTACTAAAATTGGAGCTAAATCTTCATGCTGAAAGTGGCCATGGAACTAATGGAATAGAACCAAGGTCAAAGGGATGGGTAGGGTGGTCAAAAATAACTTGGTCGATATGAAAGGCATGGTAGAATGGAATGGTAGAATGACAAATTGATATAATGTTATTATTGGATAAATAATAAAGTCAATATAATGGTATAATTTGAAACATGCCTTATAGATAATACACCAGGTCTCTCAAGTGAAGTAACGTTTGAGATGTATAATGTTTATTGACTCATCAAGTTCATCCCCATCTAGTGTAGCAATCCTATATGCACCAAATCCATAGTTTACAATAATGATGAAAGGTCCTATCTAGTTAGGTTTGAACTTTCCTTTGTACTTATTCTCAACCATGGTATTCTTTTGGTTTTCTTTGAGGATAAGATCACCAAGCTCAAATTCACTGTGTTTCACATGCTGATTGTAGTGTCCACAGAGTCAGTTCTAATATGCTTGAAGGTTATTAACTATGGCCATGCATTTCTCATCAAGTAACTCCAACTCTTATAGGTGAGCTAATTGATAGTCTTCATCATCCAAGACAAGCTTCAAAGATATGTGTAAATAAGGTAACTCAAACTCAATGGGAAGAATGGCTTCAATGCCATAAACAAGTGAATATGGAGTGGCTCCTATTGGAGTGAGATGATGGTACAGTATAACCAAATGGCATATAATATTTAGAGGTATCAATCACAACCAAAATCATTAACAATATTTTAAAGGATATTGACAATAATTTTGTTGGATGCTTTGACTTGGTCATTACCTTGTGGGTAATATGTCATGGAAAAATGTTATTTAATCTTGTACTCAAAACAAAGTGATTCAACATCCTTTTTTTAAATGATCCACCATTATTAGAGATAATTTTAGAGGGTATACCATAGTTATAAATTGTTAGGTTGTGGAGCTAAAAGCTTCACTAATGCAGACATGGAGGAGGTTGCAGAGGAGTTGCAGAGTGTCACAGACACCGGCGTCGGTCAGGCCAACCGATGACGGTAGGTAGGAGACATGAAGCAACCAACGTCAGTTATAGATCGGCTGGCGTCGATGACCCCTAGGTGGACAGGGACCGACGTCGGTCTCCTGTGTGGTTTGACTGCGAGTATATTACGGGCAGTCAGTTGACGAACCAAGTGTTTGAATGATGAGAGCTATTTTTAGACTGGGAGCTACAGATCTAATTATTGTAATTATATGTCTAATTATTGTTTGGATGAGATCTATATAATAGACTCATGGTTGTATTGGAAACTTGTGCTAGGGAGTAAGAGAGAAAATAACTTCGTCAGAGAGAGGTAGATCAATGGTGTGTTCCTCCTAGGGCCACAGTACCAGGTGTGTGGGTGTTGGATTGGAGAATCAGCAGGGTTCTTCATGTATGTATGATCTTGGTCATCAGGTGAGCATGGCTTCTATAGGAGATCTGCATGGTAAGTAAGATCGTTGATATGCAGGTGTATGTGTGTGCAAGGTCAAGGTTCACAAGTGTGCAGAACCAGGTTGATTTGCAGGTGTGTAAGATCAGATAGGATAGCAACACAACAGGGAGCAGAATCAGGCAGGATCTACTTGGAGTACAAGTGTGTACTCAGATAGATCAAAGAGGAAGGCAAGGGAGTTCCTTCCATAAGTAAGGTCTATTGAGGTGCAGGTTGTTGCAGGTTCAGGGGAGATCTACTTGGAGTACGTGGAGTACTTGTGGAGTACGTGGAGTACTTGTGGTGTGCGTGGAGCATAGGTATAAGGTGAACACCAACTCAGTGTTTGAGTTGGGTGTTGGGACCTAGGAGAGAGAGCTTTGAGGAAAAAAAGTACTGTTCACTTGAGGTGTGGGAAGCCTCTGAAGAGGTGGTGGAGAAGAAGTGGCATCTTCTTTATTGTATTCTTTTCTTCAAGAGTTTTAATACAAGTTGTGTATTGTCTCTCATATCATGTGTTATTTCTAAATTCTAGTTACTTGTGTATTCTGGTTATTTTTGCATATTAACTTTCTTGGTTTAGTAATCAATTGTGTGCTTCTGGTTATTTATCCCAACATGTGGTATTAGAGCTAAGGTTACAGGGAGCAGGTTTTGTGTTTGGTTACAGGTCACTCTCAGGGGTTTCTGATCGAGTGGGAGTAGAGCAATGGCAGATAAAAGTAAGCTAAGAATGGAGGAGCTGAAAAGCACAGGTGGTCACCAACGGTCATATGGAAAGAAAGAGCAGGTAAAAGAATATTGTTGGTTGGTAGCAGATTAGCATGAAGGAACTGAAGAGGCAGATGTTGTAGGGGTTGTTGCATAGGATGCTTATGGAGGTTTCTTGGATAAAGTTGAATCTTGGATAAAAGATTCGGTTGCCTCTTTCCATGCAGCCCCAGGGAGAGGAGCTGGTGAGCCTTGCCAAAGAATTGGCAAAGGGGAAGTGAAGCTGAAATTGCAGGCGGAGGCCAACACATGGGTGTTGAAGGAGGTCATGCAGGTCCCAGGTTTGGAGATATGGCTAATTTCTTCAGAAAGGTTGGGTGATGAGAGATGCATGAGAGCTCTCATAGTGGATGCACTTGAATTAGCTGGTGGTAAGAAAATAGGTACTCTTTATCTACTTGTTTATATTACTGATTCTTCTTTTGTTGTAGAGACGTGGCTTCATAGGCTTGGTCACATGAGTAGGAAGGAGATGCATGTTCTTAAGCAGAAGACAGATATATTTGACAGGCTTAAGAACTGGAAAGCCTTGGTGTACTTGGAGGAGATGGCAGACAGAGATCAGTGGATGGGGCTGGATACTTCTGAGCAGGGCAGTTTGGACATGGGGATTGATTCAAAGGAGCTCGCGGGTAAAAAGTCATCACTCACAGGAAACACAGGTACCAGCGTCAGCAGGAAAAATGATGTCGGTAGTAGGTAAGACTAATGTTGATCATGAGGACCAATGTCGACAGAAGGGACACTGACATCGGCAAGGTCAATAGTCAGGGACAGAAGCATGGGAACCGACGTCGGTCGGATGCAGACTGTGGGGTGACTGAGGTCAGTCATTGTAATGGATTTTGGGTGGACAGCTCATTATCAAGGAGTCTTAAACACCCATACGGAGGACTGAAGACGTAAGTAGGCCCTCAAATTCGTTGTTCCTCTTCTTTATACTTGTTACTGATTGTAGAGCAGGAAGGATCCAGGAAACAGTGGGAGCATGGCATGGAGAGATTGCAAAACCAAGCGGAGATTTGGTAGGGTTGCCAGTGGGAAGAAAGCATAGAGACAAATGGATTCCTTAGTTGAAGAATAGAGTGAACGGACACGTGAGATGGAAGACCAAGCATATGGTCTTGAGAGAGCTGTAGGACAATGGTACAGGTTTTGACAGGTGGAGGACGAAGCATGGCTTCAGTCAATGTCAGGTAACTCCTGTGGTTTGCCTTACTAGGTGGATGATGAGTCATGACATCATTCTGTTGTTGTATGTGGATTGTATGTTTGCTAATAGGATTGTACATATAGGGTTTTGCTGAGCTAAGGGTAAGATTAGTTCAGTGGTTTGCTATGAAGAATTTGGAGCAGCAAAATTCTTTGGCATGGGAGACATGGAGATCACAGGTTGATTTTGTTTCTAGTGGGAGATGATGTGAATTAGGTGTTGGCAAGGTTCATTACGCAGGATGCAGAATCAGAGCACACTAAGGGCTAGACAGTTCAGTGTCTCAAATCACATGAGGTCTTGTATAGACCTGAGTTTGCCCAAGCGTTGGGTGTTGTCAGAAAGTATGGAGCCAATTCGGGGAAAGAGTACTGAGGGCAGTTCAGTGGGACTAGCAGCAGGGATTCTTGCTATGCAGGGTCAAGATTCTTCACTACATGGATGTGTAGGTTCAGATGCGGTAGGGTACTCGAATGACAGGAGGTACATCACAGGTTGTGTGGTGGGTTGTCTTCAAGATTGAGCTTGAAGAGGGATACAAACTAGGAAATAGATTAGATGGGGTACAGGTACAGGTATAGTGCATCTATTTATCTCCAAGTGGGAGATTGTTAGGTTGTGGAGCTAAAATCTTCACTGATGTAGACATGGAGGAGGTTGTAGAGGAGTTGCGGAGTGTCATAGACACCAGCATCGGTCAGGCCAATCGACGACGACAGGTAGGAGACAGGAAGCAACCGATGTCGGTTATAGATCAGCCGGTGTCGGTGACCCCCAGACAGATAGGGACCAACGTCAGTCTCCTGTGTGGTTCAACTGCGAGTATATTACGGGCAATCAGTTGACAAACCAAGTGTTTGCATGATGAGAGCTATTTTTAGACTGGGAGCTGCAGATCTAATTATTATAATTAGATGTCTAATTATTGTTTGGATGAGATCTATATAGTAGACTCATGGTTGTATTGGAAACTTGTGCTAGAGAGTAAGAGAGCAAATAACTCCTTTAGAGAGAGGTAGAGCAATGGTGCATTCCTCCTAGTGCCACAGTACCAGGTGTGTGGGTGCTGGATTGGAGAATCAGCAGGGTTCTTCATGTATGTATGATCTTGGTCATCAGGTGAGCATGGCTTCTATAGGAGATCTGCATGGTAAGTAAGATCATTGATATGCAGGTGTATGTGTATGCAAGGTCAAGGTTCACAAGTGTGCAGAACCAAGTTGATTTGTAGGTGTGCAAGATCAGATAGGACAACAACACAATAGGGAGTAGAATCAGGCAGGATCTACTTGGAGTACAGGTGTGTACTCGGATAGAGCAAAGAGGAAGGCAAGGGAGTTCCTTCCATAAGTAAGGTCTATTGAGGTGCAGGTTGTTGCAGGTTCAGGGGAGATCTACTTGGAGTATGTGGAGTACTTGTGGAGTACGTGGAGTACTTGTGGAGTACGTGGAGTACTTGTGGAGTGCGTGGAGCACTTGTGGTGTGCATGGAGCACAGGTATAAGGTGAACACCAACTCAGTGTTTGAGTTGGGTGTTGGGACCTAGGAGAGAGAGATTTGAGAAAAAAAAGTACTGTTCACTTGAGGTGTGGGAAGCCTCTGAAGAGGTGGTGGAGAAGAAGTGGCATCTTCTTTATTGTATTCTTTTCTTCAAGAGTTTTAATACAAGTTGTGTATTGTCTCTCATATCATGTGTTATTTCTGAATTCTAGTTACTTGTGTATTCTGGTTATTTCCCCATATTAAGTTGCTTGGTTTAGTAATCAATTGTGTGCTTCTGGTTATTTATCCCAACATAAATGAGATGGTTAAAGATGAATTTTTAAATTTGCTTTCTAGTCATGTAAGTGAGGGGTATAGCTTCAAACCATTTAGTGAAATATTCTGTGCTAGTAAGGATATGTTTATGGCCATCAGTTGAGGTGGGGTTTATCTTACCAATGAAATCAAGGCCCCATATGGAAAATATCCATGGTTTAAACATTGGTTTCAGAGTCTTGGATGTGGTATGGATCAAATTAGTATGCTTTTGACATTTATTTTATTTCTTGACATATGTAGTTATATCTATATCCATCATTGGCCAATAGTACCTGGTATGTAAGAGCTTTTTAGATAGGATTGACCCACTAGTGTGGGATCTACATAATCCTTCATGAACTTCTTATAATGCTAATATATAGTCTAATAAATTTAATAAATGAAGCAAAGTTTCATCAAAATTATGGTAGTATAGGGTTGGTTTGAGTAAGGTATAATGTGTGACATGGTGGACAAAGGCTTTAGATTATTTATAGGATAGGTCTAGTGGAATTATTTGGTCATGAAGATATGTGTAAAGGTATAAATACCAAATAGATCTAGGACCAATAATATCACATATCATTATGATGGTTGAAGGTTAATGAGCTGGTGATAGCAGATTTTTAACAAAGAACTAGTATTCTTTGGCTGTATCTGTATGTTGAATCAAAGATCCAATGTTAGCCATGGCATCTATTTTTCTATTACTAGACCTTAGTATATGTTCAAATTGTACATTTAAAATCTACTATTTGAGAGTATCAATCATGGCCTTATCAGGTATCAACTTGCCATCTTTGGTCTAAAAATGGTATATAACTTGATTAATGATTAACTAAGAATCACCATAAACATTTAGATGTTGTATGTTCTATTATACCACCTATCAAAGTCCTAAAACAAGAGATTCATACTTGGGCATGTTTTTGGTACAAGCAAAGTTGATCTTGAATGATTTAGGGATTAAATCCCCCTGTGGAGTAATAAATAAAAGTCTTGCCCCCGATCCATGTATTGTGAATGATCCATCAAAATATAGTTTCTAGTGATGCTCCTCAAGAGGTGTTTCAATGATGGTCAAAATGGATTCATCTAGGAATTAAAATTTTAGTGGCTCTATATCTATAAGGGGTGCTTCAATAAGTTAATCTACAATAACTTACCCCTTGATGGATTTCTAGTTGACATATTCTATCTCAAACTCATTAAGAAACATGATCTATTTGACCATGCAACCTTGTAAAGATATTTTAGATAGTAGATAATTGAGAGAATCTACTTTTGAAATGACCATGGTATTATTTTTTAACATGTAATGTCATGGTTTCTAAGCCATAATGACTATAGCTAAATAACCTTTTTTAATGGGCATATAATTATGCTCATACATGACTAATGTACAACTTAAATAGTACATGACATGTTCTTTTCCATTATTATCATGTTGAGCTATAATTTCCCCCAAGGCTTTGTCTATGGCTAATAGGTATAATATAAATAACTTTCTTGAAATTGGTGGCCATAAAAAGGTAGATTGGCTAGATAGTCTTTCAAGTGTTGAAAAGTTTTTTGACATTCATCATCCCAATGAAATGTTACACCTTTATTTAGTAGATGTGTAAATGGATAACAGTTGTCTACCAAATAAGATATGAAGCATATGATGGATTGAATCTTGCCCTGTATACTATAGAGTTACTTCAAATTGGTTGGTGTTGGCATCTATGTCATGGCTCATACTTTGGCTAGATCAACTTCACTACCTATATAAGACATAATGAGGAAAAGTAATTTATTAAAGTAACTCTAAAGCCAAAATTATTAGGATTGAGCCTGACTTTGTATTCACACAATCTCTCAAATATCTGCCTTAGTGTTGTTGGATGATCAACCTTGGTTATTTATTTTCTTAGTATGTCATTGACATAGTCTTCAACAATGTCATGCATCATATCATGACATATGATTGTCATGGCTCTTTGGTAGGTGGCTCCTACATTATTCATTCCAAATGGTATAAATTGATAATATAATGTTCCCTATAGAGTGGTGAATGTTTTTTTATATTGGTCTTCTAATGCGATTCAAATCTAGTTGTAGCCTGAGAATCCATCCATCAATCAAAGCATTTCATAACCTATTATAGAGTCAACTATCATGTCAATGGTTGATAAAGGAAATTCATCTTGGGGTAGGCCTTGTTTATGAATCTAAAATTAGTGCATATTTAGATTCCTTCTAGCTTCTTACTGCCTGGTATGCATTTGAGATCCACTCTAAATAGTTGATTGGTCAAATATTTATTGCTTCTAAGAGTTTTTCCAACTCTTTCTTGACTAATATAATAATGTGAGGATGCATCTTACATAAATTTTATTTTATAGGTTTGGCATCATTATGTAATATAAGGTGGTATAAAACTAATGTGGGGTCCAAACCTAACATGTTAGAATAGGCCCATGTAAATATATCAAAAAAATTCCCTCAGAAGGGCTGTAAATATTTTATGTTCATCCATAGTGAGGGACGTGCCTAATTTATTCCATTTTAGGTCATTTGGAGTCCTGATGTTAACCTCTATTATGTCTTCCACTGTAAGGGTTAAACCATCTTCTGGAATGGTTGGCAAAGATTTGAACTGTCCCATAATGGTTAAGTCCTTTGTTAGGACTAGTTACTCAAATTCTTATAGGCATGATGAATTAGAATCTCCCAATGGTAGGGATGGTCATGTGATAAACACTATTGGGAAATCTTGGATGATTTGATCAAAATCATACTATTATTCAAGATTGAACTTAGACCCATAGGAAATTTCATCATTGGTAGTCTCCTAAGTTATGTTTGAAGAAAGTTGAACACCCCCATCTAATGGCACCTAAAATAGGTTATCACCACTAGATTGGCCTTTCTTTTTACTATGTCCTTGGTCCAAAAGTCCCTCAAAGAATTTTTCACATTGGGACTATTTTAGTGACAATTTTTACCCTTGGAGAGGTTTATTTAGGTTATCTCTAATTAAGCTACACTATGGGAACAACCTTGAGCTATGGGTCACCTATGGTGGGGTTGGACAAAAAAGGTCAACTTCCTCTTGATGGATCACCTATACTAATGTTTCCATAAGGAAAAGGGTTAGAGAAGGGGAAAAGGGGTCCTAAGAAACTGATAATTTGATACACCAAATTTAAATGAGGATCTCATATGCATAAAGTAAACATTGAATAAGCATAAGATATTACTAGATCACACAATCTCACAAAACTAGCGAGTTGCATAAGTGTTTCATAAACTAGGTGTTATCACTTGGATTTTCACCCTTTGAGGATATTTTTAAGATATCGTCATCCAAGTGGTATAATTGAAACACCTCTAGGCTATGGGTAGCCTAATAAAGAGGTGAATGTCTTGATGAGGCTACCTCCCTTGATGTACCACTTGTAGATCACTACTACACCTATGCTTGTGAGGGAAAAGGGAGAGAAAACTGAAAGTAAACTATCCTAAAGGAGGTGATACACCAAATTATTTTATGACTACCAACCAGATACATGTTACACATGTGAACAAGGGATTAACTAAACATACACTTCTCCAATCTGAATCTTCTCACATCAATATTTAATTATGAGGTTGTGATGAATGTTTAGGCTAGAAGGACGAGACAAGAGGCCTAGAATGGCATTGTTTGAATAGACTAACTCACTCAACCTTGACACATCAATAGAAAACTTCACATGACCTTCAAGAAGAAGCTTTCCAATAGAAAATAGGTGAGAGAATGAAACAACAATGCTAAGGAAACAACAAGTCATCACTAATAAAAATCAATCATCTAAGTGAACACACTATGAAAATTTATGGAAGAGGTAAAAATTAGTATTCTTTATTGATCTATGGTATGAAAATGAGTAGGTATTGGCCATACTCAGGTGGAACATAATTTACAAAGGCTAAGATGGCTAGTTCTTATAGAACTTGAAAGACAAAAGAGAAGAGAGAAGTCTAAAGGTCACAAAGATACTTGTCAAAATGTGAAAAGGAGTTATATTTTCATGGGAAGAGAGTATTAAACTGATCATGCAAAGTTAGGAAGCACAAGTGTCAATCCAAGGCATGACACTCTTGAAATGTGACATGAAATTCCCTTTGCTAGCTCAAAAATTTACCTTCATGGTTTAGCCCTATTTAAAAGCCCCAAAATAGATTAGAGATAGGTCTCATGATTGAAATTAGAGGGAGGGGTTTCATACATTCCTCCCCATGCATTGGTTTCAATCTTGATCATTTGAAAGTGA
>JARHVA010008529.1:0-77500 GCA_037957365.1 Torreya grandis | reverse complement strand
TTACCCAATTTATCAAATTCCTTGCATATGGCATTGAACTTCTACTATTAATATTCTCCTCATGAATGTCATATTCAATAGCTATTTCCTTTACATTGGTCTCATGAGACTCTCTTAAGAATGCAACTTCTTGAGGAGTTAATTGACCTTCATCCTTGATAGTACACTCCACTTCATGATCAGACATGGAGTCTTATTCAAATACCTCTCTCTTCAAGTCTTGGCCACATTCTTCATGGAAAACTATAAAAGAGTCTTCAATATGTTTCTCCTCATAAAAAAAGGTAGGATTGCCATTTTGTTCACCAAGGGGAGTCCCTATGGTGATTTATTCCTTATAGTCACTCATGATATCTTCTTGATCAACCATGAATTGAGTTTGCTCTTATTCACTTCCTTCTCTCAGCATGGGCTCTTCCTCAAGAAGGGGTGAGGTGGAAGGTTGATATAGGGTCATGTGAAGGAGATAGAATAGGAGTTGAAGTGGAAGGTTTATGAATCTAAGATGGAGTGTGAGGGGTAGGAGAAGGCTTATGAGTGGATTTAGGAAAGAGAAAATCAGTAGTAAACTCATAGGGAAGTGAACTTTTGGATTGATTAAAAGGACTAACATCTATGTAAGTAGGATTTGCATCTTGCCAATAATATCTTTATGTATAATCCATGGAATCATATGATTCCATATGAAAAGACTCATAGGAGTAATCTTGAGGATGATAAACATCATGATATGAATGACAAGGATCATATTGGGACTTATAGAGAGGTGTTTCTTGATAAGTTTCCTTATATCCTTCCTCATAGGGTTGCCCAACAACATTGTGTCCATATGGAGAGGGAAATGAAGGGATATAGGACTACCATAGTTCATAGGATTGATAGCCATTTTAATAGGACTGTTGAAGAGTAAAATGTGGTTCATAAAAAGGCTGATGGGGAGGTTCATGATAGGGGTATTAGGCATAGTTATTCATATCAACTTCATATGTTATATGAGAGACCAAAATTGATAAAAAAAAAAACTTAAGGAGATATTTATGGACTGATTACAACTAGAAGTTATCATTTGGAGTTGCCATTGGTGCTAACTTGATTGTTTCCAAATGTTGATTAGAGGAAAGACACACCAACAATCTTCCCACTCTCTTAGACCTTTATCCCACCAGGTATGCCAAAAACTATTATCACTTGTATTTTCACCCTTTGAGGATATGTCTCATCTCTCCTTATCCAAGTGGCACAATTGAAACACCTATAGGTTGTGGGTAGCCTAATAATGAGGTGAATCTATAGATAGGGCTAGCTCCCTTGATGTACCACTTATAGATCACTACTACACCTATGCTTATGAGGATAAAGGGAGATAAAACTAAAATTAAACTATCCTAAAGGAGGTGATACACCGCATTATTTGATGACTACCAACCAGCTACATGTTACACATGAGAACAAGGGACTATCTAAACATACACTTCTCCAATTTGAATCTTCTCACATCAACATTTCATTATGAGATTGTGATGAATATTTAGGCTAAGAAGACTAGAAAATAGGCTAAGAAGACAAGAAAGGAGGCCTAGAATGTCATTATTTGAATATACTAACTCAATCAACCTTGACACATCAATATAACACTTCACATGACCTAAAAGAAGAATATTTCCAACTACAAATAGGTGAGAGAATGAAACAATAATGTTAAGGAAACAACAAGTCATCACTAAGAAAAATAAATCATCCAAGTGAAAAAAATATGAATAGTCATGGAAGAGGTAAAATTTAGTAGTCTTTGTTGATCCATGGTATGAAAATGAGCAGGGCTTCACCATACCCAGGTGGAGCATAATTTATAAAGGCCAAAATGGCTAGTTATTATAGAACTTGAGAGAGAGAAAGGAGGAGAGAGAAGTCCAAGGTCACAAGGACACTTTTAAAGATCAAAAAAGGAGTTTTATGTGCATGAGAATAGAGTGTGAAACTGATCATGCAAATTCAAAAATCACAAGTGTAAATCTAAGGCATGAAACTCTTGAAATGTGGCATGAAATTCCATTTATTGGCTCAGAAACTTACCTTCATGAGTTAGCCCTATTTGAACATCCAAAAAATAATTAGGGATAGGTATTATGAATGGAATGAGAGGGAAGGGTTTCATATATTCCTCTCTATGCATTGGTTTTAGTCTTTATCATTTGAATTCCTTTAAAAGTGAGTTATCACCATCTATAGTTAAAGAAAAATCCTCTTTCACACACCTTGTACACTTGGCTCCAAAAATGCATTAGTTTTCCATGAAAATTCATAAAATGGAGTGGATGAAACTTTTTTAAGACCCTCTATATCCTTAGAGGCATCGGGCACACATTAAAAATCCATCCACTTGAAGTTCTCACCCTTCTCACTATCATGTTCATTATGCTAATTTTGACTGGTTGAGATAAGAGCTCTGGTAGGCATGAAATGGACATAGGGAGTTATATTAAGTCTCAATATTCCTTCCAAAGTTTATTTTATCTCTTGAAACCTCTTAAAACATGTATACTAATAAATATAGTTAGGAAACTATTTTTTACTCCATCCATACAATTTAATACAAGTCAAAATTATGGGAAGTATCCTGAGAGAGTATCCTACAATATCCAATCATCATTATGGGAAAAATATTCCATTTTGGTGCACCAACTACTCCATTTTCTCAAACTAGTCACTAGCAAGGGTTTTGGTGAGTCTAAGCCTATTTTACCCTCTTAAGCTTTGTTCATAAAGATGGGATGTTGAAGTTGAATTTTTTTTCCAAAAGACTAATTTATAGGACCCTTTTCATCTTCTCTAAACTCCCTGAGTCTCCATGCAAGGTGTCAAGGTAGATATGAGCAATCAAATTTCTCCTATCAAGCTTGTTTCGCCACTTTGCATAGGTCTAATATAGCTCTAAGCCAAAGTGGATTTCCTTATGGTTTATAATGCACTCCAAAATATCATATAAATATTTCATGACCATATTAACATGCCAAAATGGATAATAATTCCCCTCTTATGGTGGAAGTGAAAATGACTCTCATTTTGGCTTTAGGCCTAAACCCTGCCTACATAAGCCATACTACATACTTGATGATTTAGACCATTTATTGAGATTATCCATTCTCAAAAAAAATTCTCAAAATTTTTATGTGTGTTACATATTATTACACATTTTTTACAATTATAAAAAATTATTAACTCATGCTTTTGTCTCCATTCTCCAAAACTGCTTATTTGTGCATAAAGGGAAGTACCCTCTATGTAAGAAAAAATAGAGGGTACTTACCCTATTTAATTAGATATTTTTAATGTTTGAGAGGGTTAAAAAAGTTATGGATACCATATGAACCATTTTTTATCCTTTTATAAATTCATTTGACCCCCAAACTCCTTAGATATCCAAGGCAGGCTATGCAGGGTTCAACCATATGGACTGTGCCTTGCTTGTTGTATTGCACCTGTAGGTGTTCCTACCTATTTTATCTTTGAAAAACATTTAATTATTTTATTTTAATCCCTTAAGATAATTTTATCTTGGTTTTAACCCATTCATTTGATTCTTAAGCACTAATAACACTCAAAATCCCCAAATTTGCTCACTATTTGTCCCAATCAAACACAATCAACTGTGTTGGGATAAATAGGATCTTGTAGATGAATTTATCCTTAAAAACTATAAGACATGTCCTATGATACATTATAGGTATTTTAGGGTCAAATTTCACTAGAAAGGTTTATATTTCCATGCTTAGACTCACTTCATGAATGGTGTAGGAGTTAAAGTCTATTGTAGGTGAACAATCTTGGAAAAGAGAAACCTATAGGTGAATATTAGACCTAAAACATATTAAATTATTTCATTATGATGATCCTTTAGGTCATAATTTCTACCTTCAACTATTTTTAACTAATACAACATGGTGGCATGGTTTAGGCTACCAACTTGGAGCACAAAGGTCACACAAAGCTTCCAATCCTATAGATAACAACGAAGCAATTTAGTGTCTAAATGGCAACTTTGGGGTGCTCAACAACTGTCTTCCATAAGGCATCTACCCTATATATTTTGAAAATTGATAGACATAATATAGGTATATATTATGAGTATATCTATATTGGTTAAGACCCTTGGTAACCTTTCCATATGACCTTAATAGAATACTTAGGTGCTCTATTTTGCACTTTTAGGGAAAAGAGCCTTGAATATTGTCATCTCATGTTATCACATTAGTTTATGCTTCCCTTTACTCATATAAATTTGGAAATATGTCTTAAATTATCTCACCACATGATATGACTCCAAATTTAGATTCACCGTGTTCTAATTTATCTATATAATAACCTCCATATCTCTGTGTTATGACTTGTAGGTAGACATTTTTACATACAGGTAGTAAGTTTGAGTGTGGCAAATGTTCATGTTTTGTGACCTATTATGAGTTTTAAACTCTTATAAAAAACTTAAAATATAATATTTTAATTTTAAAAAATTAAAATATAATATTTAAATTTTTAAGGACCGTTCATAGCTCAAAAAATTCCTTCTAACATGATTTCTTGATGAGAGCACTTGTATATGTGCACTAATGGCAGGAGACTGTATAAAAGTATTGTATTGACTATCACAGTCATTCTTATAACAAGTAAAATGATTTATTGATTTTTGTTTCTATGTAAATGTATTAAACCTCTCAAGATAATAATTACATCCCCATGGACGTGTTAAAGACCTCAACCTAGCCCACTTAGTTGGTTGTGCATGACATTCATGGCACAAACTGGTTGCATGATATTTATGACAATAATTCCATGAAAAATTATTTGAGAATGAGATTTAAAGGTAAATGGACTCAATCTCACATTAAAAAAATGGAAATGGACCTATCACAACCCTCTAAAGCCATTGTTAAAGCATGAAGATCTAGAAATGGTGGAAATAAGCCTTTCATCCCAAATGAGAGCAATATGCAAACTTGAGGTGATTTACCTATCCAAACACTTTGAAAAAATAAAATAAGCTTGGAGAGAATGTTTTGAATATTTACATGTCCTTTAGAGTAAATTCCAATAGTTTTATTGTATGGATTTGTTCAAACCAAGGCAAAACCTATAGGGTGCATAAATTAACAAGAAAAATAGATAGTCTAACTTCTTAGGAATGGTTCATATAGCACATGAAACCATTAATATGAAAAAAAAAATCAAATGGAATATTAATGAGTGTATAATACACCCCCAAGAGCATTTTTATTGAAACCTCTCTTACTGATCGTACCAAGTATAAACTTGAGAGCTATTCTTGCTTGCCAAGCCTGGTGGAAGGAGAGAGAAGCAATTTTATTCATTTATTGGAACTTATGATAAAAATAATCATTGGAGTAAGTGTATGGAATACCAAAGGACACTCTTGAAATGTCCTCAACTGTAGGAGTTCATACAATTCTATACACCTCATTAAATACTCATTTTTTCCAAGAAAACTAATCTTTTTCTAAAGAACCTACCACTTTTCAATAATAAATAGTTAGTTAATAATTATGAGGAAACATGGGGCATTAAATCATCATTTTTACACCTTCAAATTTCCCAAGGATGTCATAAAACTCATTTAATACTCTTTTATGACCTTCAAAATGACTCAAAATGATATATCGACTAATTAGACAAGACCAAGGCTAATATAGCATTTAATGACATAAAAATATATATAATATACCCTTTGACATAGTAATAGACCCCTAAAACACCCAAAAATCAATTTTTTACTTATAAGGGTCTCAATTTGACTTGTAGGGTCAAATTTGGTCAACATTTGGTTCAAAAAGTAATGAATGTAGGCAAAGAGGAGTTCTAAGACTCACTAAGAGCTTGCATGAATGATAGAAAGAAAACTAACTTAGACATAAAACTAACTTGAAGACACCTATAAATGAGAAATAAATAAGGATAATGGGCATATAAGACTCTCCTTCACAATGCCATCATGCACAATCTTTACTACACACAATTCAGAGGGGAGAGATACGTAAAGAAAATATTTATTGCTTCAACAGGTCTTTCATATAAAAATTTGATAGGGTATAGCCTTATAAAATGAGAGTCTCTTATCTTCTATAATTGAAAAATAAATTTCATATCCAAAAGTGAGAGCCTAAGTTTTGTAAGAATCTAAAAATGAGAGAGAGAGAGAGAGAGAGAGAGAGAGAGAGAGAGAGAGAGAGAGAGAGAAGAGATGAGAGAGAGAGAGAGAGAGAGAGAGAGAGAGAGAGAGAGAGAGAGAGAGAGAGAGAGAGAGAGATAAATAAACTACCACCACCTTTTAATGAATTCTCAATGAAATTTTGATCAAATTAGGACATAATCTATCATAGAAAAATTAACCTTCATTTTTCCTAATAGATTTTGAGCTCTTTAAAAAACATACTAGAAGACAAAAATATGTTTTAGATGATAATTAATTATCCTAATAAGAAGGAAAACCCTTAGATCTCTCTTGAAAATACATTAAATGTTCCAACTATTTCTTCCAACTACCATATCTCCATCTTGGGACTATACACCATTTTTTGCTTGGCTTGCTTGTAAGGACTAAATCTTTATGTCCATCAACCTAACTGAACCATGACTATGTCTACTTTAGGTAGTTGAATGTTCCTACTAAATTGTGGATAATATGACTATCATATTTATGCCTTGGTATGTTCTTTATTGCAACCCTTAGACACACACACACACACACACACACACACACACACACACACACACACACACACACACACACACACACACACACACACACACACACACACACATATATATATATATATATATATATATATATATATATAAACCAATCCCATTTATTGGTTTTCATATAGTCATCATATGTAACAGGGTGCATTTATGCCACTTGAACAACCTAGTATCCCACCTTTGATCTTAATTAGACCCAAAAGATGGATTTTAAATCTACAAAGCTTTAATGGCATCATTTGAACTTGAAAAATCCATTCTGTTTCATATTGGGATCATACTCAAACTTGGCTCTATGCATATGTCTACCTAGGTTTGGGTTGAAAAACACCTCATTGACCTCCGTCAAAAATCTCCTAGGCTTGACTTTGTTCATTGGTCATCGATCATTGATTTGGGCCTATCAAATTAAGAAAATTAGAAACTTCATGCCTCTTTTAAGTATTATTTAATTTTTAACCTTGACTCACACCATCAATTCTATTATATAAAAATGGATGCAAGCCATAAATCTTCTGCCAATATAATACGATTGAGACACTTGTCACCCATGCATTTGCTCTTAGGATATGTTGATATTTTGACCCATTAATCACCATTATATCTATGTTATATGATTATATGTGTTTTATTAATCAATCTGGACCCACTGACACCATCCTCACCCACTCACCATTGGATCTTTTGATCTGACTAAACATAAACCATTGTTATCATCCTAGGGACCTTTTATAAACTAATAAATGGGATTGTTGTTATTTTATGGATGTACGATCGAATGTGCACCATTGGATCTTTAAGACCCACTAACTTGTTAGATCATTACTCACCATTATATCTTTACTTGACCTCCCACAATCATGATACTTGTTAACTATGCATTCCTTCTAGGAACATTTTGAATTTAAATGACTATTTGTCATGGCTTAAATTTGACATCTATGTGCATTCCCACTTTGCAAGTTCAACTTTGAGGACTTAGATCTTGAGATAAAAAAATTCATCAAGAACTAAAATTTATAGAGAATGTTTGAAGCATGAAAAACATCATTTTCATGTAATTTTTAAGATCTAAGAGGTCTCCTAAGTAAAATTATCAGATTCATAATCAATCTAACCCATTCATTTCTATGTGACGTGCCATGACGGTCTAGTCTCTCTATACTTGTGCAAGTTAGTTTTGTATCTTTAGAAGGCTCCAATGGAATTCTAAGATTTTTTACAACCTACTTCATGCCCATAAATTATTGAAACACCATAAAATCTTTCTAGTCTTCTTCACATTTATAATCCTAGACCTATTTCTAAGCCTACTTCTCAAGGATTAATAAATTACACTTTAAGATCTATTAAAGTATTTCAAAATATTTGTAAGAAAAATGAGGTAATATTCTCATACTTCTAGTCCATTCATTCCATTTAGAACTTTTCTCATCTATTCAAACTATTTATAGGCAAAATATTCTTATGTGGGCCAAATTTGGCCAACATTTTTGGAGACATCCTAGGGTTGCATGCCTGCTATGCAAGAGACTAGTAGCCTTGAAATGATCCATTAGGCATGGAGTTTTAAGATTTCCTCCTACCTAAAAATGTTATGAGATTGATATAAGGTTGATCCTTTCTAAAACCCTCTTTTTGAATCAATGATGACAAAAAAGAGCAAAACAAACAACTGTGCCCTAGTCACTTATTGAAAGGGAAACACACAACTAAAAGCAAATGCACTTAAATAACTTAGATGAAAGAATAAAAAACTACTATAATATGTTAAAATATCATACAACCACTAAAAACTCTTTTAATAATAAGGATGTAAAAGAATGCCATCAACTAGGATGGGCAATACCTCTCCATCCAATTGGGCAAGCTAAAAAGCATTATGATGTTTGCATCCATGGATCAAATAAGGACCACTCCACAAGCTATCAAAATTGGTATGGTTACCTGAATTGGCATTATTTGAGTCCCATTTGAGGACTAGGTCCCTTTTCTTAAAGTCCCTTTCTATGGCTCTCTTGTTAAAGGCTTTCTTGACTTGAGCTTGATGTGACTCTAATGTCTTCATTGCAAGGTCTATGGTTTTTTTCAAGATCCATAAGCTCCATCATACTCACATTCATAAGATCACTCTCTATCAACTCAAGTTAATGGGATAATTATAAGGAAAGAAGTTCAAGATAAATGTGTGATTTGGCTTCCCTTCCATATAGAAGGACATATGGAGAATTTTCTAATGGTAGCTTTGGGAGTCACTCTGTCAGCCCATAAGGTTGTCCTTAGTTTTGTATACCATGTTCTATGATTTTCCTCCATATTTATCTTGATAATCCTTATCAAGTTCTTGTTTGTGGACTCTGCCAATCCATTACCTTGGGGGTAGTAATTAGAGGATGTACTTAGGTAGATGCCCAACTTAAGTGCCCATTCACTTGTCTTCATGCCCACAAATTCTAAAGCATTATCTAAAATTATAGTAGCTAGGACACTGAACCTAGTCACTATGTTGTCATAGAATTTGAATACTACTATTTCATTGGATTCTTTTAAGGTAATTTCTTCCACCCACCTAGTGAAGTAGTTAATTGTAGTGATCACCCATTTATATCCTTTAATTGAAGGTGGATTTATCATTCCTATGAAGTCTAGCCCCTATTACATGAAGGGTTGCTCTACCTAGATTGGGTTGAGTGTAAGAGATTCTAATCTTTATTTGATTATGAATAGAGCATGCTTTTGACATTTCTTGACCCATGCATAGGCATACTTGAAAATTCTAAGCTAGTAATAACTAGCCCTCATTATTTTTGTTGTTGTTCTTCTTGGAACAAAATGGCCTCCTATAGGTCCATCATGAAACTATTCCAAAATATTTTCCACTTTTTCATCATCTATGCACATAAGGATTACTACATTTAGGTCCTTTATAAACAAAACCTCATTAACTAATGCATAAGGTATGGTCTAGAGTTTAAAATACCTTCTTTTTGATTTTCCCAAACCTTGGGGACATTCACCTATTACTAAGAAATGTGTCATATATTGGAACTAATTGGTGTACAATATGAAATATTTTAAAAAATTAGGATTCATGAGTGAGGGTACTTGGGTAATGGCCTACTTGATGGCCTTAAATTCTGCTTTACCTTCATTTGACCAAGAAAACACTTAGTTATTCTTCAACATGATGGTGATAGGTTTGACTAGGTTTGAAAAACTAGGTATAAACCTTCTCACAAAGTTTATTTTTCCAAGGAATCTTTGGATTCCTTTCTTGTGCTTAGGTAAAGATAAGGCTATGATGACACTTATTTTATCAGGATCAATGGATAATCCTTCCTTTGAAATAGTGTGACCCAAAATTTTGCTTTCATGAATAGAAAACACACATTTATTGGGATATAAAGAGATCTCATTCTCTCTATAGTTTTGGAAGATCAACCTTAGATGGTCCATGTGCTCACTAGACTTCTTGGATAAAACTATGATGTCATCCAAGTAAACTAATACCATCTGATTCAACAACCCTTTGAAATCCATGTCCATGGTTCTTTGGAAAGTGGCCCCTACATTTGAAAACCCAAAAGGCATCTTTTAGTAAGCATATGTGCCCCACTTTATGGTGAAGGTAGTCTTATACTGATCCTATTCTCTTACCAGCACTTGGTTTTAACATGAATACCCATCCAAAAGGGAAAATTGTTACAAACCAATAAATATCTAAAGGAGTTACTCCATGGATGGTAAGGGGTAGTGATCTTTTAAAGATACCCTATTTGGATCCTTGAAGTCAACATACAATCTGATTTCCCTACTCTTCTTCCTCACGGGTACCAATTTGGCTACCCATGAGGAGTGCTTAATAGAAAATATGATCTTGGATTCAATCAATTTGGTTAATTATTTTCTCATAAATTCTTCAATTTAGGTTTTATAGGCATCTGGTTCTACCTAATAGGATTGGCATTAGCCTCTAGTTCTATAGTGTGTTAGGCCAGCTTGGGATCAAAGCCTCTCAAGTCACTATATTCCCAAGCAAAAATGTCTGCATATTCTTTAAAAAGTTATATGAAATCATGCCTTTCAAATTTAGTGCTTACCTTTCCAAGCTTGAGGAACTTTTTTTTGAAGATAAGGACTCTTTCATAGTTCTCTTCACTTGTTGACATCACTCCCTTGTCTTTTCTCATATGATCTCCCTCATGGAAAAGACCTTCAAAGGTGACAAGCCCTTTAATAAGCTTGTTAGATCTCAACTGAATATTTTTCTCGTCATGCTGATGTTGAAACTTTTTCTAGTTTATGGAGGATAACTCTACTTCTAATTGCAATAAAAATTTAAATTTCTTATCATTCTCAAAGACCTACCAATGAGCTTCATTGTCTAGCACTGATGGTCTTACCACCACTTTGACATGTGGATGCACCTTGGTCTCTTTTAACTCATTTTGGATATCAAATTGAGCTCCCATAACTATTAATCTATCATCATGTTCATTTTAGTTCCTTGGTACTACTTGGATGTTGAAAGCCTCAAAATCCTCAAATAGGTCCCAAACTCTATGTTTGTAGGACTTCATTAAGGGGTTCTTAGTGATATTCTAGAATTTAACCTAGTGCACTATCAATTCACTATCCCCATAAACTTGAAATTATTTGATCCCTCTATTACTAGCCTATTGAAGACCATGGATAAGACCTCATCTTCTATTGCATTACAAGAGAAACTAAATTGGAACATGTAAGAAGAGAAATATTTTTCATTTATGGGGGATACTAACAATGCACCTGCATCCACTCCATGTTTTCTCCTTGATCTATAAAATAACAATTTCCATAAGCCACTAGGATTATATTGAGGTCCAATGAGGGATGTCATGGACTAATTTTATTCATTAAGTAGTAGACATCCATGTCCCTATCTTTAACTCCTTCCAAGGGATCAACAAAATGATTATCATTCCATAGTTCATCCAAGAACATGTCTGGTACCTCCTTAGGGTAGGTGTTTAATTCTTGGCCAACTATGAATTCATCCTCATCAAGGATGGTACAATTGAGGTTTATGTTGTTTGGTCCATAAGGATCTATGTGGGATTGGATAATAGGATCAACATTAATATATACCTTGGTTCTATAGCTTGTTCTAAATGTCATGTATGACCAATCTATTGCAAGATAACCTCCAATCTTTACAGTGAATTACTTAGATAGGCATAAAGAAAAATGAGAAGGTACATATATGATCAACACATCTTAAACCACTGAGACACTATGACAAGCGTGCAAGGTCAAGTTGAGGTCCTTCATGATACCAGATGCCTTGGTGAAAGAACCATCAAGTTTTAGAATTCCTTTAGACTGGGGCTCATATTTTAGATCAAGTTGATCAGCGATGGACTTTCACATTATTGAGGTGCTAGCCCCACTATCTCTAAGCAATTATGCACTAACGAGTCACAAATTATTAATGAAATTTAGAAGGGAGGAGGTTTGACCACCTTACTTGGTTACCCTTCACTAGGTCCTTTGGCTGTATTAGTGAGAACCACATTTTATTTGCTTAGTTCATTCTCAGGAATTTTGATCCTTGATAATCCTTCCTAAAGGATGTACATCTAACCAATCATGAATAACATATCCCATATTGGCACACTCACATTGGACCTTTACATTTGTTCCACAATGTTGATGGGTGAACCACCAACCTTTGGTTATGCTTTGAGAGCCACAACT
Organism: Torreya grandis; assembly: GCA_037957365.1. Taxonomy (NCBI): domain Eukaryota; kingdom Viridiplantae; phylum Streptophyta; class Pinopsida; order Cupressales; family Taxaceae; genus Torreya; species Torreya grandis. The sequence goes on along the minus strand of JARHVA010008529.1, from coordinate 64,990 downwards.
ACACCTTGAGTTTATGAGTTTTAGGGAATAAAGACATTCCCTTGATTTTGATTTCTTGAATCTATTGGAACCTTTAGAGCAACAATAGGTTCATTTGGATTTGATATTGAAGGTGCAATGGTAGGGGGCTCCTTGAATACTTCTTAGTTACCATCCATGTTCTTTTGAACCTTATATTTGTTGCTACTAGAATGTATGCCTAGCTAGAACTAGCCTATTAATTAAGTGCATAACACTCTTATTGCTCATAATTCACCATTGTAGCACCTAACTGGCCTGGTCCTTGATTTGGGATTTGACCTTATTGAGTCTCTTCTTGTTTTGTCATCATGGGAACCTCTATATTATGAGCCATAAGACATTGATTGTACCCATAATTGGTAGCCTGCTACCATGGATTATTGAAAGCTTGATTGAAGTTAGTGTTTGGGACAATGGATTACCCAAAAGACTAATTCCAAGGCATGGTACCCTCATCTTGAGAAACATTATTTTGGATGGGGACCAAAGTGTTAAAAGTGCTTGAAACATTTGGATTATAGTTTCTCTATCTATTGTAGCTAGGTTGCCCTTGTCCTTGGCCTTGACCTTAAAAATTTCCTTTGTAGGGTGGCCTAGTTGCTTGATAAGATTGATTCTGAGGTTAATATGAGGTTTTATAAGGCTATTAGTTTGATTTTATACATTTTAACATTCACTAGCTCATTTCCCAAGGAATGAAACATGCTCTTAAGCTCTTGAAAGTTCTTATGTTCTTGGGAATCACTAGATTGACTAGTGGAAGCCTTTTCTTGATTTGGTTAGGTTATAAAAAAAATTATAGGCACATGAGGAATGACATCAAGGGGATGAATAGAAATAGGGGGTAGTTTGATATCAAGGAACAAAGGAATTAGTTGTCTAAGTGTAAGTTTACCAGCCTATACTAGATAATGTTTTATTTTTATTACCACCTCATACACATTTGGCAATGTGTTTCCTCATATGGATTGGATCATTACTTCAATTCCACTATTTAGGGCCTTTAAATAATATAAGAAGGAAAAATTAGGGGTAGGCCTAATAGAGACTAGGATTCTATCCTAAGTCTTTTGGAACCTTGTGTTGAAGTCTTGCATAACTTCATGAGGGGTATTTTGAATTGTGGTTAATTGCTCTAAAAGTGACAAATTATCACTTTTATATTTAAATATTTTACACAATGCTTCTCCTAATTTCTCTCATTGTGTAATAGAATTAGCAAAAAGGCTTCTATACCAATCTAAGGCATTACCTTTGAAAGAGATGGATAATAACCTAATTGCTACATTTTCCTCATTGATATTATGAATGTTGTGAAAATTAGCTATATCCATGAGGTGTTCTGAAGGGGTTGTATATTGGTATTCTATGAAATAGGGGTCAATTTTAAGAGTGTATACTAGAATAACATCATATTGAGGGAGGTATAGAGGACTTTGGCATTAAAGGCCACAAAGGGGAAAGATCTAGGGGCTACCATGGAAATGAAAGGGTTTAACAAATATCTTCTTGTAGGGGTAGGCCTTAAAATTTACTTAAGAACAAAGTTGAATTTATATGGGTGTGTATTAGCAAATATTAATCTCTTTACTAAGTTTAAAGGCAATTCAATGAATTTAAAGGGAATACCTCTAGAATCTAACCTTGTAGTTATCTTTGGCATGAGATGTAATTATTTCTCTAATACCAAAACATTGAATCTTCTTTTGGAGTCACTGGATTTTGTTGCTTGGAAGCTATAACTATATAAAATTGATCAAACCAACATCAAACTTTGACCAATATTATTTTAAATGAAGCCACATCAGGTGTGCCAAAAACTATTTTAGCATCAATTTTCACACTTGGAGAGGGTTCTTCAGGATCTCTCTGATTGAGCTACACTATGAGAACAACCCTAGGCTGTGGGTCACCTATGGTGGGGTTAAAACTTTGGAGAAGGTCGGCTTCCTCTTGATGGATCACCTATACTAATGTTTACACTAGGAAAAGGGTTAGAGAAGGGGAAAAGGGGTCCTAAGAATCTAACAAGGTGATGCACCAAATTTAAATTAGGCTCTCATATACATGAAGTAAACACTGAAGAAGCATAAGATAATACTATCTCACACAATCTCACAAAACTAGCTAGTTGCATAAGTGTTTCATAAACTAGGTTTAGAAAGCAATGAATAAAGGTAAAGAGGAGTTCTAAGACTCACTGACAGATTGCATCAATGACAAAAATAACGCTAACTTAGACCTATAACTAACTTGAAGACACCTAGAAATGAGAAAGAAAGAAGGACTATGGACATGGAAGATTCTCCTTCATAATGCCATTATGAACAAGCTTTGCTACACAAAATTCAGAGGGGAAATATAGGTAAAAAAATATTTATTACTTTAAGAGGTATTTCATACAAATTTTTGATAGGGTCTAGCCTTATCAAATGAGATTTTTTGCTCTTCCAAAATTGAGAGAGAAATTTCTTATCCAAAAGTGAGATCCTAAGTCTTGTTAGAGTCTAAAAATAGGACATATATATATATATATATATACATATATATATATACATATATATATATATATATATATATAGAGAGAGAGAGAGAGAGAGAGAGAACACCATTAGAGATTAATAAATAAACTTCCACCACCTTTCAATAAATTCTCAACCACATTTTGATCAAATTAGGACATAATCTATAATAGACAAATTAACCCTCATTTGCCTTGATAACCTTCAAACTCTTTGAAAAACATACTAAAAGAAAAAAATGTGTTTTGGATGATGAGTCATGCTCCTGCTACGAATAAAAAATCTTAAATATCTCCTAAAAATCCATTAAATACTCCAACTAATTCCTCTAACCACAAAATCTCCACCTTGGGACTATACACCATATTCTACTTGTCTTGATTGTAAGGACAACATCTTTATATCCATCAACCTGACTGAACCATGACTATGTATGCTTTAGGTGGCTGAATATTCTTGTTGAATTATGGATGATGTGACTATACTATTTATACCTTGGTGTGATCTTTAATATAACCCCTAGACACATATCTACTATATATGAAAACCAATCCCATTTATTGGTTTTCATATAGTCATCATATTTACCAGGGTACATTTACACCACTTGAATAGCCTAGTAGCCCACCTTCGATCTTAATTAGACCCAAAGGATTGATTCCACATCTATATATTTTTAATGACATCATTCAAACTTACAATATCCATTCTAGTTCATCCTAGGATCATACTCAAACTTGGCACTATGCATCCATCTACCTAGGTCTAGGTCAAAAACCACCTCATCAACCTCCATCAAAAATCTCCTAGGATTGACTTTGTTCTTTGGTCATCGATCATTGATTTGGGCCTATCAAATTAAGACACTTGGTATCTATTATACCTCTTTTGAGTCTTATTGAATTTTTAACCTTGAATCACACCACCAATTATATTCTATATGAATGGATACAATCCATATATCTTCAACTATTCTAACATGATTGAGACACTTGTCACCCATGCATTTGTTTTTAGGATACACTAAATTTTTGACCCATTTACCACCACTAGATTTAATTTGTATGGTTGCATGTGATCCATTGATCTATCTAGACCCACTGATGTTATCCTTGCCTACTCACCATTAGATATTTTGATCTGATTGAACATAGACCATTAATCTCATCCCAAGGACCTTTTGACCTATTGACAACCCATGTGTCATTGATTTATGTATGTACAATCAAATGCATGCCATTAGATCTTTGGGACCCACTGACTCATTAGATCACCACTCACCATTAGATATTGACTTGAGCTCTTGAGATATTGATACTTTGTGTGTTCATTTTTAGAACATTTTGAATTCAAACAACTATTTTACATAGCTTAAATTTGATGTCTGCATGCATGTCCCACTCTGCAAGTTTGACTTTAAGGACTTAGATGTTGAGACAAAAAATTCATCAAGACCTAAAATTTGTAGAGAATGTTTGAGGAATGAAAAACATCATGTCCATGTGATCTTTTGGCTCTGAGAGGCCTCCTAAGTAAAATTATTAAATACACAATCAAGTTAACCCATTCATTTTTGCATGATGTGCCATGACGGTCTAGTCTCTCTAGACTTGTGCAAGTCATTTTTGTCTCTTTATAAGGATACAATAGACTTATAAGATTTTTTTCAAAATAATTCATCCATTTGAATACTTGAAAGACCATAAAATCTTGTTGGTCTTCTTCACATTTGTAATCCTAGACCTATTTCTAAGCTTACTTCTAAAATATTAACAAATTACACTTTAATATTGCTTAAAGTGTTTCAAAATCTTTTCAATCAAAATAAGGTCTTCTCCTACTTTTGGTCCACTCATTCCATTCAGAACTATGCTCATCTATTCAAAATATTTCTAGGCAAAAGATTCTTATGTTGGCTAAATTTGGCCAACAAGGAACTCAATGTTTTATTTATTTTTTTATGGCTAAAGTGTTCATCTATTCTTCAAAATAGGCTAAAAAATATAGTTTGATTGAGAACCCTTGTTTGTGGTCTCCCAATGGAACATTATCACTAAGGCTTAGAAAATTATACAAGACCTCATCATTTTGAAACTCATCCACTAACACTATTGATTCTTTTTGGTCCTAGCCTATTAGTTGAGGATAATATAAAGGAAGTGGGATATGATGAATAACTAGTCGAAGGGTATAAATGGCATTAGTATCAAACAAATTGGTATTGGCTAAGTCATCAAAAGGATTATGATCAAACTCTACTTCACTTTTGATATCATCATCACTAGTCTCTAGTGATGGAACTTGAATAAGATATATGGGGTCACCCCCAAGTGGTTTAAATCCTATAGATACCTAAATTTGGCCATCGATAACCTCCAACTAGGCTTTTGAACAATTTCCACCAAAGTGCACAATTTGGCCTAAAAACACTAAAGCACATTAAATGAGTTGAAATTGATATATTCAAGTACCAATTTTGGTGAGGGTATTATTAAATGAGGCAATGTAATTTATGGGCTAGCTAACTTTGATCATATCATTTCGAGTCAAAATGCCAATTTTGCACCTAGGTGCTCTGGATTGCTCTTTTCTATCAAATTTCTTGTACAAGATTTGTGTCTTTGTTATTTGGTGTTGGTAACATCCTAAATGGGATAATGGATCTAATGCATCTGACATTGACTTCCAATTCTAATCCAGTCAAATTTTAGACCAATAACAAGGCATTTTGATCAATTTAAATAATTTGTGCACAAAGTGCTTAATCATGTTTAAGAGCTAATTAATCCAAATAAAGGCCTAATTAATATTTCCATGGAAACTTATTAAAAACTTGTTTTTAGAAATTAATATTTAATATCTGCATCATTAGGTGACCTCATTTCTTGGGAAGGCATCCCTAGGCCATAAATGCCACAAATATCAGGATTATGGGTCTCCCATGCCTCTTTATTACCTCCCATGCCTCATTAATGTCCCTTCTTCCAAATTCATGCTAAGGATAATTATGGATTTTAATTACATAATTCAATTAATCCATGACCACACATCTTAATCTTGAGATGGATGGTCATGGTTGATTATGGTTATTATTGAAAATATATATATAGAGAGGCCATGAACATAATTTTTTAGCTTAATTTGTGAAAAGTTACCATGTTAAACTGATTCCAAGAGCTCTCACATGCCAAAGTTATGATGCCAAAATATTGAGCCAAGCCAAGCCAAAGCCACAAGGTGCCAATGAGAAGAGGAGATAGCAAAGCCTCCTTTGATGAAGACTTCATGAGCACAAGCTGAACAAGCCACTACATAAATCATTTGGAGCATTCAAGGAAGGTGAAGGATTCTTGTTTTTCTTTACTTTTTAGTTGTGTTTTTTTATTTGTTTTTGTTATTAAGTTCACCCTAGTAACTAGGCCTAGAGATGTATGTTAATTAGTGTGTTTTTATAAATTTATTTGCATTTTTAGACTAAAAAAATACTAATAAATTATCTTGATTTAAATTCCTAGTTCACATAATGGCACTCATGGTGGGAAGATTTTCATGAGAGCACAATCCACAAACTTTTTTGTGTTTGATAGTTTTGATTTTTTTTGTTGTTTTTGCTTTGAGTAAAAATGGTCAAAAAAGAAATCACAAATTTTTATTTAATTAATATTTTAATCCAATTTATTTATTTATATATATATATATATATATATCATTGATATTCTCTAAAATTTTCATTAAAAAATTCCTTATATTTTATAAGTTATAGATTTTTTAGTGACTATCACTTTATGTTTTTTATTTTTCTGGTAAAAACAGTTATAACAGAGTTGATAACTTTTTTTTTATTGATTTTTTGGACTTAAAATTTTTAAGAGATGTGAAAATTATATTTATTGACAATATATAAAAATTTAATATAAAAAAATCTATATTTTAAAAGTTATATTAAAAATACTAATTGTAGGTTTTTAGATTTTATGTGCAAGATTTTGTGTTATATTTTATTTTTAGCCTTCTAATTTGTTGTTTGCGGGTGTTAATATATTTAATATATATTTTTTAAAATATTTTATTTATATTTGTGTTCACATTTTCTAACCTAACACATTTGCTTTTGGGGTGATGCCTTAAGGGTAGATAGGTAACCAACAAACTTCAAATTTGTTAAAACATGTTGTAGACCATCTTTTGCATGCTTTTAAAATTAACTAGGAACTTTGTTTTAGTACTTAATAGAAAATTTATGTGATTAAGTAAGTTTTTATCATTAGTTTTCAAATTTTACAATTTTAAGACCAAGGGGTCAAATGAACACCACCGAATCTTTCATTTGAGCTTAAAATTAAACACACTTGTCAATTTTGTTTTCATTATTTCAATTATCACTTTATTTTCACAAAATAAAAGGATGTTGCATGTATGCTCTTTTATTTTTCCCCTTTAGGGAGCCCTTTAAATCAAAATCACTTTCCTTATTTACAAATTTCCTAGTCCAAGGCATAGAAAGAATGTCGTCTAAATCACTCTCCAAAAAATCATAAAAGTATTGGGTGACCTTGACAATGACCCTAAAGTCTTTCTATTTTATGCTTTCTTTATTTCATGTAAACTTGGCTTATGAGGGTGATGTCATTACTTCCCATGAGTTATTTAGGGAATCTTTGAATTGGGGTTTCACCTCCCGGTATTGACTTCATTTGGCTCTAAAGTGGAGTTACACATGGGATGTAGTGGCACTTTGGACAACGCACTACACTGAGCGAACAACAGGATGTAGTGGTTACAAAAAAGACTAGTCCTTTTTTCAACAAGCCAAGTGATATGGACCCAAAATCCATGATTTTGGTTTTCATTGTTTGACATGAAAGTCATTATGTAATTGATTCCCCTATAATGTTCAGAAACTTGTATATCTTAGACAAATCCCCACTTGCCATGAAAGTATTGTTGGTGCAAGGTGAGCCTCAAGGTCCATGTCGCAGTAATATCATTTGAGAGAAGGGGGTGTAAAAACCATACTATATAATGCACCTTTACTTTTGGATGAACACTTATAATCCTTTCAAATGACATATATTAATAGATTTCAACAATACCAAGCAACCTTGTTAGTTTAAGATCTAAGAGTGATTAACTAGTTGGTTTTTACCTAAATTAAAGTCTTGTTTGGAGTCAAAACTTGGTGTAAACAAATGATAAAAACCAAACAAATGTTCCTCATTTTCCTTTGAACAAAGAGGCATTATGTTTCCCACATGAAATCATCAATTTTCCTTGTTTAAAGTTCATCAAAACTTGGAGTCATATCCTCCACTTTGATGCAGTTATGGTACCTAATTGAGTCTAGACCTTTGCCAAAGTTGTTTAAGTCCTTCATTTATAATATAAATTCAAAATTGTGCCTTTATAAGTTAATAGGGTTGATGTGTTAAGTGGGTTCACCATTTATACTAAACTTGAGGGAACTTAGGTTCAATTTCCAATTTAGGTTAAAGGCCATTTAAGACTCATTATCATTATCACCACTTGATAGACTTAAGTCATTTCATGCTAAACATTTGCACTTTGAGTCTATGTGCCACAATGTTTTCATTCAAGAAAGGTAGTGTTATGCTATCAAATTTGTGAGAAATTATATTTGCCTTAGAGAGTTTTTGAAACAAGTATTTTATCACATCTTTTGGGTAGTTTAGCACTGTTACGCTACCCAAAACATTTTAGATATTGTTTCATATACCCTCTTGCATAGAGTTAAAATTTGTTCCTACATTTTAAAACTAATTCGAGTATACTTTTGTGAACATTTATCTATCATAGTTATGCCATTCACTTTTGTCTAGCTTATTTATCAAAAGAACCAAGTTTTATACCATTATTTGTGAGAAAATAAACTATATCTAAAGTGACTTTTGTTTCATACCTTATACCTATTTGATTGAGTCCATGTCTAAGAATCAAATTCATAATGTTTGTTAAAATTATTTCAAATCTGTTAGATTAAAAATTTCATCTATTTTCAAAGTCTATCTTTTGATGTCTTTTGGCCAAGAATCCTAGCGCATGCCTTGTTTGAGCCTAGATTTTGATGCTGTGTTTGGCCAAAATACCTAGCAGCTTTTAATTTCCTAGATTAGACTGATTTGAAACATTTTGACCTTAGTGTTTCACATTTTTATTTTTGATTCATTTACTTAATCTTTTTTTTTAAGATGTGTAATGTTAGACACTTAACATTGTCTTGTGTTATCACAAATATTTGCATAAACCTTTTGATATTTTTGACGAATCTAGACCAAGTTTAAACTCATATTTTTAGACATTGTCCTTTTAGAGTTTGTAGAACTCTCTTTCCTTTCTATCAAAAAGTATTGACTATGGATCCTAACATGTATTCCTACACTCATAGTGGACTCATGTATAATCTAGGGATTAGTAATGTGGTTATGCAGGAAAAAATGGTGCAAGACCCCTATGTAGATAATATCGCTTATGAGATGGATCTTTATCCCTCCTATAATACTCAATTAGGGGTGAAAAGCCAAGATCCATTAGCTAACTATTTGGTTAATACACCACCTTATTTAGAACAAGATAAAAATTAAACCACATAACACCTAACTACAATACTCACAACTGACGAACCAATTCCTCAATAGTCATGCTCTACTAATACGCCTTCCACATATGAGAATTTACTAAGCCTAGTAATAATTCCCCACAACATAATTTATGATCAATAGGCTTCTTCTAAAAATCCTTTGGATCTATTATAAACAATGTATCAGGACCCTAATATGCCTAATAAAGGCAAAAAACTCATGGTAGACCACTTTAACCAAATGCAGATGGCATATCAAACCTACCTAAATCTTTCACACAATATCAATTAGATGACCATGGTGAGCAAACCTCTTATTGACTTCATTACTTCAACAAGAGTTTTGATAGATTTAATTGGTTAAAATAATTAAGGTTTAGACCCATTCATCCAAAACACTTTAGTAGAGAACTTACTGTATATGGCTATTATTGAAGAAGTGTCTTCTGATTCTACATAAAATAATGAGTAAAATATAGTGGATAATGTGCAAGCAATGTCCAATCTAAATCAAAGTGGTACTAATGCACAAATAACTAGTCAATAACATGTGCCTATAGTTAATACCATGAGTGGACCATCATACCTGGGAGTAGGTGTTTTTGTATCTCAACCTCAACCAGCTACTTCATCAAGTGTGAAACTAACAGGATTAGGTAGTCAACCAATAACTAATGTCACACCTCAATAACTGAATGTGATGAATCTTACTCCTCATCAACAAGTGATGAGTAGTATTCCATAATAGTAGGCATAATCTATTGTACCAACACAATAGAGGCTGAATATATTGCCACCTCAACAAGGGACAACTAATGTTTCACCTCATCAGGTAGTGGTAAATATACCTCCTCTGTCATAGACTAGTGTACCAATCCAAAACAAAATGATGATTAGCCAACAATGTGTAAATATTAGTCAGCGATAGATGTCAAATCTTCAACATGATTTTGCTTCTTAATAAGGATTCATGAAACAAGGAGGCTCTCATGTTTCTCAAGTACCTACTAGACAATAATTGGTTCAAAATATGCCACAAGTTCAAAGATAAGGTCTTGCTCCACAAGTTCCTACTCAATAACAAAGTTTGATTAGATAGCAACATGTCTATTTTAAACCATAGTAGGCACACTATAGTTATATCCTTCCATCCCAACCATAAAATAATCCAAAGCAAACCTTCATAACCAACCCAAACTAGAATATTGCACAACCAAATGTGCAATTTCAAGTACATCCTAATCCACGTATGCATATTCCTAGTTTATTTCCCAACCAAACCAATATGCCCCAACATATATCTCTATAATTCCCTAGTCAAAGTGTCCCACTTATGACCTCCCAACCATCTACCCAAACCAATATTCTCCCTCAAACCAATGTTCCTTCCAGTTTCCTATCCCAAAAATTGTAATAGATGAAGGATGCAATTGCTACCATTCAGGTTGGGAAACAAACTAGAAAGTTTAAGTTGGATGATGTGTGTTATTATCCATTAAATATAGATTACTTATAGATACCATTTCTTCCAGAATACAAACCACTAAAATTTAATAAATACAAAGGGAAAGGTAACCCTAAGGCCCATTTAACCAAGTTCTTTGTTACATGTCAACCAGTGGCATATAGCGATTTATACCTTTTATTGTTATTTCTAAGGAGCTTGGTTGGACAAGCCTTGGAGAGGTTTTTAAATTTTCCTAAGAATTTAGTAACAGATTTTGATGATCTTTCTGATAAGTTTATGTAGCATTTTCCTATAATATCGAACATGAGATTTCATTGGTTGACTTAAAACAAATAAAATAAAAGGTTGGTGAGAGTTTTGAAATTTATCTACAATGATGGAGAGCCCTTACAAGCCAATTTACCCATAGTTTACTAGATAAACAATTAGCTACTATGTTTACTAAAAATTTACATAGTGAGATAGTTTATCATTTGGAACTACAATATGCACATAATTTAAAGGAGATCATCGACAAAGGCTTGTTGATTGAGTGAGTGAGACCTTATTAATAAAGGGATCATCAAAATTATGTCAACTAATTAGAATCAAGGTACCAATCAAGGAAGTCACCAAAAGTAACATCCAATCTAAGTGCAAGCATCAAAACCAACACAGGCCAATAACCAAGATAGACCAAAGCAATTCAACCATAATATGATTTTTGTGTTCAATGGAGTAACCGAGTCATGTCATGTATAAACAGTGTAAACATCATCTACACCACCTTTTCAGCTTACTCCTACTTAAAAACCTCTCCAATCAACACCACAAGCATAATAACCAAGACCTGTGCAACAAATACAATAACCTTTACCATTACAAACCCCTCTTCTAAGGAGAATTGTGCCTATGTGTCATGTCTTTAGTGACCTAGGAGAGCTTATTGAGTCTGTATTTTGCAAACTTGCTGCTACTAATCTGATTAGTTGGCCTATACCAAAGTATTATCTAAAATCCATTCCTTATCCTGATTGGCACCATAAAAATGAATTCTATGAATATCATTAGGTCAATGGGCATAATCTATGAAGATGTGTGCAAATCAAACATTTAATTGAGAATATGTTGGAGAATGGGGAGATAACATTGGATAATGGTTTTTTCACCTCTAATTAAACTCTTGGTATTTATTAAAACCCCTTTCCCAAACATAACACATAGCAATAACATAACAATCAACAACAACAATAACGACTAGTGCAAAAATAAAATCAACAGTTCAAAATCAAAGGCCAAACTAGAAGAATTAGTAGAATCAACAACAAAATCCACAATTTTAGAACAATGGATAAAACCAAGGTTAGAATGGTAACAACCAACAAACCTACCATGTAGTTACACATGACTACAATAGGGTTATAGGTCATATTTCAAGGGGCATAATTAATACGATCTCTATTAATCTTAGACCGAACACTAATAAATCTAGACCATTTCTAAATAATACAACTCAACCAAATTACTTGGATAATCCTTCTTTGACTTGGGACTGCACACATGCAAACTAAAAAATCAAAACTCCCACTTTTGGACCATATACTAATAACTCACCATTACCATGTGACCACATACAAGTGTACCAACAATTGAGACTTGTCCTATCTGGTCCCAAACCATTCCTAGCATTTGTTAGAATTTATGGTCTACCATCTAATCCTAATTATGTAATCACAACTCAGAGGTCAAAGATTACTATCCCAAGTCCATAACCATCTCTCATTTTTTTGTTATCTAACCAACCATTTATCCATAGAATAAACCATTCACCATTGACCAAGATAAGAAGTTTGATATTGTGGAATAATTACAGAAGACACTAGCATGAATTTATATTTTAGATTTATTGTGAATGTCAACAATCCACAAGAACATTTTGAATGATTATTTTAAGAAAATCCATTGTTTCCAATGACATATATCCTAATGAATTTCAAGCTTTGGTTGGACACCTAGCTCTAGCCCAAGAAGTCACATTCAACCAAAGTGATATGTCTTCCCTTGGCCCACTCCATAATAATCCATTGTACATAGAAGTTTATATAAAGTGGCATAAATTGAAGCATGTACTTATAGATAATGAATCATGCCTCAGCATAGTGTCTTTAAAGCTCATCAAGCTTCTTGGGTACATAATGGTAGATCTTCAGTAAAAAATGATAACTATCAAAGCCTATGATAATTAGAAAAGAGAATCATAAGGCACCATTAGCTTACCAGTTATCATTGGGCCTTTGACCCATGATATACTTTGACATGTGCTTGATTTTTAGTTGTCATATAATATGCTTCTAGGTAGGCCTTAGTTACATGAGATTCATGTAGTCCCATCAATGTCGCACCAATGTATCAAGTTCACCCACTCAAGGATGGAAGTGAATATTCCAAGAGATTTACATCCATATGAACACTGAAAACATCTTGAGGCCAAGTTTTAAATCTAAAATTAACAATACAACATGAATCTAAGTTCCAAGTAGAATAAAGGAAAGGCTATACTTATTGATCTTCTACAGGGTAATTACATATATCCTAATACCTTGGATTCTAACCTCCTGAATCTTCCAATCATTTCACCATTTTAGATAATGGCCTAGAGGAGTATGTGACCCATGATACCTTCCATATTTCTAATATTACTCAAAATCCAAAGACTTTTGGGTGACCTAAAAATACCCCACACATGCATGGGTAATAAAATAACAAAGATAAGGGACCTATCATGTTTGTACCAACATTTGGCCTAGAACCAAATCCTCTTGAAGGGGATGAATCATGGTTATAAAATGAAAACCAAATGATTGTTATAAAAGTGTAAAGTATCATATTTTCAATAGGATCATGGAGCATCAAGATTATGAAGGAAGAGGCCTTGGATTGAATCAACAAGGAACCATTGAGACAATTTCCATGACTAAGTACATAAGACCCTAAGGACTTGGATTTAAACCACCTAGGGGTGACATTCGAGTTCCATCATTGGTGGATAGTGATGATGATGTCAACATCAAAGTAGAGTCTGATCATAGCCTCACCTTTGATGACCTAGCTAAAGCTAACCTATTCAATAACAATGCCATATGTAATCTTACCCCAATCATTTGTCACAACCCATTACCATTATATTATCCCCAACTGATATATTGGGACCAATAATAATCCAATTTTTTGATTGATGAGTTCCAAAATGATGAGGCATTCTGTGACTTTTTAGGCCTTAGAAAAAATATTCTATTGGGAAATCATAAATTAGGATTCTCAATTACATTGGATCCTAAAGCCTATTTTAGAGAGTAGGCGAACACCCTTAGACAAAAAAATATATATAAAATATTGAGGTCCCCAAGTGAAAACCTCTTTGAGGCACTTTTTGATCAAGAAAAAAGTAAAGATAAAGGCTAGTCTAGTGGTGAAAACTTGTTTCAGGCACCGTTAGATGGGGGTGTTCATTATTATTTGAATTTAGACTAGAAGACCACTAATGATGAACTTGTTGATGGATCTGAGTTTAGTTTTATGAAAAAATAAGTATTTGATCAAATTCTTAAAGAATTTATGACTATTTTTGTCACATGGCCAGATCTCCCATTGGGGGAATTATATTCATCATGCCTAGGAGATGTTGAAGAGCAAGTCCTAATAGAGGACCTTGATATAGTCCAATAGGTCAAGTCTTTGCCTAATATCCTAGAAGATGGTTTGACCCTTGTAGTTGAAGATATAATAGAGGTAAACATTAAGACTCTATCAGACTTAAAATGGATAAAATTAGGTGCATCTCTCATTGAGGAGGAATGTGAAGTCTTTACAACTATGTTGAGATAATTTGTAGATATCTTTGCATGGGCTTATTTTGACATGCCAGGTTTAGACCTCACCTTGTTTTTACACCACCTTGTGGTCAATCTTGATGCTAAACCAGTAAAATAAAAGATATGTAAGATGTATCCTTGCATTTTTATCTTGGTAAAGAAACAGTTGGAAAAACTCTTAGAAGCATGATGTATTTGGTTCATTGACTACTTATAATGGATATCAAATGTTGTACCTGTTAGCAAAAACCTAAAAGAATAAAAATTTATACTAATTTTCAAGAAATAAAAAAATATTGTCCTAAGGATGACTTTCCATTGCCTAATATTGACATGATCATTGACTCCATGGTAGGTTATGAAATGCTTTCACTCATGGATGGATTTTTAGGATACAACCAGATCAGAATAGCACTAAAAGACCAACATAAAACAACATTCACCACTCCATGGGGAAAATTTTATTATCAAGTAATATCATTTGGTTTTAAGAACTCTAGAGATACATATCAAATGGCCATGACTATCATATTTCATAATATGATGCATGATATTATTGAAGACTATATCGATGACATATTAGGAAAATCCAAAACAAAGGCTAACCATCTATCAATGCTACTTAGGATATTTAAAAGATTGTAGGAGCATAAATTTAAACTCAATCCAAAGAAATGTGTTTTTAGAGTAACCTCAATAAAGTTACTTAGCTTCATTGTGTCTTGTAGGGGCATTGAAGTCAATTTGGCCAAAGTCTATGCTATAATCAAGATGCCACCACACACCAATTTGAAGCAACTCCACAGTTTGTAGGGCAAGATCCAGTCAATCTGACACTTCATCTCTCATTTAGTAGAAAAGTTTCATATATTTATAAATATTATGAATAAGGGACTTGAATTTCATTAGGATGACCACTACCAAACACCTTTTCAACAACTCAAGGACTATCTAGTTAATCTACCTATTTTGTTACCTCTTATGCCAGGAAGGTTGTTCTTATTATGTCTATCAGCTACTAACAATGTCTTGGGGGAAATTTTAGCTCAATATGATAACAATGGAAAAGATCATGTAGCATACTACTTAAGTCTTACCTTGGTCACATATGAGCACAACTATGTACCTATTGAAAAAGCTTGTCTAGCCATGGTCTTCATAGCTTAAAAACTGTGACATTACTTGTTGAACAAGAAGACCATGGTCATTTCAAAAGTAGATCCACTCAAGTATATACTATTTAAAATATATTTAAAAGGTAGAATAGACAAATGGATCATTATTCTTAGTGATTTTGACATGGAGTATGCCAATCACAAGGCAATCAAAGGACAGGTCCTTGCAGATCAACTTGTTGAAGCACCCCTTGCAAACACAAAGCCACTCACATTTCATTTTCTTGATGAATCTATAATGAACATCATTGAAAAACCTTTTGGGGAGCATCACTAGAAGATATATTTTTATGGTTCATTTACTACACATGGATCAAGGGTAGGTCTCTTATTTATTACACCATAGGGGGATCTAATCCTTAAATCATTCAGAATTAGTTTTCCTTATAAAAATAACATGGTCGAGTATGAAGCCCTTATTTTAGGAATTCAATAAGTAGTACAATGGAATAAATCTCATCTAAAGGTTCATGGTGATTCTCAATTAATCATCAATCAAGTCACAGACCATTTTTAGACCAAAGATGACAAGTTGGTTCCATATAAGGCTATGGTTGATACCCTAAAGCAGTAAATTAAAAATATCTAATTTGAACATATACCAAGAGATAGTAATATAACTATGGATGCCATGAATAATATCAACTCTATGATTCAATAAATAGACAAAAATAGAGAATATTAGTTTCTTGTTGAGAATTTGTTCACATCAGCTCATGAACCTTTGACCGTTGTAGTGATTTGTGATATCATTAGTCCTAATTATATCTAATACTCAAACCTTTACAACTACCTTCATGACCAAGTTCTACCACCTAACCTATCTCAAAAATAAACCAAATCCTTTATTCATCATTCCACTTGTTACAGTCTACTTAGATCCACCCTTTACCATAGTTTTGATGGAACTCTGCTTCATTATTTAACTTTGGTAGAGTCTACACTAACATTAAGAGAAGTTCATGAAGGATTATGTGGTATACATTTTAGTGGGGTAGTCCTATCCAAAAATATCTTGAATACTAGTTATTATTGGCCCATAATGGATGTAGATGTGGCTACATATGTAAATAAGAATGACAAATGTCAATGGCATACTAATCTAATTCATGCCCCAACACAAACTTTGAAACTGATGTTGACACCATGGACATTTTATACATGGGGACTTGACCTCATTAGGAAGATCAACCCCACTTCATCTAATGGCCATAAACATTTCTTACCACCATTGAGTATTTCACTAAGTGGTTTGAAGTTATACCCCTCATTACATGACTAGAAAGCAAATTTAAATATTTATCTTCAACCATCTCATTTTCCACTAAAGTATCCCCTCTGACATTATATCTTAAAATGGAGGATCATTCAAGAACAAGGATGTAGACCAGCTATATACCAAATATAAAATCACACAATATTTTTCTATAGCATATTACCCTCAAGGTAATGGCCAAGTTGAAGCATCAAAGAAAACCATTGTCAATATTCTCAAAAATATTGTCAATGATTTTGATCATGATTGGTACCTACAGATATTCCCTACCCTTTGGGCATACCATACTAATCATCATACTCCTATATGAGCCACTTCATACTCAATTTTTTATGTTACTAAAGCCATCCTTCCTATTGAGGTCAAATTACCTTCACTATGCATATCTATTAAACATGTCCTAGATGATCACGAATATCGAGTAGTTCACCTACAATAATTAGATCTACTTGATGAAAAATACATAGCTGCACTCAACAATCTTTAGGAATATCAGAACCGACTCAAAGGCCACTACAATTGATGTTTCAAATATAGAAAATTTGATCTTGGTGATCTTGATCTTAAAGAAAACCAAAAGAATACCATGACTAAGAAGAAGCATAAAGGTAAATTCAAACCAAACTAGATACGACCTTTCATCATTACTATAGATTATGGATCAGGGGCATATAGGATTGCCACACTAGATGAAGATGAAATTATTGAGCCTATGAATATTATTCACCTCAAGTGATACCATGCTTGAGAGCTAAGGTGTATTATCTGTAAAGACCATTTCAGTGGTGCCATTTTATCACTATTATTATTTGTACAAATATCATTCTTATCAGTCCTCTTAGTCTTATCCATTTTACCATTCTGTTCTATCGACCAAATGTGTTCTAAATCCTATCCCATTTGACCCTAGTTTTTTCCATTCATTACGCATTTTTAGCACCAAGGAATTTGATTAGTTTCATAAGTTGTTTCAAGTACTTCAGAGAAAGATCATATTTTGGAGTAGTAAGATAAAATTTTTGGCAATTGCATCCTTCATTTTTTATTCCTTTCTTATCACTAGTATTGCTACTAATTATAACCACCTTTGGGAAAATTAACCATTGATATATGACATTGTGTCTTATTTATAACCACCTATGGGTATATTAGGAGCAATATTTATTTATTAAGTTTTGATGTACCAACTTACCACTTCTTATGCCATATTATGCCTTTTTATCACCTATGCCTATTTTGTTTGAATTGAATGCTACACTAGTCAAATTCCTCCATTATAGGGTGAAAATATAGTGACTTGAGGTCCTAATCTAGGACTATGTAGGCAACACTCAATACTTGTTGAGGTTAGCTTAGTCACCCCCTTACCATGCTCTCACTATTTTGTGAGCAACCTATGTTTGAATGCTCTCACTATTTTGTGAGTAACCTAAGTTTGAACGCTCTCACCATTTTGTGAGATTTAACCATTTAGTGTCTCATCATTCTTGATCAAGTTGAGATACTTCAAAAAATTCTAAAAACATTTGTAAAATCATTATAAAAAACTAAAAACATTGACCATTTCTTTGCCTTAAGTATTCTGGGAACCCTTACTAAGTTGCAAGCAAACCACTTGTCACTTAGTTTCCCCATCCTTTTTGGCCTTTTCTCTCATTCACTTACCATTTTTCAAGACTATTAATATTCTTCTATTACATCCATTCTATTTGTTTTCATCAATTATCACATTCTTCCCATTTCCTGGGAGAACTACATTTGGCCTGAAGTATTTTTATTGGATATTACATCCATGGAACTATGTAGGCAACATCCACTTGCCTAGTGTATATGGAGATAACTCAACCACTCCCTTTCTTTTCTTCTATTCACCCATTTTTTTCATTTGTTAAGTTGTCACCTATTTTCTAGGGACAATATTAATATGGTTTCTATTGCATTATTTGTTTGTTTGTCTCTACTTATTTTGTTTATTTGTCAGCACTGTTGCCTTGATTTAATTTATGTATATTCATTGGGTGATTCCTTTCCCACACTTATACTCAAATCCATCCATATTCATATATTTACATTATCATCATGGTTTCTATCATTGGTGCATTATTTTTTATTGAGTATTGGATTACGAGAGTTGGTCTTCATATATATTTCAGCCAAGTCCTCATGATGTTATACCATGATGCCTATTGACATATGTTACAACAAACCTTAGCTTCAAGAAGTCTATTTGGAAATGACAACATCAACATCTCTTCAACACCGATATCTTGATTCAATCCCAATCATATCCCAAAAAAATTAATTAACCATGAAATAATTTTAACCTTTATTAATTCAAATGAGCATCTCCCTACGAGTAGGTTTTTCCAGTTCATCATTACCCTCTATTTTAAGTTATCATCATCCTTGGAAAAGTTTATCATGTTTTCCATAATCAAGGTCTAATGATTATAACTACCTATGGGTAAATCATTGTACACTATCCCACTTGTATTTCTCAATGATTATAACTGCCTTTGGAAAAATCATTATATTCTCACCATTTTACTTTTTATACCCATATAGGGGCACATTGTTATATTTTTTGTCTATCGTAACTGGGGTAGCTCCATATTCTTAATGATTATAACTACCTTTGAGTAAATCATTTTGTTATCATACCACATTGCCACTATTAGGGTACAATGATTATAACCACCTTTGGGCAAACCATTGTACACCATCCCACTTAAATTCTTAGTGATTTTGACTACTTTTTCAAAATCATTATGTTTTCACCCCATCATATTTTATTTCTTTGGTCTCATTTCACTTCTTATTGAGGGACCATTTGCCGACCTCCTTATGCCAACTATTCCCTTGAGGGGGAAAACCATCATATAGTTAGTTTATCATCATTGAAGTTGTAGGCATACATTAAATTTTCATTCTTTGAGAAGATGTTATTATTATTATATATTTCAATGCCTTCCCAAAATGGGGAAAACTATAGACACCTAAATCTGGCCATCGATAACTTTCAACTAGGCTTTTTAACAATTTCCACCAAAGTGCACAATTTGGCCTAAAAATATTAAAGCACATTAAATGAGTTGAAATTGATATATTCAAGTACCAATTTTGGTGAGAGTATCATTAAATGGGGTAGTGCAATTTATGGGCCAGCTACCTTTGATAAGATCATTTCAAGTCAAAATGCCAATTTTGCACCTGGGTGCTTTGGATTGTTCTTTTCTATAAAAATTCTTGTACGAGATGCATTTATTTCTTATTTAGTGTTGGTAACATCCTAAATGGGATAATGGATCCAATGCATCTAACATTGACTTCTAATTCCAATCCAATCAAATTTTGGACCAATAACAAGGCATTCTGATCAATTTGAGTAATTTGTGCATAAAGTGCTTAATCATGATTAAGAGCTAATTAATCCAAATCAAGGCCTAATTAATAATTCCATGGAAAATTATTGAAAATTATTTTTATAAATTAAATATCTGCATCATTAGGTGACCTCATTTCGTAGGAATACATCCCTAGGCCATAAATGCCACAAATGTCAAGATTATGGGTCTCCCATGCCTCATTAATATCCCTTCTTCCAAAGTAATGATGAGGATAATTATGGATTTTAATTACATAATTGAATTAATCCATGACTACACATCTCAATCTTTAGATGGATGGTCATGGTTGATTCTGGTCATTCTTAAAAATCTATAAATAGATAGGCCATGAACATCATTTTAAATCTTAATTTGTGCAAAGTTACCATGTAAAATTGATTTTAAGAGCTCTCACATGCCAAAGTTATGATTCCAAAATATTGATCCAAGCCAAGCCAAAGACACAAGGTGCCAAGGAAAAGAGGAGATAGCTAAGTCTCCTTTGATGAAGACTTCATGAGCACAAACTGAGCAATCCACTACAACAAGCATTTGGAGCATCCAAGGAAGGTGAAGGATTCTTGTTTTTATTTAGTTTTTAGTTGTGCTTTTCATTTGTTTTTGTTTTAATCTCACCCTAGTAACTAGGCTTAGAGATGTATGTTAATTAGTGTGTGTTTATCAATTTGTTTGCATTTTTAGAATAACACAATACTAATCACCTCTCTTGAGTCAAATTCCTAGTTCACAAATCCAAGACCATGTGTTCCTTTGTATTGAGTGGTAGAAATTGGCTTAAGTAAGCCCTATTGATTTAGCCCAAGGCCTCCTCCTTCATAAGCATACTTTTCAATGATTTTATTTGAAATGGGATACTTGGCATTTATGTAATAGTCAACCATTTTATCATTGTAAAACAAATATTTATTGTTTGTAAGAAGGTCCTGTCTTTAGCTAGAGGCTAGTATCAAAATGATAGGTGATGGACTATGCAATTTGGATTTTCCCTTTTGTTTCCATTCTAAGCAAGGTGGTTTGGATTTAGGTCTTCCATAGGACCTAGGGTTCTATGTAATCTTGGTAATGTGGAATGTATTATGGGTCAAATATTCTCTTGGGCTATTAGCTGAAATGCTATAATGATTAGATATTTTAGGAGGTAGCATGTGGGAAAGTGAATCAAGGGTATCAAGGTCAATGCAGTTGGCCTCTGGTGAATCAACAAGTATTTTTTCCCTTATATTTATTGAGAATTAGATTAAAGTTAAAATGGTAGTTATAGCTTTGGTACTCAACCTCCAAATGCTTACAATGCTTGTATGTCTAAAAATATCTATGAATAGTAACCTCTATACCTAAATGGGATAACTTGATACATTGGTGAAATTGAAGGAATTACATGAATCTCATGTATCCAAGGTCTACCCAAAGCATATTATATGAAAAATTGAGGTCTAAGACATGGCATGAGGTATTGTGGGTCAAAGTCCCAATGATAATTAGCAAGTTGATGGTGCCTTGTGATTCACATCATTCATTGTCATATGCCTTGATGGTAATTGTTTTTGGATATAAACTAGTTATGGTGTACTCAAGAAGCTTGATGAGCTTAAGAGACATAATATTTAGACCTGATCCATTGTCTATGAGGATATGTTTCACTTTGTGTCATATTATGACTACTTCAATGTATAATGTATTTTTATGTAGAGGGCTAAGGGATGACATATCACTTTGGTCAAAGGTTAATTGTTGTTCTAGAGCTAGATGTTTAACTAAAGATTGACATTTATCTAGAGATATATCATTAGGAACTTAGGATTGGCCAAGGAACTCTATTAAGATATTCTTATGGATGGGGGATGTACACAACAAATACAAAATGGATATTTGTACAGGTGTCTTCTATAATTATTCCATAATATCAAACGTCTTTTTATTGAATATTGATAAATGGCTTGTTCCTAGCCAAAATAGTTGATTGGATGGGTGAAGTGGTAGATGGATGTGGGCATGGTATGGTAATCTTGAACTGCTAAGTTGTGATTGCATAATTAAGATTAGATATAGGACCATTATTACTAAAAAATGATGGTGGTGGGGGACCAGATAGGATAAGTCTCAGTTGTCAGTGCACTTGTGCATGATCATGGGCTGAAAATGAGTTATTGATATAAGGTCCAAAAATGGGAATCCATGCTTACTAATACACTTATATATGGTCCCAAGTCAAGGAAGGATCACCAACACGGGTTGGTTGATTAGGAATGATTAGTAATGGTCTTGTTTGATTGATATTTGGTCTCGAATTGATAAGATGGTGGAAATATGACCTCTTGAAATATGGCCTACAACCTTATTATAGTCATGTGTACTGCATGGTAGTTCTATTAGTTATTGGCATCATTCTAGCCTTGGTACCATCCATTTGGATGATGTTATTAGTTATATTGGTTATATCTTGGTTTTTTTATGTTGGTCATTGTTGTTGCTACTGTTGGTTGTTATGTTATGAAAAGGGATTTTGATAAATTATTAGGTTCTGATTAGATGTGGAAGCTCTATGATCCAATATAATCTCTTTATTTTCTAACATATTCTTGATCTAATGTTTAATTTGCACACAATGTCACAAATTATGTCTATTAACTTGATGATACTTATAGAATTCATTTGGCCATTACCAGTCTGGATAGTCAATCCCCTCAAGATACTACTTCAAAATAGGCTAGTTAATTAGATTAGTTATGGCAAGCTTTTAAAACAAAAATTCAATGGGCTATCTAAGATCAATAAAGACATGATGAGTAGGCATAGTTCTCCTTGGAGGAGGGGTTTGTAAAAGCACAGGTTGTTGTGTTTATAGTGTTAGTCTAAGACATTGCACTTGCTATATTTACTAAAGAGGTTGTTGGTTAGGAGTAATTTACATATGGAGTGTAGGATGAGAAAATGGTATTTTCACCATTTGGACATGTCATGACTCATTTACTTCATTTTCTATTATATTCTTGTTGTAATTAAACTGCTTGGGTTTATCATAATTATTGGCCTGTGTTGGTTGGGATGCTTGCACTTGGACTTGGCTCTAGTTCTAGCCATGGTTTTAGCTCTGATTAGATGAGGTAAGGTTAATGATCCCTTTATTAATAAGGGCTATTTTTATCAACAAACCTTTGTCAATTATTTATTTAAAAGTGTATGTGCAATTTAGTTCCAAATAGTAAGATATCTCACTATGTAAATTCTTGGTAAACATAATGGCTAGTTGCTTGTCTAGTAGACTGTGGGTGAATCTACTAGCAAGGTCTCTCCATCACTGTAAATAACTTACAAATCTTTCACCAACCTTCTATTTGGCTTGCATCAAATCCATCAATGAAATCTCATGCTCAAGATTGTATGAGAAGTGTTGCACAAACTTGTTTGAAAGATCATCAAAGTCAGAAACAAAGTTTGTGGGAAATTTTAAAAACTAATCCAATGCTTATCCTGCTAGGTTCATTAAAAAAAATAGTAGAATGTATATGTCACTATAGACCACTGGTTGGTATGCAACAAAGAATTCCATCAAATAAGCCTTGGGGTCACCTTTCCCCTTGTATTTGCCAAATTTTGGTGGTTCATACCCTAGAGGAAATGGTATTTATAAATACTCCATTTTGAAATGGTAAGAACACACATCATCCAACTTAAACTTTTTGATTTGTTTCTTAGCTTGGATGGCATCAATTACATCCTTAATTTATTGTAGTTATTGGGGTGGGAAATCATAAGTAACATTGGCTTGAGGTGGAGGTTGGGTGGTCACAAGTGGATTACTTTGATTGCAATATAATGGAGGCATTTATTAGGGAATCTTGGGTTGGTTCGAGAATGGACCATGAATATGCATACGTAGATTTAGATACAATTTTTGGAATTGTATGCATTTTTGTGTGATGTTATAGTTAGGATTTGGTATATGGGCTTGGATTTGGGGAAATTATGGCTGATATGAAAGGATATGGATGTATTATACCTACTAAGGTTGAATACAGACTTGCTACTAATTAAGCATACCTGGATGATTAAGGGGAACATTTAAACCAAGGCCCTATCATTAAACTTGTGGCACATTAGGAATAAAAGGCAATTGTTGCCTAATTGGTAATTGTGAAACATTAAAACCCCTTAGTTGTATGAATCCTTGTTAGGAAGTAGACTCATGTTGGAGATTTAACATCTGTCACTAACTAATACTTGTATGCTATTGATTAAATATTATTTGTGATTGTAATGGTGTACTGGTATATGACTGAAGAGGTATGTTCATCACTGCCTAGCAAGGTGGAATATTGGTTGCTCCCTATTGAGGTGGTAGAATGTTTTACCTTTGTTGTATGGGTATGATGGAAGGTGACTATTGTTATGGAATTTTAGTCATCACTTGTTAGGGTGGAGTAATATTCACCACATTTTATTGAGGCATGGCACTGATCGATGCTTGGCTACTTAATCCTTATCGTTGGGTGCTTGAAGAAGTATCTAGTTGAGGATTAAAGGTAGTTATTTATGGTTTAGAGGTAGAAGTTCCTACACCTTACATTTATGAAGAAATCATGGTGTTGACTAGAGGCATGTTTTATTGTGGACTAGTCATTTTTGAATTTATACCACTTTGGTTTGGATTGGATGATACTTGCATATTGTCCACTATGTTTGGCTCACTATTCTATATAGAAGTAGAAGATATTTATTTGATGGTGGGGGTATTCAACATGTCTCCAACTAAAGTAATTTATGTGAATGTGTATATACATTTATTTTCTTGGCCTATTAATTTGATTAAGACTCCTATTGAAGGAGTTAACTCAATAAGGGGAGCATTTGGCATGGTCATGTTATTGAAATTGTGTTAAGTTTAGATAAATTTGGTATGTTGTCTACATCTATATGAAGTGGTCCTCCGTGAGGCCCTTTCTTGTAATAAGCATATGAGGGTTCTAATATGGCATTGACACTATAACATGAGGATTGTTAAAAGAGGCTTGTTTGATGTTCTAATTATAAAGCATGTTGTAAGGCACTCTTACTAGATTTGGTAAGTTTTCATGGGGAAATTATATCAAAAAATTATCCCTTACCTCCGTAGATCTGATTAAGACTTCATCCTTATTCACAATCAAGTAATGATTAAACAAATAAGGGTCATAAGCTCATGACATTGTAATGTAGTATGGCTATTGTTGGACTTGTTTTACAACTAAAGGTGCATTAGCTAGGTATTGTGCTATTTACTCTTGGTCCTACTATGAGTATGAAGGCATGTTGAACAAATAATGTGCTAAAGGATCTTGGATTTATTACCCTATTTGAGTGTTAGAAGGTGGATAAGGATCCATCTCACAAATGGCATCATCTCTATAGGGGTCTTGAACAAAGTCTTCTTATGCAATAACAAGGAACTAAATTTCTACAAACTTTGAAAAACTATGTCTAAAAATACAAAAGGTTCAAACTAGGTCTATCTTGGTCAAAGGATGGAGTCGTATCTCTGAAAGGGTTTATGAAAAATCTTATTATAAAATAGTATAACATCAAATGTCTAACTCTAAATGTCTCACACAAAAATGTTCAAGTGGATGAACTAAAAAAAAAATGCCAGACTCTAGGTCCAAAGTGTTCCAAATAGGTCTAATCTAGGAAAATAAAGGTTGCCAGGTCTTTTGATCAAATATGGCATCAAAATCTAGACTCAAACAAGGCATGTGCTAGGACTTTTAGCCAAACACGGTGTCAAAATATAGAATTTAAATAAAAGGATTATTTAATCTAACAAACTTAGAACACTTTGGCATAGAATAGGAACTTGATTTTTAGACATGAATTTGATCAAATTGGTATGAGGCACAAAACAAAAGGCACTTGGAGATAGATTATTTTCATCCAAATAAAGGCACAAACAAATAGTTTTTGAATTCGGGTAATGAATTAACCTAAGTTACACAACCCAAAAGAGAAATATTTATGTATAAGCCCTAATTTAGATAAGGCATAAATTGAAATAAATCAATGTTTTTATTCTAACTTCTCAAGGTTAATTTAAAAATCAACTTGGAAAAACTAGGCTCTTTGATCAAACAACTTATATAGAATTGAATGACATAATGGTACTAGACAAAGGTCCCAAAGACACGTGGTTTGGTTTCAAACATGAAACTTAGGCATAAGGTAAGATGAGTCTATGCAATAATTTGAGCAACATAATGGCATTATCACTCTCTAAAGGTATGATCAATGGTTGGATTCAAGGCTCCAAGGCACAAACTTAAAATGATTTGGATAACGTAATGTTACCCATTTCAATTAAGTGACACACACAATATTTTTAACAAAAGACTAAGGTAAAAATAAGGTATCAAATGGATTACCTAATGCCTCTTCAAACAATGGAGTGGTATGGACATAAAACTCATTTTGACATGGCACAAACAAATAAAGTTTTGGACTCAAAATACCAAGTAATTAAAAGGAAAAAGACCAAATATAACTAAGTATAACATCTTAAGCCCTAAACTAAAAATGTTGTATCATATCATTGAAATCCATCTATATACGTGCTCTTGGGAGGATTATAATTATTAATCCAAAAGTAAAAGTTCATGAAGTGGTAGGGTTTTTACACCCCCCTTCTCCCAAGAGTTTTTATGGTGACATAGACCTTCAAGCTACTCATCCTGTATCAATGATATTTACATGGTAAGTGGGGTTTGTCTAAAACTTAAGTTTTTGATCATCTAGATAGTCCAAAACATGGCTAATGCTAGAGGTGAAATACATCAATTGGATCTATATCAATTGGCTTATTATGAAAAGGTCTTATCATTTTCACAACCAATACATCTGTTAATTTCTAAGTGTAGTATGATGTCCAAATTTCCCCTACGGTCTAAGCTAGATTTCCACTAATGGAGTTTGCTTAGCTTCTTAGGAAAACATCCCATTGGGTTGTCCCAATTTATATAACCCATTGTAGAGTGGGGTTAAAGTTAATATCAGGAGATGAAACCCTAGTTCAAAGCTTCCCTAAAGAAATCATGAAGAGGTGATGAAATACCCTTCACAAATCAATTTACATAAAATATAACTAAGTTAAAATAATTTATAGGTTAATATTAGATCACCCAAACCATACGAGCTTTGGGGAGAGCCTAGACAACTTCCTTTTCATGCCTTGGACATAGGCATAATTGTAATGAAAAGGCACTTTTGGTCACCCAAGTTCCCTAAGGGGATGGGTGGAGAGCATACATGCAATCTTTACTTTTCACAAATAAACAATCAACTAATATAAAATTTTGCATAAAACAACACACTTTTGAAAACTTGAAACTTGAAGTGAATGTTAGTTTTAAGCACTAAATTGACATGTTAAGTGAAATTCTTGGCCCCTTAACCTTAGTTTGAAATTTTTTTTAAAAAATTAACAAAAACATATTAACACAAATCACTTACATTCATTTTAAGCACTTAGAATCAAATGTTCAAGACTTTGTAATTCATTTTAGGCACCAAAATGAAATTTTCAAGCATTAGAATTTGTGAATTTATGTTCTAATCGCATCTTGGCCCTGCAAAAATTAGAGGGTTTCCTTCCATTTTAAAGCATAATCAAGGATGAGAAAACAAGTTTTGGAAATATATCTCTCAATTTTACATAGATCAAAACCACAAATACATAAGGGAAAAATGCAAATCTACAAAATCGTAAGTGTCAGTGTAATAACACAAATTTCAAGAAAATAAGTATATCTTGTAAAATCACTACTCTATATGTAAAAATAAAACTAGTAGGACAAAATCTCAACTCTGAGAGTTATGATATTGCAACATAACCATAAATAGATAACCTAACCACTAGTGGTTTAGTTTTAAAATCATAACTATTTAGGTAATATCACAAGTATTACGATATTGTGACTATAGAGTCATGATATTGCAATATTGTAGATAACTCTAGTGAATAGACAAACATTAGCATAAACCATGATATTCAAGTATAAAGCCACTAATAATAGGGAAAAATCATAATTGTATAAGTTACGGTTTTTTTGTCTAGAGAGTAGATTCATGGTTTCATAGAGCAAACTCATAATTTTCCAAAAAATGTCTTCTAGCTTGGATTTTTCACCTTCTTTGGCCAACAAGATCAGATTTTGACATGACAATCATTAGTAAAATGATATATAAGGCTTTAAGATCATTTTTTGGGGTGCATGTTCCATCGGGCATGCCATTTATGATCAAGGAATCCAAGAAGGGAGGTTAGATCAAGTGTTAGAACAAGTAATAAAAAATGAATTAAAACACACTAACATGCTAACACTTAAATAGATCAAAGGAGGAACTTAATGGAAAAAATACAATTGAAAACCCAACTAAAATTCAAATAAAAACAATCCTTACCTTCTTTGAGAGATCCAAATGACTTGTTCGTGGCTTACTTGGCTTATACTCAAAGAGTTTTTGGCAATGGAGTTTGTAGTCTTTGCTCATCTCCTTGGCACTATCGTTGGCTTGCTTGATATATCTTATGCTTGTAACTTGGCTCAATATTTTGGAATTATAACACTTATGGATACAAATCATGATTCAAAACTTGTATTATAACTCTATTATTTCCAAGCCCTCTCTTCAATACCCAATGGCTTGTATTTATAGCAAATGGAATTAAGCCCAACCAAAGGTGAGCCAATATGGAGTTAACGCTTGGAATGGGTTCAAACCTAACCAAAGTGAGTTAATTAAACCCATTAGAGTTAAAATGTGTCAAAAGATCATGATTTTCAATGAATAGGCATGGGTGAGATATTTGGAGATATTTCCAAAGGCTTGACAACTCATAAAAGGTAATCATGAAAAGCTAGGATATTTCATACTTTTTAATTTCTTTATTTATTTATTCATTAATTACACATGGATAATTCAAATAGGTTTTTAATTTATTTTAGCATTTTAATTAATTCTAATTATCCATTTATCTCTTTCAAGATTTTATTGTATGTGTGTACTTGCCCCACTTAATAGGTCTATAAACCAAATTGCATATTATGATGCCATAGGATGAATAGAGATGAATTCATGAGAGGTTTTTGTTGCTTATGGTAGGATACCCTAATTAGGGATGTCTCAATGAGATTATGAGCTTTGGTGAATGATGCATAAGTAAATTTGGGATATTAAGTGATTCTTAGGCTTAATTTACAATGGTTGTTAGGAATCGGTCTAAATTCTAGTCGAAGGCGATTGGTGGCCAGTTTTAGGTGTGTATACTTTCAACATTTTTTAGATCTACCCTACTTTTTAGAGTTATTACTAATGTTTTTAGGCTATATTTGGATTGATTGTAGCTATTTTTATGTTTGGTGAGTCCTCTAGAATTATTTTGTATTGGATCTTATTATAGGGATTATGATCCATAGTAAAAAAAAAACCCCACCATTAACTTTAATAAAAAACAAGATTTCATCTAACTCTACCACTTACACCTAGCCTCAAAGAAGAAACTAACCCAATAACCAAAAGGGGTCATGTTGAGGGTATTTAACTTGAACTAGGGTTTTAAAATTCATTCCTATACTGATAATAATGCATGATGATCACCAATTAATTTACAAGAGAACTAACATGACCAAATGCCACACAAAAGTACACTATCCTTAGTGCATCTATTCCTATCTAGGAAAAATAAAAGAGATAAATGTCCAAAACCATAACCTAAGAAAACTATTAGAATGCCTAAATGATCATTCCTTACATTTAATATTGACACATCAATATGAAGTCACCTGTATATTCTACCTAGGAAGAAAGCACTTTAAAGATCATGGTAGTAAAAGTAATGGTTCAAATCCTTAATTCTACCCTAGTTCCTAGTTTATGAAAAGGGTTCAGAAAAGCCTTAAAATAAGTTTGCATAAGAGACTAATTTTTTTCATAATATATTACACTTGTTTAATAATATATATGGAGTACACTTAGATAATTAGATAAATTTTATGCGTTATTCAATTGAATATCCACCTATCATTTTGAAGTGGTTTCAATAAGCATAAAGTTTACTAGCAATTTTCCTTTTTTCGAGTTGATTTAAAAACCATACAAATTTAATTGAAATATCCAAGAATAAAATCACCTATTTGTTTAACTAGTAAATTTTATCCATTTTACATGCATTTAAAATATTAGGTTTGATAATTTTAACATTTGGGTATTTAATTTTGTTGGATTCCAAACCAACTTTAAAGAAAAAAATACTAAAATCATGCTTTTACAATCATCTTTAAAAAACAACCTAAAATAATAGTTAGTAATGAGTTTTTTAAAATCTAATTAATGGAATTACATTCCATGTCTAAATCAAATCTGCCCTAAGTCTGAGATTTGAATTTTAGGTATTTATTTTTCTTAGTTCCAAATGGGTTTTAACAAGGTTGCGAAGGGTAGTAAGGCACTAAAAACTTGATTATTTAATCAAAAGAGCTAAAAGTCATTTAATTTACAAAAAAATGCTCACAAAACCAAGGATAAATTTTATAAACAAAAACTTATATTTTATGTTTTTACCTATATAGATAGGTTATTATTAGATTTATTTATTTATTTTATTCATAAGATGCAACTGGTCAAATGAAATATTCTAATTAAAATATGAACCATTTAAATTCCATCTAATAGAATTTATGTAAAAATGTTGTTTTCATTCATTCAATGTCTCTAATAATGGGTTTATATAATAAAACATTACTTACACATACACACACACACACACACCAAAAAGGTTAGTTTTAATCAATTCCAAATGAATTAGAGAAATTAAAGTTTTATTAATTCAAGATTTAATAAAAGTGGCAAGTATAATATAATGCTATGTCAACATAATTTTTGATTAACTATCTTATTTATTGGTGATATAAATTCACATGCATGTTGGATTATTGATTTATATAAGAGAGAACCAACACAAAAAATAATGAAAAATAAAGGCCTCGAGGCATGTATATAATAGAGCAATAGGGTTTGAAGATACTAGCCCTTCTTTCAATCAAAGGTAAAAATTTAAGGGTTATGGTATTAATTCAAGATCAATAAGTTTAATAAATATACTAAATCAAGAGTAGGATGAGACTTCACATTATTATAAGAATTTTAATAGGAATTTAACAAGTTATAAAAGGTCAAATATAAGGTTCGTACCTAAAATTTAAATCATTTATGCAGTTCAAGTTTATAAATTGAAAAGCTCATTGAGTTTTTCATTAAAATGGATTGAATACTTCTTAATTTAATTTTTATTTTTAAGGTAAGTGTTACAAGTTAGAGAGAGTATATGCATGTAACACACACAAAATATAATTCAACATATACTTTTTCTTGGGTACAAAAGTATGTTTTTCATCTTGGGTTAAAATGATAGTTTCAATTAGTGTGATGGATTCTGAATTGAGCATGATTTTCATAAAATATATGATCCTAAAAATATATTATAAATATATTATTCATAAAATAAAATTGATTAAAAATATTAATATAATATTCATCAAACACACTCTCATTCTCTCTCTCTCTCTCTCTCTCTCTCACACACACACACACACACACACACACACACACACACACACACACACACACACACACACACACACACACACACACACACACACACACACACACACACACACACACACACACACACACACACACACACACAAACACACTTATATATACACATATACATGTAAATGAAAATGAATACACTTTCCATAGTATAAAATGCATACATATAATTTTCCATGGCTCCAAAAATAAAAATATATAACCATGCTTGGATTATGCAATGCTTATCACCATAGTTGGGGGATGGAATCCACTATCCCACCCTATTCAAGGGTTAAGGAATGGATTATTCCATCCCTTTTTAATACAACCATGTAATTATTTAGGGGTTAAGGGATGAAATAGTGTCTCTAGCCCTTTTTTCGATCATCTTCCCTGCCTCTGTGTGTGTGTGTGTGTGTGTGTGTGTGTGTGTGTGTGTGTGTGTGTGTGTGTGTGTGTGTGTGTGTGTGTGTGTGTGTGTGTGTGTGTGTGTGTGTGTGTGTGTGTGTGTGTGTGTGTGTGTGTGTGTGCGCGCGCGCGTGCACGCACACGCGTGTGTATTTCAAATAAATAAATATAGTCATACTATATTAGATTTGATAATTATTTCCATCCATTTTTAAAACAACCATGAAATTATTTGGGGGGTAGGGTGAAAGAGTATCACCAACCTTTTGGCTGATCTCCTTCCCTCCCTATGTGTGCATGTGTGTACATATATATATATATATATATATATGTAATATATACATATTTTACATATGTACTATATACATTTATTACACACACATGCATACATACATATATACATACATACAATTTATTTCATTAAAGATACACACAAATCTATTAATAAATAGGATATTTTTTATAATTTTATTTGTTTAAAAGTGATTTTGATTATAATGAACTTTATGTTAATTCCAATTCTTTTTCAAAATAGAGAAATTTTTGAAACACATATTAATAACTCATGATAAATCAACAACATTTAAATCAACTCATTATCCCTTCATAATAATCTTATCCATATACATTAATTCAAGATGCAAACACACTCATATTTAAATTAAGAGGATAAGAGAACTTATCTAAATCTATTATATTTGAACTCTTTCAATTAATGTATCTACTTTTATTTTATTTATTAAAATTATCAAAATAAGTCAAATCAAAATTAAATCTCTTTTCTAAACACATAAACCCAAAAATAATGGTAACATAAGAGGCCTACTTCTTTTCCACAACTTACCAAGCATATTAAAAGCATCCAAAATTCCACAATAAGACCTCCAACTCCATCTCCCTGGATCCACCTTCCAAAAAAATCTCCCCATGGCTAGTCAAATACAAAATCAAATAATTCACAAAAGGTTTTCTTCCACTATTGATGCAGAGCTATTGGGGAGAAGTCACATAACCTTCATAAACTGATATTTGTCATGATCACAATAGCTTGTTCCTTGGTTCTTTGACTTAATAGCCTTCTTGATCATATGTAACTATGTATTTTTATTCTAAAAACAATTATTTATATAACATAACCTCTATCATGATACATTCAATTCATACACCATCTCATACACCCCTTTTTCTTCACAAACTTCTTCTTTGGTGTTCACTAGCTTTCACACTAGGTAACCCTTGGGGTCTCTAGGTCCAAAACAAGAATTAGGTTTCAACTGAGAAAAATTAAGGAATATATAATTTTTAATTATCATAAAAAACCTATATATACCCTTTTTAAGGAACCTAATTAAATTTTATATGTTCTTTCTGCTATTCAAGATCTTTGCAATGCTAGGAGGCTTTTAGCCCTTTTTTGAGGTTTTCGACTGGGTCCATTCATTATAATAACTATTTTGGAGGAATAATCACTTTAATAGACTTATATTATCCCCTTTTAGATGTGTACCAAGTTACATGATTGAACTCCCTTTCTAGATGACATTTCCTTTGTAAAACCACTCTTCTTTAGGCCTAATTAGGCCTATTCCAACCCTTGATGGTCAAATCCATACTTGTATGGTTCATAGAATTTTTAAACCACTTAAATAAATTAGATCACATGGAATAATTCAAGATTAATTTTTTTTGTAATTTTTTAATGGTGAAATCTTTTGGAATTAATGAAACCCTAATGCTAGGGTTTATAACCTTTCTGCATAGGTTGAGGGCTTGTTAAATCCATAACTTGAGTTATATACCACTTCAACATACTAAATAACCTTATTTATAACTGTATATACCCATTTAACCTTTCCCAATAGGTAAAATTATTTGTCATATCCATTTCATGCTTGAAAATAAGAAAATATAGTTGACTGTGAGCACTTTATGATTGTGATAGGGGTTATATACTATGTTTTCTATCCCATAAGCATCTAGGGTTCAATAGGGTTTAATGAATATCTCATTTATTTATAATAAAACTCAAACATACCTCTTGATCAATATATATTCACTCCCTTCCTTAGTAACAATCAATCACATTAAGGATTGACTATGTCAACCATCATACAACTATGTAAACCATGGGTTTGATTGTTATACCTATAGTTGGTCAAACATAGAAAATTGTCTATAAGATCTTCATGGTATAATAAGTCCTCTTGTTCTCTATCAATTTCCAAAAAATATTACTCATAGACACAAATCAATAATGAACATATAGGAAATAAGGGTTTTTTAATGGCACACAGGGTTTTTAGTAACTGAATGTTTCCTTAAACCTCCTCAAGGTCTTAAAGGTTCTTATTAGGTCTTATAAGCCTTAATTCCACTATATTTCCATCCATCAAACAATCCTCATCCAAATATTCTTCATTATTCCTTTCATACCTTGACTCCATTTCTCAATACCCTATACACAGGGTTTAGTCTGCTTACACAAAGTTCTCTTAGTCTTATGAATATTCCAAAAGGTGGAAACATTGTCCAATACCCACTGTCATAACTATAACCTCTTTATCATCACAAGGTCATTCACTATTTCCATATTCATACTAATTTTGGTGTTTATGCCTTTTCTCCTTGTTTAAACTATGCACATAAAATTATGATTGTAACTAAAAAAGAGTGATTCATTCATGGATTATGCATTAAATTTTATTCCTTTCATGGATTCAACGTAAATATAGACTAATAAACTTATACTTGACTGCAATATCTATGATTGTCTCAACATATTGAGAGTCTAGGTCTCATGCACCAATATTTACCTTCTTTCTTGATTGTATTAGAACCTAAAGAGTTTATTGAATTCAATATTCTTGCATTTTGAGTTTCACTTATAGTATAGGTTTTCATCCCAAAACCTACACAACTTCAACACATACAATAATATATACTTATGATAAGATAAATTTCACCAACTTGCAAAGAGAAACACTCCAATACCCTTTTCTCTTGAGCCTATAACCACAATATTCCAACCTACATTCTTTGTCAAGGTACAACTTAAGACATATGCTAGCACATTTAAGGTTTTAAAGAACTTCAAGGGCAACATGAAATCAATATGATAATATATACTTCATGCATAATCCACAACAAACTCTTTACTTTATTCAAATAACTATTAACAATTATAATATAGTCCTTTCAAGGAATTGAATTCCTTCTTGATGAGCTTTTACAATTTCTCCTTTCTCATATTCTCCTCTCTTCTTGGAGACCACCTACCTCTCCTCTATGCCCTCTATCTCCTCAATACAATGACTCTTTTTCTCCTTCAATGTAGGATCTTGCATAGAAGTTACATCAACGTCTTGGCCATAAATACCTCAACATACCAAGGGTGATATTTCACTAATTCAAATATATTAGTTTAAGAATTAAGCATGAAATATATTAAGACCTTTTTCTTATGACTTGTATGACCCCTAAAACCAACTTTACCCATCCAATCACACAAAATAACCATCCTAGATTCTTGACATATATTTAAATTTTCAAATTCTTTTTTTTTGAGGAAAAAATCCAAACACCCTCAAGATTTGATCCTATGACTCTTAGAGACTTATAATGACCTCAAATACATAACATGGACCAGAAAGGTCTCTTGACACACACACTTACACTCCAAACTTGACCAACTTGACTTCACAAGACCAAAATACAAAATGAATGTCTTTTTGCCTTGCATCATACTCCCTAAGAGGGATAAAACTTGTACCATAAGTATTTATCCTTGCCTTCCAATTTATCCTTTGAGGGTCCTTCACATTCATAGGATTTTTATGCTTCATTATTTATTCCTTCTTGCTTGCCAAACTCTCATTTGTCCTCTTCTTAGTCTTGTATAATTTCCTTGTCCATGCATCTTCTTCCTCCATGAATTTTCCATCTACTATAGCTCATTAATTATTGTATATTCCATATTTTTCAAGCCATTTTTAACCTTCTTAGGCTTAGATGCAACCAACTTGTATGCATTTGTCTTCTTCGTGCTTGCTTCATGGCTTCTTTTTTCATCAATCTCACTTGTGGCTTGCTTGTCTAGAGATTATTGCTTCTTATTCATGCTATCATATTTGTCATGAGGCTATATTGGAATATCATTCATGTCAACCTCCATCCTTTGATGATCTACACCATCTTTTTCTACCTCTTCTTCAATCTTTTTGACATTTGGATGCCTTTTCCTCTAACCTTGCTCACTATGCAAGAGAAACTTCTTGTTATTTTCATCCATATCATAGTAAATTGTTACTTTACCAATAATTGGCCTCCCATATACATTTTTATCAAATTTTAACTCAGTTTTAGCTTGCCTAAATGAATATCTCACCTTATTGGCTTCTTTATGCTCTATTTTCTTGCCAGTTTGCATAAATTCTTGTGATCCTCTTTGCTTCTCCTTATATATCCTTTCCTTGACTTTTTCTTACTATAATTCCTCTATTTTCAGCATCTTAAATGGACTAAACATTTCCTCTATCATCCTAAATTCCTCTTGCAAATTTTTTGTATCCTCTTCTTCCAAATCTTTATCAAACTTTGGCTCACATTGTTCTTCACTTGTTTGGATAGCTTGTTCTTTATCATCTCCTTAGACTCCCTCATTGTTGAGAGTCATATAATCCTCCTCATGATGCATACCATTTTTCTCAAACACTCTTTTATGTGTTTCTTCATCACCTTACTTTGTTACACATCCATTCATCAATGCCATGGTTTCCATATATAAGAAATCTTCACTATTTTAGTCAAAGTCACTTATGTCATCATATACAACTTTGGAAAACAAATATTGTAAATACACATATTTTTTATTCATTATTTTCCTTGTTCACATGGATATATATTTCCTTCACTTTCTTGGTTTGCTTGCACCATCTTACTTATTTGCTTTGTAGGCTTGTTAGCTCTATCTACCTTCATGCTTGCTTGGAGTACACCTGTAACTTGATATTATTGTGATATTACCATGATTTTCACAATCCATTTATTGCCTTATATCTTCTTATGCTTCCAATTAATTTTATTTGCATCACTCTCATTCCTCATCCCTTGGTCATGTATCTTACCAACTTGATGTTCTTTGCCTTTTGCTCTTGTCTTCCATGCTTGTGCTTGTTTTTCAACCATGCTTTTGCTTTGTTTGACCTCTTATTTGAGGTGCATATCTTTCTTCTCATCACCTATGTGTTTCATCCATTTAGGCCATACATATCCATTCCCTTTGTTCTTTTCTTGAGGGCTGAAATCTATCCTTGTTTACCTCAACCTACATATCATACTTTTTTCTTAATTTAGGCAATCAAAATCAACATGTAAGCACTCATTTAACTCCAATGGCATCTAATACAAGCTTATCTATTCCTTTATGTATTCATGATTGAACTTAAAGTCTTTTTGGGTGACCTAATTATCTTCTTGGTGTACCATTTCTTTTGTTTCAATTTATATGCATGGCAATGCATCATTTAACTCCTCTTTCTCTTCATTTTATACATGTGATATTTCTTAAATATCCTTCACTTTGTATTATTCTTTCCATTTAATGGGTGATGTTCTTGGCTTATTATTCATCACCATGGAGGCCTCATTCTTGTCCTTCATCAATTTATTCTTCATACCTGCAAACATAAACTCAAAAGAAATGTTAGGATACAAAACTAGAGACCATATAGTCTCTTTGAATGTCCTTAACATGGAAAATTTCCATCTTATCTTCTTATCTTCAACCTCATGTGCTCTTCTTATCACTTCTTCTCTTCAATGATAAATATATTTTTAATAGCTCTTTTTTGTTTCTCATTTGAAAACATCTCTCCTCTCATGTCTCTTTGGCCTACATTCACTTTCTTTTTCTCATTCTTCAAGACACCTTTCTTGTGCCTTCTTCTCACAAGTGACTCTAGTGGCCACTTCAATCTTTTCCTCATATGCCAACCAGTCCATTGTATTTCTTATTCTCTTATAATATTTATAATGATATCTATCCTCTCTATATCTTTCCCCAATTCTCTTATTATATCCTCTATTTCTCTTTTTATGTCCATCTCCTCCGTTCTTCTTTCTTTTTTTGGCCTATTAAGACCTTTCTCTTAGCAAGTCTATCTACCTTGCCTCTTAGACCTATTTTGGGCCTTTCCTATTCTTTGATTCTTCACTTTGGATCTCTTCTTAACCTTTTTGACTCTCTTTTGGAGTCTTCTTTCTTCCTCTCTTATCTCTTGGAGCTTTAATGTTCTCTTATTCCTCTATCTTTTCTAATCTTTCCTTGACTAGTTTCTTTTCCTTCTCAAAGGACTTTGGGGTTGTTGTTATTATCTCCTCAATCTATTATTCCTATATTATAACCTCATTTGAACAAACCTGCAACCTTTTATCCCTTGATACCTTGAAAGGTTATCTCTCATGCCTATCTCATGGCATTATACATTCCTCTCAAATTAACAAAATGTAAAGAATTAGAAACATAATTTTTACCCAAGCATACCTTTCCATGATCTGTTACCAAATGATGAATAAATATTTGGGAGAATTCACATAACCTTCACAAACTAATATTAAACCCAATTGGTCACTTTCATTGGTTATGCTTGTCATGATCGCACTATCTTGTTCCTTAGTTCTTTAAACTAATAGACTTATTGATAATATGTACCTATGTATTGTTATCCTCAAAACAATTATTGATATAATATAACCTCTCTCATGAGACATTCAATTCATACGCCATCTCATACACCCCTTTTTCTTCACAAACATCTTCTTTGGTGTTCATTAGCTTTCACACTAGGTAACCCTTGGGGTCTCTAGGTCCAAAACAAGAATTAGGTTTCAATTGATCAAAATTATAGAATATATAATTTTTACTAATCATAAAAAACCTATATACACCCTTTTTAAGTAACCCAATTCACTTCTATACCTTCTTTCTACTATCCAAGCTCTTTGTAACAATATGAGGCTTGTGGCCCTTTCTTGATGTTTTACACTGGGTTAATTCCAATCTAAACACTATTTTGGAGGAATAGTCAATTTAATGGACTTATTTCATCCCATTTTATATGTTTACCAAGTTCCATTACTGAACCCCCTTTCTAGATGACATTTCCTTGGTAAAACCACTCTTCTTTAGGCCTAATTAGGCCTATTCCAACCCTTGATGGTCAAATCCATACTTTTATGGTTCATATAATTTTGAAACCACTTCAATAAATTAGATCACATGGAATAATTTAAGATTAAAAAAAATTGTAATTTTTTAATGGTGAAATATCTTGGAATCAATGGAATCCTAAATCTTTCTTTAGAGGCTAAGGGCTTGTTAAATCCATAACTTGAGTTATATACCACTTCAACATACTAAATAACCTTGGTTAGGTATATGTGGACCCATTTCACCTTTCCAAATAGGTAAAATTCTTTGTCATATTTGTTTCATGCTTGAAAATAAGAAAACATAGTTGATTGTGAGCACTTTATGACTGTGATAGGGGTTATATACTCTATATGCTATCCCATAAGAATCTAGGGTTGAATAGGGTTTAATTAATATCTAATTAAGTTATAAAAAACTCAAACATGCCTCTTGATCAATCTATATTAACTTCCTTCCTCAAGAACAAGCAATCACATTAAGGACTGCCTATGTCAACCATCATACTACTATGTAAAACATGGGTTTGATTGTTATACCTATAGTTGTTTAAATATAGAAACTTGTTTATAAGATATTAATGGTATAATAATTCATATTATTCTCTATCACTATCCCAAATAGATTACTCATAGACACAAATCAATAATAAACATATAGGAAACATGGGTTTTTAGTAACACACAGGGTTTTTAGTAACTGAATGTTTCCTTCAACCTCATCAAGGTATTATAGGTTACTATTAGGTCTTATAATACTTAATTATAGTATATTTACATCCATCAAACAATCTTCATCCAAACAGTCTTCATTCTTCCTTTCATACCTTGACTCCATTGCTCAATACCCTATACATAGGGTTTAGTTTACTTACACAGAGTTCTCTCAGTCTTATGAATATTACAAAAGGTGGAAACATTGTCCAATACCCACTATATTAATTATAACCTCTTTATAATCACAAGGTCATTCAATATTTCCATATTCATTCTAATTTTTATGTTTAGACCTTTTCTCCTTATTTAAACTATGCACACAAAATTCTGACTGTAACTAGAAAAGAGTGTTTCATTCATGTCTTATGCATTTTAGTCCATTAATTTCATGGATTCAAAATAATTATATACCAATCAACTTATACATGACTACACTATCTATGACTGCCTCATCATATTGAGTGTCTAGCTCTCATGCATCAACATTTACCTTCTTTCTTGACTATAGCAGAACCTAAAGAGTTTCTTGAATTCAATATTCTCACATTAAGAGTTTACTTATAGTATAGGTTATCATCCCCAAACATGCACAACTTCAACACATATGAGAATATATACTTATGATAAGATACATTTCACCAACTTACAGAGAGAAACACTCCAATACCCTTCTCTCTTGAGACTGTAACCATAGTCTTCCAACCTGCAATCTTTGTCAACCTAAAACTTAACACATATGCTAGCATATTCAAGGTTTTTAAGAAATTCAAGGGAAACATGAAATAAATACAATAATATATACTTCATGGAGAATCCACAACAAACTCTTTACTTTATTCAAAATAATATTAATAATTACAATACAATCTTTCTAAGGATTTGAATTCCTTCTTAAGGAGATTTTAAATTTTTTTATTTCTCAGATTCTCCTCTCTTCCTGGAGACCACCTACCTCTACTCTACACCCTCTATCTCATCAATACAATGACTCTTTTTCTCCTTTCAATGTAGGCTCTTGCTTGGAAGCTACATCAACTTCTTGGCCATAACTACCTCAATGTACCAAGGGTGATCTTTCACTAATTAAGATGTCTTAGTTTAAGTATTAAGCATGAAATGTATTAAGACCTCTTTCTTATGACTTGTATGACCCCTAAAACCAACTTTACCCTTCTAATCACACAAAATAACCCTCCTATATTCTTGACATATATTTAAATTTTCAAATTCTTATTTTTGGAGCAAAAACTCCAAATACCCTCAAGACTTGATCCTATGACTCCTAGAGACTTATAATGACCTCAAATACATAACATGGAACTAGAAAGGTCTCTTGACATACACACTTACACTCCAAACTTGACCAACTTGACTGCATCATACTCCCCAGGAGGGAGAAAACTTGAGCCACTAGTCTTTTTACTTACCTTCTAATTTATCATTTGAGGGTCCTTGACATTCACAGGATTGCTATGCCTCATTATTTCCTCCTTTTTGCTTGCCAAACTCTTGCTTGTCCTCTTTTTGGTCTTTTCTAACTTCCTTGTCCATGCATCTTATTCCTCCATGAAGTGTTACATCTCCTATAGCTCCTTAATTATTATATATGCCATATTTTCTAGGTCATTTTGAACCTTATTAGGCTCAGCTACAGCCAATTTTTATGCATTTATCTTCTTCATGCTTGCTTCATGGCTTCTTTTCTCATCAATGTCACTTGTGGCTTGCTTATCTAGAGATTCTTGCTTCTTATTCATGATATAATATTTGTCATGAGGCTCTATTTGCCTCTCATGCATGTAAAAATCCATCCTTTGATGATATACACTCTCTTGTTTTGCCTCTTCTTTAATATTTTTGACATTTGGATGCCTTTTCCTCTCACCTTGCTCACTATGCAAGAGCAACTTCTTGTTCCTTTCATCCATATCAAAGTAAATTATTAATTAACCAATACTTAGCCTCCCATATACATGTTTATCTAATTTAAACTCGTTTTTATCTTTCCCAAATGAATATCTCACCTTATTGCCATCTTTATGCTTTATTTTCTTGCTTATTTGCTTGCTAGTTTGCACAACTTCTTGTGCTCTTCTTTGTTTCTCCTTATATATCCTTTCCCTAAATTTTTATTGACGTAAGTCATATATTTTAAGCCTATTTAATGGAATAAAAATTTAATCTATCATCCTCAATTCCTCTTACAACTTTTATGCATCCTCTTCTTCTAAATCTTCATCAAACTTTGGCTCACATTGTTCTTCACTTGTTTGGACAGCTTGTTCTTTATCTTCTACTTAGACTTCATCATTGTTGAGAGTCATATCAAACTTATCATGATGTATACCATTTTACTCAAACACTCTTTGAGGTGATTCTTCCTCACCTTAATTTGCTACACATCCATTCATCAATGTCATGGTTTCTATATACAAGAAATCTTCACCATTTGAGTCAAATTCACTTATGTCATCATATAAAAATTTGGAAAATAAATATTTTAAATACACATATGTTTTATGAATTATTTTCCTTGTTCACATGACTGTACCTTTCCTTCACTTACTTGGTTTACTTTCACCATCTTGCTTATTTGCTTTGTAGGCTTGCTATCTCTATCTACCTTCATGCTTGCTTGGAGTACACCTGTAACTTGATCTTATTGTTCTCTTACCATGATTTTCACCATCCATTTACTAACCTATATCTTCTTGGGATTCCAATTTATTTTCTTTGACTCACTCTCATGCCTCATGCCTTGGTCATCTATCTTAAAAACTTGATGTGCTTTGCATTTTGCTCTTGTCTTCCATGCTTGTGCTTATTTTTCAACCATGATTTTGCTTTGTTTGACCTCTTATTTGAGTTTCATCTCCTTCTTATCATTATCTATGTGTTTCAACCATTTAGTCCATACATATTTATGCCCTTGTTATTTTCTTGAGGGATAAAATCTATCCTTCTTTTCCTCAACTTGTATATTATA
The DNA here is from genome assembly GCA_037957365.1 of Torreya grandis. NCBI lineage: Eukaryota > Viridiplantae > Streptophyta > Pinopsida > Cupressales > Taxaceae > Torreya > Torreya grandis. The sequence continues at coordinate 21,739 of JARHVA010008529.1, read as the reverse complement.
CTTTTCTTCTTCATTTAGGTAATCAAAATTATCATGTAAGCACTCATTTACCTCTAATGGTAGATGATACAATCTTATCTCTTCCTTGATGTATTCATGATTGAACTTCAAGTCTTCTTGGGTGACCTTCTTATCTTCTTGGTGTACCATTTCCTTTGTTTCAACTGATATGCATGGCAATGCATCATTGAACTCCTTTTTCTCTTCATTTTCTACATGTGATATGTATTCAATCTCCTTCACTTTGTATTATTATTTCCATTTGATGGGTGATGTTCTTGGCCCATTATTCATCAATTTATTCTTCATACCTAAAAATACAAACTCAAAATCAATGTTAGAATACAAAATTAGAGAGCATATAGTCACTTTGAATGTCCTTGGCATCGAAATCTTCCATCTTCTCTTCTTATCTTCAACCTCATGTGCTCTTCTTGGTACTTATTTCTCCATCTTGTTATCTTTAGTGAGAAATATCTTCTCAATATATCTTTATTTTTTATCATTTGGAAACATATATCCTCTCATGCCTCTTTGGCCTTCCTTCTCTTTCTTCTTCTCATTCTTTAAGACACCTTTCTTGTTCTTTCTTCTTCTCACAAATGACTCTAGTGGCCACTTAACTCTTTTCCTCATATGACAAATAGTACATTGGATTTCTTATTCTCTGATTAGATTCATCATGAACACTATCTGATCTATATATTTCCTCAGTTCTCTTATTATATCCTCTATTTTGGATCTCTTATTAACCTTCTTGACTCTATTTTGGAGTCTTCCTCTCTTCTCTCTTCGAGCTTCAATGCTCTCTTTTTCCTCTATCTTTTCTAGTCTTTCCTTGACTAGTTTATTGTCCTTCTCAAAGGAATTTAGGTATGTTTTTATTATCTCCTAAATATGGTATTCCTATATTCTGACCTCAATGGATCAAACTTTTAACATTTTCTCCCTCAATACCCTGCAAGGTTATCTCTCATGCCTATCTCATGACATTATGCATTCTTCTCAAATTAATATAATGTAAAGAATTTAAAACATAATTTTTACCCAAGAATAAATTTTGATACCAAATGATGCATATATATTTTGGATAAGTTTCATAACCTTCATAAACTAATTTTAAACCCAACTGGTCACTTGCATTGGTTATTCTTGTCATGATCACACTATCTTATTCCTTAGTTATTTGACTTAATAGACTTATTGATCATATGTACTTGTGTCTTGTTATACTTAATAAAACTATTGAGAGAATAAAACCTCTCTCATGAGATATTAAATTCATACACCATCTCATACACCCCTTTTTCTTTATAAACTTCTTCTTTGGTGTTCACTAGCTTTCACACTAGGTAACCCTTAGGGTCTCTAGGTATAAAAAAAGAATTATGTTTCAAATAATCAAAATTAAGGAATATATAATTTTTAATGATCATAAAAAAATTATTTATACCCTTTTAAAATAACCCAATTCATTTTTATCCCATCTTTCTACTATCCAAGCTGTTTGCAATGTTAGGAGGCTTATAGCCCTTTCTTGAGGTTTTCCAATGGGTTCATTTAATATAATCACTATTTTGGAGGAATAATACCTTTAATAGACATATATTATCCCCTTTTATATGTGTACCAAGCTACATGAATTTAATCCCTTTCTAGATGACATTTCCTTTGTAAAGCCACTCTTCTTTAATTCTAATTAGGCCTATTCCAACCCTTGATGGCCAAATATGTACTTATAGGGTTCATATAAGTTTTAAAACACTTGAAAAAATTATGTCACATGGAATAATTCAAGATTACAAAATTTTGTAATTTTTCAATGGTGAAATCTCTTGGAATCAATGAAACTCTAATGCTAGGGTTTACAACCTTTCTTTAGAGGCTGAGGGCTTGTTAAATCCATAACTTGAGTTATATACCACTTCAACATACTAAATCACCTTGGTTAGGTCTATATGGACCCATTTAAACTTTTAAAATGGTTAAAATTCTTTTTCATATCCATTTTATGCTTAAAAATAATTAAAAAAAATTAATTGTGAACACTTCATGACTGTGATAGGGGTTATATACTCTTTGATATCCCATATGCATATAGGGTTAAATAGAGTCTAATTAATATATCATTAATTTATACCACAAATAAAACATAACTCTTGATCAATCTATATTCACTCCCTTCCTCAAGAACAAGCAATCACATTAAGGACTGATTATGTCAACCATCATACAACTATGTAAAACATGGGTCTGATTGTTATACCTATAGTTGTTCAAATGTAGAAACTTGTATATAAGATATTCATGGTATAATAAGTCCTCTTATTCTCTATCACTATCCAAAATATAGTACTCATAGACATAAATCAATAATGAACATACATGAAATAGAGGTTTTTTAGTGGCACACAGGGTTCTTAGTAACTAAATGTTTCCTTCAACCTCCTCAAGGTATTAAAGGTTATTATTAGGTCTTATAAGCCTTACTTACACTATATTTATATCCATAAAAAAATTATCTTCCAAATAGTCTTCATTCTTCCTTCCATACCTTGAATCCATTGCTCAATACCCTATACATAAGGTTTAGTCTACTTACACAGAGTTCTCTCAATCTTATGAATATTCCAAAAGGTGGAAACATTTTCAAATACCCACTATCATAAATATAACCTATTTATAATCATAAGGTCATTCAATATTTTCATATTCATACTAATTTTGGTGTTTAGACCTTTTCTCCTTGTTGAAACTGTACACGTAGAATTCTAACTGTAACTAGAAAAGAGTGATTTTTCATGGATTATACATTAAATTACATTCATTTCATAGATTCAACATAACTATATACCAATCAAATTATACCTTATTTCACTATCTATGACTGTCTCAACATATTGAGAGCCTAGGTCTCATGCACCAACATTTACCTTCTTTCTTGACTATAACAAAACCTAATGAGTTTCTTGAATTTAATATTCTTATATTCTAAGTTTCAATTATAGTATAGGTTCTCATCCCAAAACCTATGAAACTTCAACACATAAAATCATATATACTTATGATAAGATACATTTCATGAACTTGCAAAGAGAAACACTCTAATACCCTTGTCTCTTGAGATTGTAACCATAGTCTTCTAACCTACATTCTTTGTCAACCTCAAACTTAACACATATGCTAGCCTATTAAAGGTTTTAAAGAAATTTAAGGGAAACATGAAATCAATACAATAATATATACTTCATGGAGAAGCCACAACAAACTCTTTACTTTATTTAAAACACTATTAATAATTATAATACAGTCCTTCCAAGGACTTGAATTCTTTCTTGAGGAGATATTAAAATTTATTATTTCTCATATTATTATCTCTTCTTAGAGATGACCTACCTCTCCTATATGCCCTCTATCTCCTTAATATAATGACTCTTTTTCTCCTTTCAACATAGGCTCTTGCTTGGAAGTTACATCAACTTCTTGGCCATAACTACCTCAACGTACCAAGGGTGATATTTCACTAATTCAAATGTCTTATTTTAAGAATTAATCATGAAATGTATTAATACATCTTTTTTATGACTTTTATGACCCCTAAAACCAACTTTACCGATCCAAACACACACAATAGCCCTCCTAGATTCTTGACATATATTTAAATTTTTAAATTATTGATTTTGGAGGGAAACTTTGAACACCCTCAAGACTTGATCCTATGACTCTTATAGACTTGTAATGACCTCAAATACATAACATGGACCTATAAATGTCTCTTAACACACACACTTACACTCCAAAATTGACCAACTTAACTTCTCAAGACCAAAATACAAAATGAATGTCTTCTTCCTTGATGTTGCTGCATCAACTACAATCCAAAAAATTATCATAGATGGAGGGGAGTGATCTTTGTACATAGGTATTTTATTGTAATATAAGATGAATAATTTCATTAAAAATCATTACAAGGCCATGTGGGGTTACTTGCACAAATAAACCTATGCTTGTAATTTTATTAAAAATCAAAAAGTCATTTTTACAAGCCCATACCTTTCTTACATTTTTAATAAATTCTCTCAAGAAACATATGGGTTTACCTGGACAAGTAAACCCACTTCCTTGTATACAAATAATAAATTATTACATGCTCACATAGGCCTATTACAAATTAATTAATTTTCTTACACATTTATTTACACACTCCAACTAGTTTCAAAATCCTACTAAATGTAGGTTAGGATCCTAGGACTTATTGGCTACCTAACAAGTGTACTTTTTCGATTTCATATCCTTTTTAGAAGGCCTATGAACCCTTTTATTTCCACTTTTAATTTTTTTAAATAATATTTACAAACTATCTAATACAAGATTAAGTTGGGTTAATTGAAATTTATTTAAACCTCCTTAACCTAAATGAAAGTGCTTAGTCATTTACACAAGGAGTGAAAATAACTTGAAATTTTTTACACACTAAGGATTATTTAATGTGACAACCACATCAAACTCATCTAGGTGAAAGTGGATCAAAACAAGGCATATTACATTCTCACCCTCTTATAAAAGCATCATTTTTGATGCATAAGATAGAAATAAGTGACGAAAAATAAACACACTTTTAAGAGATACACTAAGTTACTTATAGATACATTAATATGATTTAGACATGCATAATTGCAACATTAATAAATAATTTATTGTGTTTTTAAGGCACATTTTTAAAAAATAGTGTTAATTAATGCTCTGATTAGCCTAATGCCCTTTAAAATTTTAATTTTTAACAAAGTTTTCTAATAAATATTTATACACCGTCACAAAAAAAATCATTGTAAATTTCTAAACATTTTTTTATTATTACAAAGTATAATATTTTCAAATTTGGACATTATCTTTTTTATTATGTCTTTGGGTTATCTTTGAAAAATAGAGTTTAATAATTTATCATAGGTTTTAATTCAATTAGTTGGTGCCAAATTTTCTCATGTACTTCCCTTAGTGCCATAATGATATCCATACTTTGTCACAAGTCAACTGATAGCCTGAAATTTTTTGATTCCAAATACTTTATAATTTTTGATATGTAGTACATGTGACACAAGTGCAATTCTAATGTAAGATCATATATAACAAAATTTAAGCACAATTTCATGGTAAAATTACTTTATGCTAAGTTAAGTGTCTTTCCATGACAAGATCAAATTGAGCAATATTGAGAAATAATGAGCAATATTGAGTACTTTTGAGAAATAATGAGAAAATTAAAATAATAAATCAAGTAATTTATATAAATTCTATTATAAATTACCACATATAGTGAGGGAAAGATAATGTCATGAACCTTTCCATATAGGTTCCCATCACAGTCCTATAGTTTGTCACACAAGCTATCATCTTCTCTATCATATTAACATAAGGCAAATAATTATCAACATTATGAACATATAATAAATCAACATTTATAATCAATTAATAACTAAAAATAAATTGACCAAAATAATAAAAAATAATTTAATGCCAAGTAAGCATAAAAGATTGTTATAATCAGGGTGAATAAAACTTTATAATTCAAACTAAAGGCAACTCAATAAATGATTAAATAACCTAAAAAATCCAAATTTGAAAATAAATAAAATTTGTTCATTTAGAAATCAACTTAAATCATAAATTAATTCAAAAATAAAGTTTCAACATAATAATCTCATAAAAAAATCATAATACTTGTAATATGTGGCTTAAGAAGCCATAGAGGAGGAAAAGGACATAAATTAATCATCATATAAGCCTCTATTACCTCCCTGAGGTAAATATAAATAGATCCATAGTATCATATTTTCCACAAGGCCCAACATAGGATGTTAAGCACAAATTTTATTTCAATAAACATTAAGGGGTGAGTGAAGGGACACTTTGTTCATAAAATGACCATTATTCATGAAGAGTCCATGGTGCATGAAGAACTCATGGTACACTTGCATGAAATATTCAATGTGATACTTTTTTAAAAGGGGAAATATAGGTTTTCAACCTACGTGAAGCTCCACTTCCTAGCCTATAACATGCTTCAGACTAATATGAATAGATCTCTAGACCTTCCTCAAAACCTATACTTGCATATGTTCTCAATCATTAGAGAAATGATACATGGTTACACAACTTAATATCATATTACAATATGAGAATAAAACTACACAATAGTTTCACATAGGTATTATACATTTACATGAATGAGTATTACTCTACACAAAATTTTCACATATGTGGTATATGCACTAGGTAATTCACAAGTAATTCAAATTTACAAAAGTACAACTTAAACACATAACACAATTGTTGTTAAGCACTATAACATATAGATCATGATAAAAAAAAATTATGTAAAGAGGATGAATTTGTTTTTATAGGTTTAGTATATATATAAGATGATTTGAGGGTTAAATCAAGAGGTTTCACTTACATGGATTGTGTATGCACATAATATTTTTAACTTTTATCAAATACTGATGCTTTACATCTTGCAGGAACCCATTGAGACTCAATCTCTCTAAGTGCATGACCTAAGGGGTACACTGGGAAAAGGGTGGGTAGACCTTTAGTGCTTTACAAGACTGTTGTTCCTTTTTACCATATTGTTACCAATCCAACCAGCCCCTAAAATCATTCCCTAAGTTATTACTCCTCACTTGCACACTCTAGTATGTTTCCTCTTTCCATCCCTCTTTTCCTCACCTTAATCCCCTTTTGTCAGTTGGCTACATTGGGTCAAATGGGTTGACCTTGTATACTTTTAGGATATTTTCACTTAGGAATTAGGTTAGCCTTTGGTTGACCTAGCTCGAGACCTCGTGAATTATTATTAAGAATTATACTGGGTCAACTGGGCTGACCCTATGAATCAACATATTTAGAAGGGTTTAGGGTTGAATCCACATATAAATACAAGATCATTTCATCATTATTTCAAGATGCAATAAAGAGTTATTATTCACTTGTGCTTATTTATAATATGTTGTTCTACCATTCTACTTGAGGAGTCTTAGTTTAAGGTTTCTACTTGGATAATCTAGTCTTGTGGATAAGTCTTGGATGCTTTGGCCTTTCTTAATGATCCTTACAAACCACAACAACCTCTTTTGAAGCCCCATTGGCCAAGGGAGATATTGAGTCTCAACGGGTTCACATTTAGGTAAGTATTCTCTAACTTTGCTCCTCTATTTAGTAGATAGAAGTAGCATAAGTATTGGCTTAGAATAATATTACTCTTCATATTCCATGTATTAAGGTTTTACTCATAATTAACTTAATTAATAATCTATTATACATGTTTTGATTATTTAATAACCCATTAATTTGTGCCACAAGCTTTGGTGAGAACTAGATTAGATCTACTTTTCTTGTTATTAGAATAGGTGAAATATTAAAACCTAGGGCCCACTTAGGGTTATTGCATGATTGTGTTAGATTGGAGGCTTTGGAACCCTCCTTAGCATGGTGTATTATGATAAATGATCCCCTAATTAGGTCTAGTGGATCCCCATATTGGTCATTCTCCCACTTAAAAAATGTATTCCCAATTAGAAGTATATGTATGATCTATCTTATCTGAGTTAAGATTGATTTATAGACATGATGCATTTCTAATTGCATATATTCTGGTGAACCCAACGTGAATCCTATCCCACCACTGGTTGGATTATCATCATGTTTCCACTTTATTTTTAGTATTTTATTCACTTTGGCTTCACATTCAAAACACATTCTAGTGAACCCAATGTGAATCTAACCTTTGTAGGGTTTATCTCACATATTTCATCATTTTATCATTTCATTTTTATATTATCTATTTTTTTCCATGTTTACTGTAATAAGTCAACCCTATTGAATTTGTATAGTTTCTAGTCCCTATTTTCTATATTAAGTCAACCCTATCAACTTTGTATAGTTTCCAAACCCTATTTTCTATACTAGGTTGACCCTGTGAACTTTGTACAGTGTTTATACTTTGTTTTCTCTACTAGGTCGACCTAGTTGACTCTGTACCTTTTTTTGCTTTATCTATTTGCCAATTTAGTTATCTATTTCTCTTTCTTAGAATTTTGTTCTTTCCTCAAGCATCATGTCCCCTATTAAAATATTCTTAGACAACTTAAATCCATTTAGACACTATATAGGGTGCTCATTACTTCTTATCTTTTCCTATCTTTTCTTCTTCTTTTTAGCTTGTGGGTTATCTTGTGATGCCCATCCACACATTACTCTAGCCTTTGGGGCATCTTGAGATTCCCACCCACATTTAATTTTAGACTCTAGGGCATCTTATGATGTGCATCCATACATCTAATTACCCTTTGGGTCATCTAGCGATGCCCACTCTTATTCTACCTAACATGCTACCAAACTAATTCAACTTCAAGAAACCTATTGAGACACATAGGCTTGTCTCTCACGTGCTCATCCTTGATATAGATGTTAGTGTAGGATACTTCCCTTATTTTTATGATTTATATATGTTATCTATCTAACACTTTTTTTAGGTTACTTGCATGGGTCTTTCCCTTTGAATTTTTTTTCCCTTTTCACAAACCCTTAGTCTCTCCTTTTTGGTCTGTTGGTTTCCTCTTTCTCTCATGAGTTATATTATAAAACCATGGATAAGACCTGGTCTTCCTCATTATGTACCATATTATTATTTATTTTAATACTCTTTTTACACACTTTTTTCATCCCTTAGATTTCTCTTTTATGAGTTACATTGTAAAACCATGGATAGAACCTGATCTTCCTAAAAAATACCATCTTTTGCTTATCTAATTTATGTTTCCAATGCTTTTTAACAACCTCATGGGTTTTTATTTTATGATTTACAATTTAATACCATGGATAGTACCTCACCTTGCTCATAAAATTTCCATCCTATCATTCCTTCTCTATAATGTGTTTTTGATCCTTGTTCTCAACTTTAGCTTTTGCCTCTTTTTTATAGATGGAATTTGCACAACAATCTATGTTAGTATGTTTTCCTCCATTTTACTCATTATTATGAAAGGAATCACACTTTGGTATCATTGTATCCCTTTTTCTCCCTTTATCACATTTTTTTTCAATTTGAAGTAATTCAAATTGTTCTATGTGTCATTCTTATTGATTTAGTTTCCTTTCACTCTACATTGGATAAAACAAGGTCAAAGTCAAGATATCACTTTTATTTCACCTATATTTATGAGACTCTTAGACCCCATACTCTTTGAATTTATCTCTCTTATAAATTACATCCCAAACATTCAAATTAAAGTCATCTTTAGTACCCATGTTTGGTCTTTCAAATATGTATGGAGGAGGAATAAAAAAAGCTATCAAGAAAGTTAAAATCCAAATAATTTGAAACAAAAGGAAATAATATAAAAAAGGCAACATACAAATCTCAAATGTCAAAATCACACTAAAAGACATAATTAAAAGCAAATATATTATCTCTAATCAAAGCTCAAACTCCACAGTTGGCCTCATCATAGAGCTGAGGTCCATTGGGGTGAGATAAGCTAGTAGATTGGAATATGGGAATTCAAAAAAATTAATAGTGGTACCTAACTTCTCATGCAAGTATCCAATCTTTGTAGACTGATAGATCTATAAGTGGTCTTGAGGAATGGGGAGCATATTATTGGAAGGTAGGTCCATTTTACTTTTCATGCATATAGCCTTCATGGGATGATCTACATACTACAATTGTTGACCTAAGACTTGTGTAGCTAAGAGAATTTCTTCAAATTCCTTAAGGTCGAAAGTCCTCTTGTTTTGACAAAACTAATTTGAGTGTCTTAACTTTGATAAAAGAGTTCCTCTACCTTGGTTTTTCCTTAATTTTCCCCTCCACCCATTTCATTTCCCCCTTTGATAGACAAATTATGATTCTAAATTTGTTTTCCTTTCTTCTATATTCCCTTATTTTTCACCTCTTAAAAACATGCTATCACTACTTTGTTTCAGTTTTATCTATCCTTAAAGCAAAATAATATGTTTGAGAAACTATGGATTACTTTATTTATACCATAAAATTACATTCCTAAACTTATTTTTCTCTCTTTTTACCATTTATCATTTATTTTACTATCTTGATGTTATAGACACCTGAGTTTGTACCTTTTTCCATTGTTGAGTGAGGTTGGCTTGTTACTTCTTACTTGATAATGTTGTTTTCCCTTTATATGCAATTTTTTCCATTGTTGAGTGAGATAAGGATTATTATTTCTCACTAATAAATGTTGTTTTACCATTTTTCTTCTTCTTTTACATTTGATCTTTGATTAACTTTATTTTTGACATGTATCCTTGGTTTAACTTGGTGAGTTTACCTTTCTTCCTTAAGGTTTACTTGTTTGAGTTTTTTGATCTTTAGTAGCCTTTACTTTTAGGTTACCCAATTTACTCTTGTTTTGACTTGGTCATTTGGTATAAAATAACACTTATCACCCTAGCTTGTAAAATTCACAAGTATGTCCCATATTCATAGCACCATTTATATTGGCTTTCGTACATTTATTTGTTTTTTCCCTTTAGTTTTATATTCTTGGGTTTGTCAAAATCAATATTTGCATCCTATACAATCAAAACTAACAATAGAGTAGACAACCATCTAATGATAAAGGTAATTGAAGGTACACATCACATTTACTTTTCAATTATTTTCCTTTTTAATCATTTAATTTTAGTTATTTTATGCTTTAAAATACTATAATTTTTTTTAGCATCGATGTTATGTTCCTATGTTCTTTTCTGAATCACCATCCCCTATTGCACCTTAGTGACATGTGATGAGATTTGAGTGGGGAATGTGTATACACATAATATTTTTAAATTTTATCAAATACTAAAAATTTACATCTTACAAGAACCCCTTGAGACTCAATCTCTCTAAGTGTACACCCTAAGGGGTGCACCGAGAAAGGGCTAGGTAGACCTTTGGTACTTTTAGGATTGTTGTCCCTTTTTACCACATTATTACCAATCCAACTAGTATGTAAAATCATTCCCTAAGTTGTTACTCACTTGTACACTCCAATATTTTTCCTCTTTCTATCCCTTTTTTCCTCACCTTAATCCCCTTTTGTCAGTAAATTACATTGGGTCAACTAGGTTGACCCTATACAGTTCTAGGATATTTTCACTTAAGAATTAGGTTAGCTTTTTGCCGACCTAGATTGAGACCTAGTGAATTGTTATCTAGAATTATACTAGGTTGACTGGGTTGACCTTGTTGATTGACATATTTGGAAGGGTTTAGGGTTAAATTCACCTATATATAAAAGATCATTTCATCATTATTTCAATATGAAATCAATATTTATTATTCACTCACACTTCTTTATAATATAGTCTTCCACATTCTACTTGAGGAATCTTAGCTTAGGGTTTCTACTTAGATAATCTAGTCTTGTGGATAAGTCTTGGATGATTTGGCCTTTCTTAGTGATCCTTAAAAACCATAAAACCCCTTTACAAATCCCCATTAGCCAAGGTAGAGATTGAGTCTCTATGGGTTTACATTCAAGTAAGTATTCTCTAACTTTTCTTCTCTATTTAGTAGATAAAAGTAGCATAAGTATTGGCTTCAAATAATATTACTCTTCATATTCCATGTATTAGGTTCTTATTCATACTTAACTTAATTGAGATTTTCTTATACATGTTTTGATTGTTTACTAACCCCGTACTTTGTTCCATAAGCTTTAGTGAGCACTAGATTAGATTTACTTTTCTTGTTATTAGAATAGGTTAAATATTAAAACCTAGGACCCCCTTAGGGTTATTGCATGATTGTGTTATACTGGAGGCTTTGGAACCCTCCTTAGCATGGTGTATTATGATAAATTATCCCCTAATCAGGTCTAGCATATCCCCATATTGGTCATGCTCCCACTTAAAAAATATATTCCCAATCGGAAGTGTAGGTATGCTTTATCTTCTTTGAGTTAGGATTAATTTATAGACATGATGCATTTTTTATTGCATACAAATTGATACCAAAGTTTAGGAAACAAATGAATGACCCATGTTATGTTGGTTCACATTAATTCACATCGATGATTTTAAATGAATAAAAATATAATACAACACAATGAAAATAGGTACACTATAGATACACAAGGATCAAGGTCATCTAATCGATCACAACTATAATACACATGTTTTCTATGTAACTACTACTATCAAATTCATAATAACAAGTGAGCATCATTGTGCATAGCATCCCAACACCTCAAAAGTGTCTCATGAATAATATACATGTTTTCTATGTGTTTCTTGAATATTTAAGAAATCATGACTCATAACAACTATGAAACTAAAGAAAAGAAAAGTTGGCATCCCCATAAATAGTATCTCAGTATAGACAAAGTATCATCAAAGTCTCATGAATAACATTCCACCCTTTAAGGACCATCTTGATAGTAAACAACATATATTTTTTCTATTATGAAAGGTAACTAAACCAATCATAAAGATATACCTAGAGTCTCCAGTGTTGAACCTATGCTTTGATACCAAAATGTCATGCCCAAACATTTTATCCCAAAAACCCAAGTAAAATATGGTAATAATTTTTTTCTAATGAATTTAATAATGATTAATTATTTAACTATTTTCATCAACCATCTGATGTTACAACAAGAAGTGTTATACACAAAATTAATCAAATGGTTTATTTAATTTATTTTTTCTAGACCCACTAGAATACTTCCCATAAACATGAGATATAAACATCTTTAAGCGAGAGATATGTTCAATAACATCCTCTAATATTATTACACCACATGAGAGTTCATTTAATATCAGATTATTATCCTTATTAAGAGAGAGGAAAAAATAATATATCCTGATAAGAGGGTCTAATTTAATTATATTTTATTTAATTTATTTAAAACAAGAAGACAATTTGACATTAATCTAGTGTCAACATACACAAGTGAAAATAATAGTTAATTTATGCTATAAATACAATTAGAAGGGATACCACCATAAGGCATACAAAGGGGAAATTTTGTTATAAAAGTACAAAAACATCATCCCTAGGAGCACTTCCTATAAGGAAGGTTTATAATATATATTCATCTCAAGATAAATACCATCAATATAAACTAATCTTAATATAGGGTTTAACAATATTTAAACATCGATAGATCCCAATAATTTTATTTAATTTTTGTATGTAAGTAATTCAAAAAAAGTGTCTTAATTTTAAATAATAAATTGATGATGAGGTAACCCTAATCTAGCATATGACCTAGGATCCTATACCCCTACATTTTGGGTAGTCTATATGTCTTGTCCTTTGAATGAGGATTAGATGTAGTTCTCCTTGAATTTGTGAATATTATCATCCATGATACATCATCAAATAAAGGATTTGGTGATATAATCCAACAAGGGAAGAAATAACAAAATCTAAATGAGCTTCTATAAGCTTACGACATTAATAATTGAGACCAAACCACGTACTCATAATAATCCTTTTTCATTAAACACATTTCCATCCTAAGTTGGGTATGCTTACCCAAAGGTACTATCATGCAAGTGTGCACACAATGATCAAAATTTACAATTAATAAACCTATATTCCTTTGACATAACTAATTTATAATTATCAACAATCCTTATCTTAAACTACTCAGATGACTCCATCTCTCAAGAGTGTCTTTGTTGATGATGAAGGTTGAGTCATATATATCCAAAGCTCACTCAAAATAGGTACAATGTAGGTCACTACCTAATAACTAAACAAAACCACACCTACTAATCCTTTATGATTCATATAAAGTTAGCAAATATGACAATGCATTTAACACATAAGAAAGGACACCTTAAGGTTGGTGACTAAAACTCTGTTAGTGAAAAGTTCCCTAAGGGTTATAGTTATCACTCATGCTAGAAAGAGCACCCTATAGTTAGTTATTAGTGCCCACACTAGGAAAGCATCCTAAGGGTTGGTTACTAGTAGTTGTGTTCACTTCCCAAACTGCCTACATATCTACTATGACCATAATCATAATTAGAATTAGGGATGATTTTATTTGACCCATTACCAAAATAAGTGTTAGTTTTTTTGTGAGGTCTAACATCCCTAGCCACTCAACCCTATGACTAAGGTTAACATAGTTAACCTTATAGATAACATTATGACCCTAGTTGGCCTAAGCAAAATTAGGTATTTATAATATTTAATATGATATACCTTAGTATGTAGAAGCAAATTCATTTAGATATTTAAGTTCCACACATGGTAAAAATATTTCAAATTACTCTACCACTCACCTGTAGTCTCTTATAAGAAACTAATTAGATAACCAAAAAGGGTCAAATTAAGGGTCTTTAACCTTAATTAATGTTTTAAAAGTCATACATACACTAATAAAAGTACAAGATAACCCAACATACACTAATTTTTGGTTACTTTCTAAGAGACCAAACATAACCCAATAAAACCATGATAGGACACTAGCCTTAATGCATCTATTCTTGGCTAGGGAAAAGATTAGAGAAATGATGTTTAAAATAATAAACTGAGAAGGTTACCAGATTAATTAAGTGGTTTTACCTTGCATTTAACATCAATGAAACAATAATAAGTCATTTATATATCATACATAGGAAGGGAACACTTTAAAAATCATGGTGGGAAAAACAATGGTTCAGAACCTTAACTCTATTCTAGTTCCTGGTTTACAAAAAGGGTTAAAAGAACATTAAAATAAATCCATGGAAGAGACCAATTTTTATAATAGATTGCACATGTTTGATAATTTATAGGGAATACACTTATATCCTTAGATAATTTTATGCATGATTTAATTGAATATCCACCTATCATTCTAAAGTGGTTTTAACAAGCATAAAGCTTCCTAGCAATTTTCCTTAGGCAAAGATGATTTAAAAACCATCCAAACTAAATTGAAATATATAAGAATAAAATCACCTATTTATTTAACTATTAAATTTTATCTATTTTAAATGCATTAAAAATATTATTTTTGATAAATTTAACATCTAGGTATTTAATTTTGTTAGATTCCAAATTGACTTTAAAGACAAGGAAAAGTACTAAAATTTTGCTTCTGCAAATGTCTTCCCAAAAAAACAAAAAAAAATAATTAATAATGAGAATAAATATTATCTAATTGATGCACCAATATTTCATATCTGAATGAATCTAGTCTAAGTCCAATATTTTCTTTTTTATTTTATTTTAATTATTTATACTTCTTTGATTCCAAATGAGTTTTAACAAGGTTGAGAAGGGAGGTAAGGCACTAAAAACATGTTTATTTGATTGAAAGAGATAAAATTTGTTTGCTTTATAAAAACTTGCTCAAAAAACCAATGACTAAATTTGATGTCAAAAAACCTGCATCTTATATTTTTACCTATATAGAATGGTTAACATTAATTATATTTCTTTTATTCATAATATTCTATTGGTTAAATGAAAGATTCTAATTTAAATATGAACCTAATTTGAATTTTAATAGAATTATGGTACGTAAAATACTAGTTTGATAAAGTATTAGAATGATAAATTAGGGAATAAATATATAATAACTACAGCCACTGGTTTGTACAATAATTGATTTATTTGATTTACTAAATGTGGAAAAGATGAGAGAGAAATAATAACTTAGCTGGAAGTAGGCCTTATAGGAGGAATTAGACTATGAAAATTGGTGAGAATATAGATATGACTATCATCAACAAGATATAGGTGTCATAAATATCCCTTAACATAGTTAGTCAGATAGTACTATGGTGTGTTAGTTTCCAAGGGAGTATGGTAGTGTCCCACTCAGAATCTCCATAAATAATTAAAGGGATTTTTAGATTAGGTTTTGTTGCAAATTTGTTCCAAATTTCAAGTCTATGAAATCAATAATTTTTCCTATAGCTCTATTTTCCTCTAAAAAATCTAAGTTTTTATGCTTGTAAGGGTTTGTATGAACACCATAATAAAAAGGGGTTAGTGGGTCTAATGTACTAAATGTGTGATCTACACCCTTGTGTGGGAATTCTACCTACATACCAATACTCTGAGGAGGGATCAAGCTTGATGTAGTTATTTCACTTATGTGATATGTGTGAATGTCTATGAATGCTAGAATGCCCGAGTGTGAGTGCATGAGAGGATGCCTTGGAGGCCACTTGAGATTTGGATATCTATCATAGGGATAGATTATTAAATGGATGGGCTAAGTCAATACACTATTGTAAGAAATGGGAGTTTTACCACAATGTGAAGTGTTACATTTGTGTGATTCTCTATGATAATGTCCACCTAAGGTGTCAAACTGTGTAATAGTGTTTATATAGTGTTTTAATGAAAATTACTTGGGAGGCTGACTTAGGAATAAGACTAAGACAAACCTAATCCTCTTAGGGATATGAAAATTTACTTTTTGAAGGGTGCACAAACCTAAATTATTAAGGTATTGTTCCATTATGAGTCTCATGTGGTGTTCTATAGGTTTGTGTGCTATTTGTGACTATCATGTGACTAAACATGGATCAAAAAGGCCCCTAAGATGGGTTAAGTGATATACTAAGGGTAAATGACCTCAAGTGACACTCCAAGGCATGAATGGTTAATTTTAATTACTAAATTTTCCCAATTTATTATATAAATGCAACAAAATGAAATGACTAGGATAAAGGAAAGAGAGACGTACCTAGACTTACCAAAGAGGTGAAGCTTGTGAATGTGGATCTAAGTATGAAAAATGTGTTCTATTATATGTAATATAAATGAAACATTTATGAATAAATCCTTAATTAATAAATATTAAAATCAAATATGAAACTGATTAAAAGTATGAGAGAGAAGAAAGGAACAAATACACCTCACTAGGTATGCAAACTAATGCTAAAACTTGGTAGCATCTTGAGTGTGCATGTAGATGGTGATCAAATAATGAATAACTTGAAATAATATAATGGATTGCTCAATATTCATGTGTGGGTGGATCAATAACTCAATATGACCTTGACTCATCATTACCCATGCCTGTTGGTAGATCATAATCTATGAATAACTTAGATTATACTGATGGCTTGTCCACCCCTTCTATGTAGGTGGATTAAGAATTCAAGTAGGTTATGACTCCATAACTGGCTACCCATGTGTAGTAGATGCATATAAAGTTGAAATTGCATAATGTAACTGAAGCTATGTGATATTATAGAAATTGTGTAGGATGGCTCTAGGACCACCTTAAAATTGTAAAATGTAAAACGGTTCAGGATCCACTTAGGAATTTAGCTCAAATACTACACATAAATTCTAACCACTGTAAATTGAATAGGGAATCAATATAGTGTGAAACCTAGTGTAAATGGTGTTTCGAGTATACAATATAGATAATGACATAGATATACCATTCCATTTGAGAGTACTAGTGTAAAAATGAACATATGAGAATGATGTGTCATGCACATGCCCCCAAATCTAATATATGTGTCTATGGATTCTAGACTAAGTCATAATTATCTATGTTTGAGTATATAAAACTGAAATTAGAGTGATCATACCATGCATGATGCCCCTAATATGAGCAAACTTATGTCATTTTACTTATAACCAAGCATATCTTATAATCTCTAACTAAAACTATGTAAACCTATACTATAACTATTGTACCTTTCTAAAAATTCTAGAATTTTTTATTTATAGGCTAATGGGTAGTAGAGAAATCCCTTGGATAGTAGTGAATCATGATAGTGTCCATTATGCCATGGTAGTGTCTAACTACATTGTTTCTATGTAAAACTAAAACTGATCTATGTATGATTATTTTTCACTATGTTTTTCTAATTTTGGGCTTTGTAATTTGTGTTTGCATGATGAAAACTATGTTCTAAGTACATTAGGATGGCCTAATATATATGATAAACTCCTATGAATTCTCCCTCTTTTTATTGGATTTTTTTAGCCTCTAAAATAACTATCCTAAAAAAAAAAGTTATGTGTCATGTGTGTTAGACTGAAAAAATATGATCTCTTCATGATAAACCAATATATTGTGAATACATGACATTAGGATGTAAAATAATTTGAGCACAAGATGGTAATGCATGATGTATGTTATATATAATATTCAAAAGGTTTCCAAGATAGATAGAATAATGTTATCATGTATACGAATAATAAATTTGAGTATAATTTGAGTAACTACCTAAGGGGATGGGGTATGATGTCCATCAAGGCACCCAAGGAGGAAGGGTAAATGCATGAGGTTCCTCATGGTATTGTAAACATAGTATGAGTGCAATAAGTAAGAGATAAGAGTCATTTCCATGATACATACATGAAAGCATACATACAAACACATGAGGCACACAAAGTAGGCCTAGGGGCCATAATAAAAGGGACATGGGCACATGTCACTAAGTATAAAAAAGATAAAACATGCAATGATATGTTTAAATGTAAACATAAGCATAGGAAAACAAAGGTTGGCTTAGAACCACATGGAAGGACATATTCAAATGTTCACATACAC
Source organism: Torreya grandis (assembly GCA_037957365.1). Classification (NCBI taxonomy): domain Eukaryota; kingdom Viridiplantae; phylum Streptophyta; class Pinopsida; order Cupressales; family Taxaceae; genus Torreya; species Torreya grandis. The sequence goes on along the minus strand of JARHVA010008529.1, from coordinate 3,203 downwards.
AATCAAGAAGGCACACACAAGGACATGGGAATATGTCCAAAGCATACAATGAAAGGAATTAGTGTAGAGACATAGAACAATGGTGTATTCAAATGCCCCAAAATAGATGTATAAGCAAAGAGACATAATCAAATCTAAACTAGGAAAGATAGAAATGAAAGTATGCAAGAACATGTGGTAAAAATCCATATAAGAGAAAATATGTACATAAATTGAGTCTATAGTAGTAGTATTTGACAAAAAATTAGTGTATTATAGGATGATATATATCATGAGATAAATAATGCTAAATATATGATATTAAGTATAGAAATATGTAACTTGGCAAATCAGGAACTGTATATAGGATGCCCATAGTAGGAAATTTTTTCAATGTTGAATTAGTGTATCTATGTGGAGGACTTGCGTCCTATAAGAATATATGAACACTCAAAAAGAACAAGTGAAGCATGTATGTATGATAAGATCAACTATATTAACATAGATAACATATGTAGTACTTGGAAAATAGAAGGAATGTAAACATGGAAATGCATACAATCTAAAATTTTGTATTTTCTAAGCAATATTTTAATGTTTTTGTGTTTTTAACATGTTATATTATTATTTTATTTTTTGAGTATAAGATATATAAAAGCAACATGAAAATTATACTAGGTACAAGGAACAAGATAAAAGAAACTATGTACAAAAATCATGATAAATGAAACTATGTAAAAGGAAATTGGGGGTAAATAAAACTATATAAAAGTAGGTTGGAAATGAGTGAAACTATGTACAAGGAGAGTGTTATGGATAAGAATATGTGTGCTGGTAAGGAATTGTGATGTAATCCCAACATGTCATCAATGGTATGCCTATGTGTAATATGGGTAAAATATTCACTTTCTGAATGGTCTACATCATGATAATTTGGGTTGTTACAATCATCTTCATTTTGATTAGTAATGTCTAGATTATTTATTGGGATCTTTAAATCTAAAACCGTATCCACTATAGGTATAGCTTGCTTTGAAGACTCTATTGTTAGAAACCCTCTTTTGAGAATGGTTGTTTGCTTAGTCTAATTCTTAATGTTTAACTTAAGTTCATTCTCTTTTTGTAACATTACCTATGTATCTGGATCATTTTACTTGATAAAATATATTTATTAATGATTTTCCTTAGTATGTTACATAAACCCCAATCCTTATTGACTAACATTATCAACTATTATAATAAGAGTAGTGATTCCTTGGGCATGTTTTCCCAACCCTTAACCTTGATAATCAAACTATTATAAATATTTTTGACTAAACCCATACTATTTTGAAAGTGGGACCTTAGTTTGGAGAGGTATATTTTTATCCTTCACTTTATTTACATGTGATTTTTTTACTATTTCTTGCTCTAATTTTGGTTTGTGAACCTTTTTTTTTTTTCTAATTAATGCTTTGGCAACTAGTTATGTACTGTTTCTAAATTTGGCCCTATTTGAATATGTTCTTGTATCACTATGCATTACTTAATTTATTTATCTTGTATAGGTTCCTCATTATCAATGATGTGTTGTATAAGATTTTTCAATGCCAAAAATGAAAATGTGTGATGACCATACATTTTATGGTATGCACAATAATATGTGGATATCTAATTAGATATAGAGGATGTAGGTTGATCAACTTAGCTTTACTCATTTGCCTTAAAATCTCACTTAAGATTCTATTTGATCTTTGAGTATTTTATAAATCACTAGTTGTAGATGCACTTTGTTGTGATTTCTTATTTTTATATGTAATATTGCTTGCCATAAATTGACTGGGTGAAGATGCATATACATGATTGACACTAGTGTGCACTGGAGGCTTTTGTTTTGTAATATGATTTTACAATAATATAATATTTTTATATAATAGGTGATTCTAATTTTGTAATTTTGAAATTAAATTTATCATACTAATAATTTCATCCCTTAGAGTCTCATAAGTGCAAAACCTAGTTGTTTTCAATTGAACATGCAATCACACATTTTGAATAGGAGATATAAGAAGGGAAGGGTTTAAATGATGGATAGGCTAAGTATAAACATTTTAAATAGTAGTATAAGTTATTTCACATCTTGGAGGAGTGATAACATGGACTTGATTAGAGGGAGAGTAGCTATCAACCTCTTTGAGATGAGGAGGAAAAAAATCTTCTTTATCCATGAAAATTGGTAATGCAACTTGGAAGAGGGTTGCTAGGGTAGAATGTATAATGTCTAAAAACCCTAACACAACCACTAAAAATAGGAAACAAAAGGATATAAAAACTAATAGCATTTACACTAGGGTTTTTACATTATTCAAAGTAAGTCGGGTTCACCAAAGGATTTAAATTTTAAGGGGATTTTGGTATGTAAAACCCTAGTTTACTAAAGTGTTGGAATAATAAATTAAGGACTAAATATATAATAATTAAAACCAATAAATTTTACAATAATTGATTTATCTAATTTTATAAATGTAGAAAGGATGAGATAGAAATAATAATTTAGCTAGAAATATGCCTTCAAAGAGGAATCAAACTATGAAAATTGGTGAGCAGATAGTTCTGACTATCAACAATAGGATCCAAGTGTCATAAATAACCCTAGACATTAGCATGGTTAGTCAAATAACACCACAGTGTGATAATTTATAATGGAGTGTGGTAGTGTTATAGTTATAATCTCCCATAAATGATTTATAAGTTTTGTATATCAGGTCCTATTCTAGATCTAGTCCAAATTTCAAGTCTGTGAAATCAATACTTTTTCTCATAGCTATTTTTTCCTCCAAAAAATCTAGGTTTTTATGCATTTGAAGGTTTTAATGAACACCATGAGGAAAATGGGTTAGTGTGTATGATGTGTTGGATGTACTATCCACACCCCTATGTGGGAACACTACCTATCTACCAATATTTTGAAGAGGGATTAATCCATATGTAGTTATCCCACTTATGTGATATGTGTGAATGTATGTGAATGCTAGAATGCCTAAGTGTGAGTGCATGAGAGGATGCCTTGGAGGCCACTTAAAATTTGGATATCTATGTTAGGTATGGATTATTAAATGTATGGGTTGAGTCAACAAAATATTGGAAGAAGTGGGAGTTTTCTCTCAATGTGAAGTGGTACTTTCATGTGCTTCTCTATGATAATGTCCACCTAGGGTGTAAGAGTATGTAAGTAATGTTTATAT
>JARHVA010008528.1:425000-467500 GCA_037957365.1 Torreya grandis | reverse complement strand
ATATAAATTTTATTCTATCTTTAGATTTAATAAATAAAAATGATAATTGAGTTTAGAGCAATCAATTGTACACCTTCATATATGGAATAATATTATATAGTTGATTCTTGCCAACTTAGTTATCTTATAGGCAATCAAGATGATGGGGACCAAGATGATCTCGATGGTTTGGAAGAAGGCAATCAGTGAATAAATAATATTGATGGCAAGAATGAAGTAGGGGCGTCAAATTAACAACTGATGTTTAGGTATAAAAATGATTTCAAGTCACCTGAATACTTCAAGAAATGTTGTAAAAATATCAGGGATGATTTTAACATGAGGAATTCCATATTCATAATGACTAAATACTTACCCACTTATGAAAGGAGGAGAAAGAGCAACACCTAGATAGAGGAAGCTCAGAATCATGTGTTGCAGATTGGTAAATATTTGAGCCTAGATCCTTTTGATTTAGGTAAGAATGTTGATATCTCTTGGGCATATCAAGAAGTTGGGTTAAAAATAATAGGTGGAAGTAATAGGATCCAAGGTCTAAATGCCATGGTGGAGGAAGGGGTAGTATGTCTAGAAATATTTGATTCGGTGGTAGGTATATCTCAACAGTATTGGGATAAAACCCTGTTGGTAAGTTCTAAAGAAGAAGATATAATATTAACAACCATAGAAATTGGGCTAACAAGAAGTGAAATCCCAAAGTTTAATAGACGTCTCAGCTCTGATTATTGTTTTTCATTTCCTTATCCAATCAAGAGGATTCCTCAGTTGTGTTTTTAGGTGGCTCTTAGTTCCTACGAAAATGTAGACTTTCCCTTATAAAATGGAATATAGATGTTGATCTAGAGGAGGAAAATTTCAACCAAAATCCATTTTGGGTTCAGTGTCAAGGCCTCCCACTAGAATTTTTAGATGAAGAGCTTTTGAAAGGTATTACAAATTCTTTTGGTCGATTTCTCACCATCGATCCTATCACCAAATCTAGGGAAGGACTTTTAGTTTATAGATTATGTGTCTTGGATTTCACATACAAAGAGTTCCCAACCTTTATCAATTTAAGATCCAAATATGGTGATAAGATTCAAAGGATAGTTTATGAAAACTTACATCCATTTTATTTAAGGTGCAATAAATATGGACATGAATCTATTTCCTATTCGATAAGGATACATGGATATCCTAAATGGAGAAGAAAGGAGGGCCTCAAAACTAATGATGAAGAGGCAATCATAAAATATGGGCAAGGAAAAAAATTGAAATCAATTGAAGAGCAAAAGGCAAATTTATTCAATGTTAATCAAGAAGATAGAACTATGCACATCACTAAAAGTGGGCTTCAGAGAATTGAGATCCTTAGGCATCATGATGAAAATGGAGGATGCTCTGAGGATATGATGAAAAATAGGGGACTAGATCTCAGTCTTGATAAAGATGAAGTGTTAGAAGATTGAGATCAAGAACTTTGGGAGGAGATCGCTAATAAAGGTACCATGGAGGACTCTATGATGCAGAAAGAGAAATATATTTTAGACAATAAGAGTGAGGAATTATAAGATGAACAACAAAATCTTTTTGAGGAAAATGTTAATGGTTTGGAGATTCCTTTGTTGGAGAAGGATCAAGTAGTTATAGCTCTAGAGGGAAAAGATATCTTAGAATATCATATCCAAGTTCAACAATAAGTAGAAATGGATTTGAGTGATTTTTTTGATTCAAAGTAAAAAATTGAAACTCTAATGCTAATCACTAAGATATAGGGTAGGAAGATGAGGGTCCTCACCTTTTGGGAGAGATCTATGTCTAAGGAGTTTGTCAGAAATGAATTAATAGAAATGGAGACAAAAGACACCCATGAGGGGGAGGATGGAGGAGGGATAGAATTTAGTGACTCACAGAAAATTAAAAATGAAGAGAATAGTTAATTGAGTGATAGAATAATAATGAACATGAAACTGAAGGAACTTACCAAATCTAGATCCATATTTATTGTTGAATTGAAGTAGATTATTTGTTGTCTTGTTGTCATTTTGTTACTAGTTGTTTTTCAGTTAGATAATTGATTTTTTTAAGGTTTATAACTTGTTTATAGCTTTCTCTTTCTTAGTTATTGGCAAAGGTGTCTAGTTTGGGCTTTTAATGTCTTCTTTTTATTCTCCATTGTAAAAGGGTAAGGCCCTTTTCTAAACCCAACTTTTAACATTATCAAAGGAATAAAATTTTTAAATCTCTTACAAATAGATAGAAACTTATAATATTTTTTTTATAACATTTATGTTTTACAAAGAAGCTAGCAAAGAACATAATGGTTCAAAAAGGAGGGAACAAAAGAGGTACCTAGAAAAACAACTATTTCATTTTGCAGGTGAGTTTTGCCAATAGAAACTTGCAACCTTATCATAATATAATCCATCATGTTCAATCTACAATTTTTTTTCACTTATCCACTTTAAAACAAGATGATGATAATGATGATGATGATGATGATGATGATGATGATGATGATGATGATGATGATGATGATGTCGTCGTCGTTGTCGTCGTCGTCGTCGTCGTCGTCGTCGTCGTCGTCGTCGTCGTCATCATCATCATCATCATCATCATCATCATCATCATCATCATCATCATCATCATCATCATCATCATCATCATCATCATCATCATCATCATCATCATCATCATCATCATCATCATCATCATCATCATCATCATCATCAATACTTTTTAAATATCCATCCATAGAATGATAATGAAACCCAAAGCTATCAATAAATGTTTTTAATATTGCATGGTTTAAAACAAGATTAGAAAGGTTTAGCAAGATGTATTTCTCGAAAATAACTAGAGGGATAAATTCACCAACTCTAATAAGGAGAAAGAAATGCATCAATTATATGTGCCTAAATTATCATCTTCCATCATTGAAGGCTGTCAGTTATCTTTAAATAGGATGAATGAAATTTAATAAGTAAATAGAGTTTGTCCTCTTCGGTTGCCAACTTCCAAAGTAAATGTATACAACACGAGTCTGTGTTCAGCCCTGCCAAAATATCATCCAGTATTTTTAAATGTTACCCAACAAACAACTAGGCCTAGTTTAGTCAGGATGCTTTTGCTGGTTTCCTGTCATTCACCTTGTAAAAAGAAGACAGACTTCACTGAAATAAAAGTCCCATTATATCTACTTCACAAGATGCCCTTTTACAATTGTTGTAGAAAATATTGATAATCATTCAACGAAGATAAAAAGATACTATAATGGAAGAAGAAATGATTACACCTCATAACATTTTAGTGCAATAATTCAATGAAAGCCCTCAGCACACTTGAGCAAACATCGGCAGAGTTTTCTGACAAAATCTCATTGCAATTATTATGAAAATGAAATTCCACCAGACATGAATATCCCATGTTACATGAAAGCAAATTCATTTTGGGGTTGACAAATATAGTTTAATAATGTATCTTAACAAGGAAAAGTACTGAGGAGATTGCATTTAGTATTCCAGTGCCCTGGGCTCCGGACAAGCTCAACCACGATTGGATGAAGACTAGAACAGTATCCAACCTAAATAATGTTTCTGTTAAACTTGTCTTCCAAATTTGACAAACCTGTCACAAATATTCAGTAAGTGTATCACAAATTGTGAAAAACCCTCATAACATTTAAGGGATAATTTCTGAGAAGGAAATCCAGAAGAATCAATTTCTTTTCATCCATTTGCGGCCCAATATGGACATGTACCTTCTTCAGATTTGGCAGCGTCACCCTTTCTGGCACCTGGTTTACTGATATCATCCCCTGGATGAAAGATAATGTGTGTTCATTCATATAGAAAAGATAAAAGAGAATTCACCATCTACAAATAACCCAAATAGATGAAGTGAACTTCATAATACGTCATGTTGCAGAGAGACAAAAATAGGGTAAATAAAGTTAAGCTCAAAAGTAAGAATGGATAAAATCCCAAAACATATAAACCTATAATAAACGTCAAATTCTGATAGCAAAGAGGGATAAATCTTCGAATATGAAGGATCAAGAACAATAACAGGACACAAATGTCAGACTTCAGTCAATAAAAGAAGAGTATCATCATCTACAATGCATACTACTATTATTGCAGCATTAGAATATTTAGCTTCAATGTAAAGGATATCTCACCTGGAAACATTGGCCATAGAATGTCAATTCTTGAAGGCGAGGAAAACGGTCAAGAATGGCAAAATGAGGAATTTCTTGATTGACTTCACAGTAATTTAGAAGTGTAATTTTTGAAACTCCATTCAGTCTGAAGCACATGGTCCCAGTGATATTGTTTGAGCTTGATTTCTGTCAACTGAGGGCAAACCAGCTTCATTAATGTTGCGGCAATTAATAATCCTACATATAGGTATCTGAGATTGGGGGCACTTATTTTCAAATGTTTCAACGAAGAACACTCAAGAACCCCCAAATTCTGAAGATTTGGGCATAATTCCATGAGCTGTGACAATATGGTATCATTCAGTCCCCAAACATTGAACCATTCACATGTTTTCAAAGATTTAAAGCCCAAAAAAGTAGTGGGAACTGTGTCAAGAAAGCAGGACTGCACTTTCAAAGCAGTGAGGCTTTCACACTCAAACATCATGACCCCGTTGAGCTTTTTAACAATCCTTGGATTTCTCCTAGAGATTTAATGACCGATCCGTTTTACTTGTTTTAGAGCTGCAAGGTGAACCCAATTGTGACTCCTAGAATAAGTCAAGGCAATTTCAAGCCAAAAATCGTGGAGAGGAGGAGAATGGCGGAGCACGGCATTATTTATTATGACTTGTATTGTCTGATCTTTAATATTTTCGAAATTTTGGCAGCAGAAATTGAGATGGGGCATTTTCCTCGACAAGAATCGCCATCTCCGAGACAGCAGGGAACAGCGTATGGCCTCTCTGAAAGAAATCTTTGGAAGTATTTCATTACACAGAAGACAATCTGGTAAGTCGGAGAGCCTGTCTGTTGCCGCTGCCCTTTTCATTGCCCATTGTCATTCCCATAACTGTTATTTTTACCTCCTCCACCTGAGAATGAACTCTATAATTCTATGGTAAGTACCCAGAGTTGGGATTCGCCTCTTACTCCGAATTCAGGAGCGTACAGACTTGTGCAATGCGAATGGAATGAAATATTGTTAATGCATATCTGGGTATTCGTTGAGTTTAAAAGAAGCATCAAGGCTCAATTATGACTTTGATTATATTTTTACCGTTGGCTTTTCCCTACATTTTAATTAGCTTACATATTTAATAGCCCTCGCATGTTAGAAAATGGAAGGTGAGTCTTCGTTTGTCTTGGCACAAATAGTTTTTATTCTTTCCTTCGTTCACCCTTTTAACACTATAGATGTAGTTGTCCAAGTTACTTATTCTTGACACTCCTAATAGTTTTAGTTTTTTTTTTTTTTTTTTTGTTAATTCTTTTTAAATTTTGATTGTTAATTTAAAGTTATGTTTTACGTAAGTAGATAATATGTTTCATAGAGGTATATAGTAAAAGTGTAAATTTGTTCTAATTGCATCTAGTATCAATTTGGAAATTGACAATGATGTTTCAAATAGATTTAAATAGATTTAATGAAAGAATTTAATTTGTTGTGGTGATTGTTTGTTAAAGAATTTAATTTTATTGACAATTATTTTGAAATTGACTAATGTAAATTTTAGTGATGATTTTTCTTTAATTCATAAATATTATGGTTTTAAAAATTGACATTTGACAATTTTAGAGTGTGGTAAACAATGTGGATTCACTCAAATTATTTGGGTGCAAGCTAATTTTTTAAGTCAGTTCACCTACTATTTAAAATGAAATTCATACATAAAAATATAGTTTGCCACTTCGTCAAAATTTAGTATAATCTTATTCTCTATTATATATAATATATAATAATTTGAAAACTGAATTTTCGAAGCATATCGGTATAACTACCATCTAGAGGTGCTTGTGTCACTCAAAAGCATAGTTGTCACTTGCCTGCAACATTGTCTCCCATCATAATTTGTGTTGACCATCAATAATCTTATCATACAATAGTATCTGTGTTGTTGGACAGTATCTATGTCACATGTCAGCATTGGTGTCGCCCAATAGCATTGGTATCACCAAACATCTACCATGTCACTACTAGCAACCTTGATGCACAACAAAATTTTTATCATTTGTCAACATCTACATATCCCTTTAAAATATGGGTCATCCACTAGGATCTATGTAGATCATCAACATTCTTTTCACCCAACAACATTCGTTGTCAGCATTTGTGTTGGTCACCAACACTGTCACTCATTTATATTATAATCGATCGATTATATGATATCTATTGAAAATGTTAAGGGGGTGGGACTATCGACCAATAAAAAATCCTATTATCTTATTTTAGCCAACTAAAAAATTTTCCCAAATAACTTACATCCACACTAAATACAAGTACTATACTAAACACTAAAATGTAATTTTGTTTATATTCAATTTCATATAATGTTTCAATAACAATTCAAAATTAAACCATCTTAAATGTAGAACCCACAAATAATATTATTCCAACTAAAAGAATTAATCACATGTCACCATTTTAAGATATTATTGATGATGGCATGTCACCACTCAATGTCATTCCTGAGTATGACTATGCAATGCCTCAAGTGGAAGATAATTATAAAAAAAATGACTTGGATGAGGTGAAAATACAAGAATAGACTTCTAGATCTCATAAAGCAATGAATTTGGTTAAAGACACAACTCATAATTTTATGCAAAAGAAAAGGAAGCTAAATGATATTATTGATAATGAAATCTAAATATTGGATGAGATATATCATTATCAAACACAAACTTAGGTTGAAGACCACACTAAGAAATCTATGTGAAATGAAAAAAGTACATGGACAATTAGAAGGTCTTTTAAGTTCAACTAGGCAACGAAATATCCATTCATTGAACTAGTGGAACCAAAATATGGTAATAATACTTCAAAAAAATATAGATGTACAATATTTAGTTGGTGACTAGGAAAAGACTAGATAAATACAACTTAAGTTGGACACAATTGAGAAACATTATAGAAAAATATGTGTCGGTAAAAAAAATGGACAAACCCAAAAAAACACCAAGATGAAAAGATGCAAAAGAACAAATGCATGCAAGGTATGTAATAGAGTATGAAGATCATTAGAAATGTCTACAAAATCTCATTGAGAATGGAGTAACAGTAATAGCTCAATTAGAGAAAGTTACTCAATTTAATCTTCATGACAAAAATATACAATTATCTATTATCTATCACATTCTAAAAAAAGGAAAACCTATATAAAAAAAAATAGATTATAATATTTTATTCCAACATAATGGATTTCATAACATTCAACAATCCCATTGGTTAGATAGAAGTGCTTGGGAAACGGCAAAATGTCTCATCATAATTGAGAACAAGGATTTGAAATAAAAAGTTAAAAATACATGGTTTATCTCGTTGTCAATTGCTGAGGTTGCACCAATTGACAACACATCATGGGTTTTCCTTCATGTTTAAGTTTTCATAACCATTCAAGGAAACCTCATATGTTATCTATACATAAAATCACCAAAAATTATAATGCGAAAAACCTTTACAGATTGATTATTTATAATTTGAAGGATATAACTAGGATGGAAGAATATGTTATAGCTACCAAGTTAGTCAATGTTGGTGTTGATGGGTCATCTATGATGCCAAGGCACATAACAAGTCATTATGTTGGACTGCAAACAATAGTTTCCAAATATATGATTCCAATTCATTACATAGCTCATAAAATGAATTTTGCTTAAAATATTGTTAACACATTTGTAATTGTCATGAGAGTGGAGGACCTTATCCATGACTTGTATTCATACATGTCAAGCAGTCAAAAAAGATATTTAGAGTTTCATAAATTTGCAATTAGAGTGATTGATGTTAAAAAACTTTTGAAAGATGTTGATATAAAATGTATTTCTATGTATGAGTCAACATGCAACCTTTTCAAATAATATATGTTATTAACATGTTTTATATTTAAATACTTGGTGAAAGTTGACAAAGAAAGATATTTATTTTACTGCTTAAGAAATTTAGAAATTTTGGTTATATCATGTGGTATTATACCTAAGTTGAGAGAAATGAAATGTTTGATGAAACATGCTCAAGAGAGATCTATATATATTGAATTCATTCAATTAAAAAAAAGAGTTTGTCAATCTCTAGATATGTTATACTTCCCACAAGCCTACTTTCAGGGCCATGTATTTAACAACTGATAAATTTTAACAGATATTAAGGACCCTAATATCTATTTGAAGTTTAATATTAATCATCATCTTTGTATCACTATTCATGGAAAAGAGATACAAATGCACACATTCCAAAAATGTGTTTATTTAGTAGAATAAAATATTGAAGAAGTCCTTGTAAAATGAGTACTATATGATATTGTTATTTATGAGATGCAATTGAAATTAAGAAAGGTTTTAGAAATATTGTCTATTGAAATTCAAGATAGTTTTATAAGGCATGACTTACTTGAATTGATGAGCGTAATGAATCCAATATTTTAGAACATTGTAAATAGTGAAGAACTAACAAGTAATTTATTTGTCAAATGCATGGCTAGTCTCATTAGGCATTTCATGAAGTTTGTAGAGATCAATTGAATTGGAATTAAAGGTATTTTACAAAAGTATCTATTGATATCTCAATCAACACATTTTAGACTTACAATGATTGATCAATATTAGTTTTCAAATGAACTAATAGAAAGTGGTGTATTACGAGGCCATGAAAAAATCTTTTCCGAAATAACATCATATAGTAAAATATCAGTAAATATTTTTTATTATAAGAAATCTGTCAAACAATTATTTTGAGATATGTGGAAGATAAAATGGTATTCAATACATTATCTTTTATTAAATCCAAACTTCCAAATAGATTGGATAAAAATTTAGAGACCTATTTGAAACTATATATTTCTCATTATCTCATGGATGGGTTTGGTTATGAAAGAGCGCTTGTAAATTAGATTTCACTATCTAAAAGAAGAGGTTTCATGAATACAACCACCAATAGAGATAATGTTAATTTTGATAGTCAAAATACTTTTGAGAATGTAGATAAAAATACTAATTTTGAAGAACTACAAAAGGATTGTTTCAACTACTTTAGTTTTAGTTATGTATATATTCTAAATTGAAACATTATGATCTAATTCATTACCAATTGTGATATTTATTGTATTTACTATAAACTATTATCTGTGATAAATCAAGTATTGTGAAATTTATCACATTACAATATTAGAAGCACAATATTAGCTATTCATAGTTGAATTGTTTATTACGCAAAAAGAAAATCAATAAGAATTATAAATCAACATTCTCATAAGTAAAATATAATAATTTATTACTAAATCTTTCCTACTTGTCATGTGGTCAATATTTAAATATTATCTCATGTTAATGACACTAATAATTGATTAATACATGATTATTAATTAACAATAATGCAAATAAAAACACAATCATTTGATGTTCAACAACCATGTTGATGCAAAAAAAAGAGGCCAAACATATGAAGGCCATAACATTTGATTCTTAGCTACATTTGAGCCCATCTTCATGCCAAAATGACCAAGTCAAAAAATTTAATGCAACCATAGCCATCCCTTCTGGTTATGTGATATTTTTCATATTTTTTAGAGGTTGTACCTGACCATCTAAGGGTTCAAAATTTATGTTTACAATTATTTCCAAGTTTTTTATAAATGCAAATAAAAACAAAATAATTTGTTGTTCAACAACCATGCTGATACATAAAAATATATCAAATTTTTGGAGGCCATTAACTTTGATTTGTAGTTCTGTTTGAGTCCATCTTTGTGCCAAAACACTATCTAAAAATTTTCAATGCATCAATAACCACCCTTTTAGTTATTAGACATTTTAAATATTTTTGAAGGTTGTACATGACCATCTGAGGGTCCAAAATGTCATTTTAAATTATTTTTAGATTTTTCCTAAATATAAAAATTATCTATTTTTGTAATCAGAATTGAACTTAAATTGAAATTCATTTGATATGTTAATTTTAGAGTTTAGTTTATTTTAAGATATTTTTAGAATTGTGTGCACTTGCATGTGAAAATTACTAAAAATAGTAGGTCGAACTTTACTTATTTTTAGATTTATGTATTTTGCATGTCAACTTTAATTCTGAGTTGAGACTTATTTATGCATATTTTTTAATTATTTAAATCATGAAATATGAATCAATACCGTTTATTTTTCAGAATCTTGGTCTATTGATAATTTTATCATCTTGATAGTATTATGATTCATTATTTATTTTTATTACATGATTCAAATAATTACAAACCATGCATAAATAAACATCAATTCAAAATTGGAGTCAACATGCAAAATTTAGAACTCTAAAAATAAATAAAACTCAACTTACTATTTTTAGCAACTACTATTTTTATGAAGTTTCACATATAAGTGCGCACATCACTAAAAATTTTCAAAAATAAATTAAACTCTAAAATTAACTTATTGATTGAATCTTAACTAAATATAAAGTCTAGTTATAAAAATAAATAATTTCTAAATTTAGAAAAAAAAGCCAAAAATAATTTTAAAGAACAATTTCAAACCCTTAGATGGTCACATACAACCTCTAAAAAATATGGAAAACATCCCATAATTGGAATGTTAGATTATAGTTGCATTGAAATTTTTAAGTTGATCATTTTGGCACAAATATAGGCTCAAACAATGTTACAAATCAAAAGTTATGATCTCTAAAAGTTCAACATCTTTTTCTATATGCTTATTAAAAAATTCCATAAAGACAACTTTATGATGACCCTTTCTTTGCCTTCAGGGTCAATCTTAATAATATAATAGTTGACCATTTCTCTTATCAATAAAAAACATAATTAGCACCCAATAATCTATTTATTAATCAAATGATAAGCTTGAGATGTGAGAAGACTAGTTTTGTGCCTTAATAACTTTAACCATTATCCATTTTCATTTAAATTAAAGAACTATAGTGATTATATTAATTAAACCGAATTATTTTTTCAAACAAAACAACCATCAGAACATGTCTACTACAAATCAATACTTTTATAATTGAAATTAAAAATAAACACTCATATTTAAAAACATAAATCATACATATGGTATAGCTAAATTAATTACAAACAAAGCCTTACATTTAAAGATAATATCTAACATATCAAATATTAAAATACATCAAACAATTCAATGCATCTTGAAAAATACTAAAACATCCCTAATTTTTGTTAGAGCTATCTATCAAATCCACCACGAAACATAAGAAGATCCCACCACATAAACTAATGCAGTGTAAAATAACTTAGTAACTCTACAAGAAGTACGAGCAACTCCCAAATGAAATCCAAATTGTATCAATAGGGAATAAGGCTATAAGCAACCAGGGAGGAGCCAAGCACATCCCATTTAGTTTGGTTAGTCGATTGCTAGATAAGTAGACCGTTTATGATAAGAGTGTCATACTCAAGCATGGGGTTCAAAACTGTATGTAAAGGTCCATCTCACAATTGGACTTAGATCAACGTTGTCACATCATGAGATCAGTAGGTGGTGGTTCCTAATTCATTTCTGGAACCGACATGGCATAAACATAAGAATCCTAAAACCTTTGGGAAATCACCCAAGCTAGGAATACTCCCATTGATCATCAAACTTGGATTTAAGGTCCTCTAGGTAGCATTACACCTTCATTCTCTTAATTGATGAAGGCCACCCACACACAATTAATAACCAAATGAGACATCATGCACTTTCCTGGAGTAGATGACATCACACATGTGAACATCCAAATGAATAATCATGCATTTAGCATCAGGGAATTAATTAATCCTCATGCTACAAGACCACTTGGCATGTTATAGGATTACCATCTCGTAGCCATCCAAAATGGGGTCTAACACAAAAATATTACTTAATTATCCTTAGTAATCATATCTGGTTAGCATAAAATCATAGGCACTCACACCATCTAATTAACATGTGTATGACCACACAAAAGTTTGTTACTTAGATAGTCTCAAGCATTAACTTGTGTGTTTATTAAGGAAGATTATAAGTTATTAAATCATTTTCAAGGTGGATTAATTAATCAATCAATCAGAGGCAAGCAATAAGGTTTGCATGTCTCATTATATTTTATTCCAATTACAAGATCATTATTGCTTTAATGAACACACATCAGGGATACCAAGAGTTCAATGACAAGAGGAAATCTTTAATTTTAAGTGCACCCACATCTAATATAATCAATGACTACCCACTTTCATATAAAATTGAATGACAATATAGCCAATTTTTAATAACCTAGAGTTGCATAATAAACATCTGAATTATTAGACCTTTAGAACACATGCCATATATCCAAATCACTATAATCACCATTAATGGTATAATCTATAATGTATAATATGGGTCCACATATGAAAGATTATCAATTTTACTTACTTCATTGATAAACAAATAGAAGTAAGATCACAAAAAATGGATATTATAACCAATAACCTCATTGCCAAAATGTAATAATAAAATATATTGCATGGACCACCAGTGGACTACTTGTATAATCTATTTTCTACAACTTTTTTTCCAACCAAGGTTATAAACATGAAACCATATACTCATAAAAAATCATAATAACAATAACCCCAAGAGTATGCTAGTCAATAATTACCAAGGTTTAATCACACAACACGTTGTATACTAGTCAATGATTATTGATTAGCACCCAAGTCTAACACATTATCGATCATATTCCAGAATAATAATATATCTTATTTCAATTAGCTATCATCATGTTATTATCATAACAAATGGTGAGTCCACATAACAAATAAACATTATATGCTATGAGAATGTTACCTTATAAATGTACACCACAAAATCCAAGTGGAAATATGCATAATTCCACTGAGTAGATTTACAACCTTAAACTGAATTCTAGCAACCCACAAGACAACACCATCTCACTCCATGTAATTCAAGATTAAGGACATTATAATTTCAATTATTCCAATAATAACATTTTTGTACTTTGTACCCACTTAACATCAATAGGTATATCATTTACTCATGTGTTGACAACAACATAAAAGGATCAAGATTCACATCATGCATTCAAATTCCTCTACTACCTATATAAAGTTAGAGCTCAATATAGATGCATACCAAGTAAATAAATACGATTTGTTAAGTATATAAAAATCAAGCAACTAGCATCAAGGACGTCTCAATGTCAACACCTTGTCAAATAATGTTCTTTTCCAATATAAAAATATTACAAATAGCATAAGGAAATAAAATGAGCAACACCATAAAATGATTAATTAATTACAATGCCATCACTACAACCTCATACGTCCATAGGCATGGACAAGAAGTAAGTTGCCATAAGCAATACATTAAAAAAATGAGGAAGAAAAACCCTACAAGAAAGAGGGATACCCCTTGAAACCATCCCTACGTGTCGATCCATCAGTGGCCCTTACCACCCCAACCATCAACGTGGTGAAGGGTTTTGGAAACTAGGTACTTGGACGAGGTAAGAGATATACACAATAATATTGAGCCACCAGTATGGACTGATAAAAATGTCATAAAAAATAATAAAGAAATATAGAAACATAAAACTATAACACTCAACCCAAGAGGCTTATCGAAGAGTAAAGTAATTTAACTCAATGAAACCAACTCCCAATAACCACTTAACTCAATCGAGTCAAAAAAATAAGAAGACAACAATCATTGACAGAATTAAAATCAACTTGGCTTTAACACACCCAAGTGTGGCAACATTAAATCCTCCACATAATTCAATAGACTCAGAAAAAAAGGGGAAAATTGAGCTCACTAAACCCAAAAAAGGGATAACCCTCTAAACAGTCCTAGACTAGAAATTTTAACCCAACCCGCTGATGAAAACCCCATTCTAGCCACAAGAATATAGAAATCTACAATACCCAAATAAAATCTTGAACAAGTGTAACATAATACGTTTGATTCCACAAATACCCACAAGGTGAACCAAGAGCAACAAAGATACAATCATAACGAAACTCTTATTTAACTTTAGGATTTAATCTATTTATAACTGTATTACAGGTTCATGATGAAGTCGCATGACTTCATTATGAACTAGTAATGGCTCATAATTTTCTTTCATGTTGTGCTTATACTCCATACCTCAACTATAAAGAGAATCTCCAAATCGATTTATGCCATCAAAAGAAAACAAAAGATGTCAAGAGAATTTGATCGGTTTGATTCATATAGCCAAATCAAATTCCAGCAACCAATAAAGGGAAAACAGGGTGAACTAAATTCCCCTTTAAAATAAATAAATATAAATCTGATTACCCAAACAGGGCCGAGTTGCAAGCAAGAAAGGAATTCTTTCTTAATCAAGATTTCAAACCTGATGGAACCAGCACATAAAACCCAAATCGATTCACCGCACTGAAGGAATACGAAACAGGTTTCCATAAAAGCTTGAAGGGTTTGATTTGGACACAACAGGGTGATATTTTAAATTAGCCAACAAATAACATCTGAGTAAGATCATTACCAACATACAACTCACAAAATGAACCAATAGGGGTTTCAAGTAATACTTGCAGGTTCGATTTAATACAACATATATGTGTGTGTACAGAGCACTAAATCTCAAGAGTAAGTCCAGGGTAGTACTTACACATTTATGTTGCAATACACTTTTGACGAACCATTACGATGCCTGACCGGATGAAGACATAAATGACTAGTCATTTATAGATATAGAGGTGGCCAGCCCAAGGGATCGATCCTGAGACCTCCCACTTATAACAATAGTCATCTAATCATTGGGCTAGCTCATATATATATATATATATATATATATATATATATATATAATTAATTCCAGATCTGAACTTTTCATGGTTTGCTGGTATAAAAATATCATTTTAAATCTGAGTTTTATTATATTTTGTTTGCAAGGAAAGAGAGCACAAATCAAATGAAATTGATTTTAAGATCATCATAGTAGGGCATTCAACACAAACATTTTAAAATACATCCCACCAAATTATAAAACAACACCTACTTGCTGTTCATGCACAATCGACTACCAAGAGAAGAGTGAGAGATGCTTTTCAGATGGAAGGGTCGAGGTCTTCTTTTTTTACCCTATGACATTCCTCTCTCTCTACCACCACACAGATCTCCTCTCTCCATGCAATCCCTTTTTTCTCTATTTCCCCGTTGTTCTTCACACCACAGAACTCCTAAAATGTCAACTACTTCCCTATGCTTTTTCTCTACTCGCTATACCATCTCTCCAATGCCGTCATTTCCCCCTGTCAAGTTTCTTCCTTCTACCTCCATGCCATACTTTGCTTACAGCCTGCACCGATCTTCCACGTCTTGCTCCCCCTGCCGTCCCTTGCTGTCCATTCCTCCCCTTCATCTATGCCCAACAATCCCTCCCATGTCGTCCTTCTTCCTCTCCTTTTTCTCCTCCATACTTCAACTTGGCATCCCCCCTTTTTCCTCTCCATGTCCCCAAGGGATTCAATGCTGCTGAAAGTGTGCCTCCCAAGCCAAAATAAAGCTAAATAAAATATATAATATATTTATATATACATATAAAATAATATATCCATTTCAAAGCGAGAAGATGATTAAATAATATATATTATATTTATATCCGAAAATAATAGAAATACAAAATAATAAAACCATTAAGCCATGATCATGGCAATCCCCAATCATTACATCAATCTTGAGAAATAAAATAATGAAATTATTACATAGATTATAATAAATAAAATTATTAAATAGCACATCAAACGAAATCCAGGAATCGGTTAAAATATAATGACAATAATAAATTCCTTAAACAATAAATTTAACAGAACTCATTAAGACAATTTAATAATATTAAGGAGCGAAAATCGCTAAATAACAATAATTATTAATAGTCATCAAAATAATAAATAATAAGCATAAATAAATCGCAAAACAATAATCACTAAAATCAATAATAAATAGTAATTACCAAAATCACTAAAGTCTGTAATGAAATAAAATTAGAAAACGCATTCTAACACCCTCCCTAGAATTGATGCTAGAGCTAGATCCAAATTTGTTGTTGAATTGATGTAGATTGTTTGTTATCTTGTTGTAGTTTTGTTACTCTTTGTTTTTTAGTTGCGTATTTTTTTTTGGAGGTCTATAGCTTGTTTGCATCTTTTTCCTTCGTCGTTCTTGGTAAAGGTGTCTAGTTTGAGATTTTAATGTCGTGTTTTTTTTTTTTCCTTTGTAAAAGGGTAAGACCCTTTTCTAAACCCTCCTTTTAATATTATCAAAGGAATTAAAATTTTTAAATCTCTTACAAATAGATAGAAATTTATAATAGATTTTCTATAACATTGATGTTTTTATGAAGAAACTAGTAAAGAAGATAATGGTTCAAAGAGGAGGGAATAAAAGAGGCAACTAGAAAATCTACTATTTTATGTTGAGGATGATTTTTGCCAATAGAAACATGCAACCTAATCACAATATAATCCATCATGTTCATTCCACATTTTCGTTTCACTTATCCATTTTTAGAAATGCCAAATTATCTTTATTTTCATATATATATATATATATATATATATATATATATATATATCTTAAAAGTCACTCTCCTTTATTTCCTCTACTAATTCATTAAAAAACAATATAAATTTTCATGAATAATACCTTTTAAATATCCATCAAAGGAATGATAATGAAACACAAAGCTATCAATAATATTTTGTAACATTGCAATGAACTTATCTTCCCAATTTCTAATGTTGCATTTCTCCAAAATAACTGGATATCCTTATATATTTATTTTGAAATGCTAACAAAATCCATACTATACAATTACCTCTCCTCTTATCTCACATAATTTTTAATACAAAATTTTCTATCACTAATACACACACATATTAATAATATAAATTTTTGTATTAAAAATTATATGAGATAAGAGGAGAGATAATTCTATAATATAGAAGAGGTATATATATTCATCTATTAATAATCAAATAATTACACTAATAATTAAATCGAATAAAATATTATCATTCACTAATAAAAATAAATAAATTCCAATCAACAAAACATACCACACACGGATAAATTCACCAACTCATATAAAGAGAGAAATGCATTAATTTTATGTTACTAGTGTGCCTTACACATATTTATGTGCCTAAATTATCATCTTCCATCATTGAAGGCGTTCAATTATCTTGTGTTTAAATAACATCAATTTTAATAACTAGAGGTTGTCCTAAGTAAAGGGTTTTTTAGGTTGCCAACCTACAAAGTAAATGTATACAACACGATTCCTTGTTTATCCCTACCAAAATATCATCCAATATTTTTAAATGTTACCCAATAAACAAATAGGTCCAGTTTAGCCAGTATACTTTTGTTGGTTTCCTGTCTTTGACTTCGTAAAAGGAAGACAAACTTCATTAAATTAAAGATCCCACTGTATTGAATTCACAAGATGTTCTTTAACAATTGTTGTTGAAACTATTGATAATCTTTAAATGAGGATAAATAGATAGCAAAAATGGAAGAATAAATCATTACACATCAGAACATTTTATTGCAATAGAGTAGGATAAATTCTAATGTAATAACGCAATGGAAGCCCGCAGCACACTCGCGCAAATATCGGCAGAATTTTATATCAGAATCTAATTGCAATTATTATGAAAAGACATGAATATCCCTTGTGAAAGAAAATTTATTTTGGGGTTGACAAATATAGTTTAATAATGTATCTCAAGGAAAAGTAAGAGTAAGAAGTCATTTAGGAGATTGTATTTAGTATTCCACTGGCCTGGGCCCTGAACAAGATGAAACACGATTGGATGAAGACTAAAACAATATCCAACCTATAATATGTATCTTTTAAATAATGTATCTGTTAAACTTGTCTTTCAACCTAAATAATGTATATATAGATAGAGAGAGATTTCACCATCTATTAGGTCCATATCCAAATCTGTAATATTAGCGCGTATATATATATATATATATATATATATATATATATATATATATATTCCTAATTTCTTATTACCTTTCAACAACTTTGATAAATTATTAAATTATCTCAAATAAATTGAATTAGGAGCTGACTAATAAATTAGTTACAAAACTCGGTTATATATCAAAACCTCACATATGTACAAAGTTGGTCACAATCTCTACATAGGGTCATAAATGCAAGTGAATATTCACACACAAATGTGTTTGTGTATTTATTTTTAATATAAAAACCTAATAACTTGCACATGTGTTTATTTATAAAAAGAGTACTCTTATGAGCCTAAACATTTTTATTCCAAGTTTTCGAGATTTTAACCATTCAAAGTGAGTCTTTCAATCTTGTAGTAGTTCATATATTTTTAAAGAGGAGTATTCGAATCAATACTTAATTTAGATCATGTAAAAATTTAAATTTGATTTTAACAATAATATATTACCTAATTGACAAAGCTCAACAATGAACTTATAAGCATGCTACTTATCTAACTTGGCTTGACCTCAACCCTATAGGCCTGAAACCTAAGGTCTATAGAGAAATTATAACCACAAGCCATCATTGCACACATTCAAACAATATGGATAAAATAAGAAACATAATAAACCATATTTTATTGTCTCTCAAGACCACTACCAAAAATATAGCTCAAGAAAAAATGGCCTAATGATATGGTGCTCGCCATCTCAATGTGTGCATCCTCTTTATCCTTGAGCTTTACACCTTCCTCCTCTATAATGATGATATCTTAACCTCATCATCTTTCCTCTTATCATTTTCCTATCACCCATGCATGATTTACATGTTTCTATCATTTTCTTACAATCTTGTTAGCTATCCATCATGCAATTTCCCCTCCTCAATATGTCGCTATCTTCATTTTATGTTCAACTCATAGTCAAGAGCTCCATATCTAAACATGGTGGTAGAACCAAACCCTAATCATGAAAAATGGTGAGGTCAACTACCTCAAACATTATAATACCAAAACAAAACCCTGTATTATTTTCCCTTTTACCTTTTTCAAACTATACAAGACCTAAGCTTCATTACCATTCCAATTCAAAATATGCCAATGGTTATCACAACAACTATAATATCAAAGTTTTGGAGCTTCTTTTAATTAATTTGATTTGGGGTATTTTACCTCTAATTTCGATCTTCTATATGATACCAAAAGCCACAAAGTGACTAATTGAAGTAGATGAATAAAGTAAACAAACAAGATGATTAGCATTCATACTTCCTCTAGCTATATTGTATTTGAAATT
Organism: Torreya grandis; assembly: GCA_037957365.1. Classification (NCBI taxonomy): domain Eukaryota; kingdom Viridiplantae; phylum Streptophyta; class Pinopsida; order Cupressales; family Taxaceae; genus Torreya; species Torreya grandis. Next base: position 448,032 of record JARHVA010008528.1, on the reverse strand, counting down.
ATCAAAATATAATTTAGTTCAGCTAGATATTCAAAGTAGCACAACCAATAATTTCATAAACTTAACATATGCATACCAATCATATTAATGATATATCCTAATCATGCAAACAAGCTTGAATCACTAAAAGGGAAAACAAGAAAGCAATGATCATTTTACTCAAGCATCTAAATTTGGTGTATGCATGGGTTTGGTGGAGTTCTCTCAACCCTTAATGATAGCATCTGCATCACCCCTCTTTGATGATACTCTTCCTCTGAACTCTCTATGAGGGTGGGATAGCCAGACAACTACCTCAATCAAACAAATGGGTAGTTAATTTGAAATCATAATAATCATCAACATATAACCATAAATAAACTATTAAATGTAAATAATCTATAATTAAAATCAATCATCATGATCATAAAGTATAATAAAAACATATTCAACAACTATCCATCAAGATATTGATCACAAAATAAATAATATAGCTATCAAACCATATATATATATATATATATATATATATATATATATATATATATATATATATATATATATATATCAGGCATAAAATCATAATTGTGAATCAACAGTCTCATAAACCACTATTTATTGTAAATAGTTTTGTATAAGAAATTGGATGTGACACCCAATCTGAGGATATACAATTAGGATGTTAGTTTCATATGCTTTTATGTTTATTTTCATTCTAACAAGAAATTAACCTTATTTCCAAAATTATATGATCACATTATCTAATTCTCAGTTTTTTAATTCAATTTTATCTGAAGACTTACACCTAATCCGAAGATTTACACCTAAGATGCTAGTTTCATATTGTTTTATGTTTATTTTCATTCTAACAATAAATTAGCCTTATTTCCAAAATTGTATGTTTTTCCAAAATTATATGATCACATTATCCAATTCCTAATTTATTAATCTAATTTTATGTTGTCAAAGATGAGAGATAATAAATAGCAATAGAAATGAAAATAAGGCAAAAAAATATAGGAAAAGGTTACTAAGAAATGGATCATTCATATATATGCTAAATAATTTAATATTTACAATATATTTCCATCTCTATTTATCTAGTTAGCATCCACACTTTGATTTATTAATATTATAATTAAATAAATAATATAAAATTTATTATCTTTATACTTAATAAATAAATATGATAATTGAATCACAACAATCAACTCTGCACCTTCATATATAGAATAATATTATATAGTTGATTCTTCGAAACTTAATTATTTTATAGGCAAGCAAGATGATGGGGACCTAGATAATCTCGACGGTTTGGAGGAAGGCAATTAGTGAATAAATAAGATTGATGGAAATAATGAAGTAGAGGTATCAAACTAACAACTGGCATCTAGGTACAAAATTGATTTCAGGTATCCTGAATACTTCAGGATACGTTCTAAAAATATCAGAGATGATTTTAACATGAGAAATTGATCCAAAAATTAGATTATTTGGTTGAAAGATAATTCAAAAAACAAAAAAAACAACACAATTGTAATAATTCTATCTTTCAGAAGAGATGTTTTATTGATCAAATTTGCAGATCCAAACATATGCCTATCTCTGAAAAGAGATGTCTGATTTCCTTTTCAGGTTACATCTTCATTTATACACATTTTGAAGGTAGGAGGAGGATTTGGAAGGTCACCAATCTCGAGGGAGATTAAGTGGTTTGACTTCCACGATTCAAAACAATACATAATTTGAAGAATTACTATTTTTAAAAACATACTATTTTTAGACTGCACTACTAAAATTAAAAATTGGGGCACTTCCATTTATTTTTTGGGGGTCAAAATCCATCGAGTAAATCTCGTGCCATCTCACGATGTTCCCCTCATTCTTATATTTCTAACAGTTCAAACGGGGAGTCAAACAAAGCTATGGTGCAAAAGTTATGGCTCCCAGAGGTTCTACCACCAATTGGGGTAGAACCGTCACTCAAACTGTCCCTTGAAATGTTGATCAGATCAGGAATTCCAAATTCACAATGACTAAATACTTACCCACTTATGAAATGAGGAGAAAGGCTAATGCCTAGATAGAGGAAGCTCAGAATCATGTGTTACAGATTGGTAAATATTTGAACCTAGATCCTTTTGATTTAGGTAAGAATGTTGATCTCACTTGGGTAGTTCAAGAAGATGGGTTGAAACTAGCAGGTGGAACTAATAGGATCCAAGGTCTAAATAACATGATGGAGGAAGGGGTGGTTTGTTTATAGATATTTGATTCATTGGTAGGTATATCTAAACTGCATTGGGATAATACCCTGATTGGTAAGTTTTAATGAAGAAGACACAATATTAACAACCTTGGAGATTGGGCTAACAAGAAGTGGAATCTCAAAGTTCAATAGACATCCCAATTCTAATTATTATTATTTTCATTTACTTCTCCAATCAATAGGATTGCTCAGTTGTGTTGTTAGGTGGGCCTTGGTCCCTACAAAAATATGGCTTTTCCCTTATAAAATGGAATATAGATGTTGATCTAGAGGATGAAATTTTCAACTAAAATCCTATTCGGGTTCAGTGTCAAGGCCTCTTGTTGGAATTTTTAGAAGAAGCATTTTTGAAAGGTATACAAATTCTTTAGGCAATTTCTCACCCTTAATCCTATCACCAAATCTAGGTCAAGACTTTTAGTTGCTAGGTTATGTGTCTTGGATTTCACAAACAAAGAGTTCCCAACCTTTATCAATTTAAGATATAAATGTGGAGATAATATTCAAAGGATAGTTTATGGAAACTTACATCCATTTTATTTAAGGTGCAATAAATATGGACATGAATCTATTTCCTATTCAATAAAGATACATGGTTATCCTAAATGGGGAAGAAAGGAGGGCCTTAAATCTAAGGATAAAGAGGCAATCATGAATAGTGGGCAAGAAAAAGATTTGAAATCAATTGAATAACAAACTCAAGAGGAAAAGGCAAATTTATTCAATGTTAATCAAGAAGATAGAATTGAGAACATCACTAAAAGTGGGCCTAGGAGACTTGAGATCCTTAGGCATCATGACGAAAATGGAGGGTGATTTGAGGATATGATGAGAAATAGGGGAATAGATCTCGTGGATGATAAAGCTGAAGTATTAGAAGATCAGGATTAAGAACATTTGGGAGGAGATCACAAATAGAGGTAGCATGGAGGAATCTGTGATGGAGAAAGATAAATATATTCGAGATAATAAGAGTGAGGAATTAGAAGATCAATTAAAAAAAAAAAAATTGAGGAAAATGTTAATGGTTTGGAAATTCCTTTGTTGGAGAAGGATCAAGAAGTTATAGCTCTAGAGGACAAAAATATCTTAGAAGATCATAACCAAGTTGAAAAATAAGTAGAAATGGATTTGAATGAGTTTTTTGATTCAAAGTAAAAAATTGAAACTCTAATGCTCACCACTAAGATAGAGGGTAGGAAGATGAGGGTCCTAACCTTTTGGGAGAGATCTGTGTACAAGGAGTTTGTCAGAAAGGGATTAACATAAATGGAGACAAAAGACACCCATGAGGGAGGAGATGGAGGAGGGATGGAATTTAGTGACTCACAGAAAATAAAAAGGCAAGAGAATGGTTCAATCGAGTGATAGAATAACTATGAACATGAAACTAAAGGAACTAGGCAAAGCTAGACCCAGATTTGTTGTTGAATTGATGTAGATTATTTTATGTCTTGTTGTGGATTTGTTACTGGTTGTTTTTCAGTTAGCTATTTGATTTTTTTAAGGTTTGTAGCTTGTTTACAGCTTGTTCATTTGTAGTTGTTGGTAGAGGTGTCTAGTTTGGACTTTTGATGTCTTATTTTTATTCTCCATTGTAAAAGGGTAAGGCCCTTTTTTAAACCCTCCTTTTAACATTATTAAAGGAATTAAAAAATTTAAATCTCTTACAAATAAATAGAAAATTATAATATTTTTTTTATAACATTGATGTTCTTATGAAGAAACTAGCATTGAAAGAGGGGGGAACAAAAGAGGCAACTAGAAAAACAACTATTTTATTCCACAATTTTTTTTCTCTTGTCCAATAATAATAATAATAATAATAATAATTATTATTATTATTATTATTATTATTATTATTATTATTATTATTATTATTATTATTATTATTATTGGTGGAATGATAATGAAACCTAAAGCTATCAATAAGATTTTCTAATATTACATGATCTAGAACAAGATTAAAAAAGTTTAGTAAGATGCATTTCTCCAAAATAATTAAATACTCTTATACATTTATTTTAAAATGTTAACACAGTCTTATGTCACATAAATTTTAAGCAAAATTTTCTATCATTATTATTGGTTCATATATATATATATATATATATATATATAAAAGATTTTCTTCCATTAATAATTAAATAATAATTATTATTATTAAATCCGTAAAAGATTATTATCCACTAATAAAAATAAATAAATTCCAATCAACAAAACTTACCACACTTACCAGAGGGATAACTCTTATTAGGAGAAAAAAAAGCATAAATCATATATGCCGAAATTATCATCATCCACCATTGAAGGCGGTCAGTAATCTTATGTATAAATCATATGTGCCAACTTACAAAGTAAATGTATACAACACGAGTCTGTGTTCAGCCCTACCGAAATATCATATTTTTAAATGTATACAAACAACTAGGCTCAGTTTACTTTTGCTGGTTTCCTGTCTTTGACCTTGGAAAAAGAAAACAGACTTCATAGAAATAAAAATCCCATTGACAAGATGCTCTTTCACAATTGTTGTAGAAAATATTGATAATCATTAAACGAAGACAAAGAGATACCAAAATGGTTGAAGAAATCATTACACCTCATAACATTTTACTGCAATAATTCAATGAAAGCCCTCAGCACACTCGAGCAAACATCGGCAGAGTTTTATAACAAAATCTCATTGCAATTATTATGAAAATGAAATACCACCAGACATGACTATCCCATGTTTCATGGAAGCAAATTTATTTTGGGGTTGACAAATATGGTTTAATAATGTATCTTAACAAGGAAAAGTACTGAGGAGATTGTATTTAGTATTCCCGTGCCCTGGGCCTTGAACAAGCTCAACCACGATTGGATGAAGACTAGAACAATAGCCAACCTAAATAATGTTTCTGTTAAACTTGTCTTCCAAATTTCACAAACCTGTCACAAATATTCAGCAAGTGTATCACAAATTGTGCAAACTTTTGTGCAAACTTCTGAGCGGTTGTCTATCCATCTTATTTTGTCAGTGGATATCCTTAATTCTGAAAACACCTTTTTCAAATCCAGCAGCATGTTTTGGATAGCTTTGGAGCAGCGTGGATGCAGAAAAACCCTCATAACATTTAATGGACAATTTCTGAGAAGGAAACCGAGAAGAACCAATTTCTTTTCATCCATCTGCGGCCCAATATGGACATGTACCTTCTTCAGATTTGGCAGCGTCGCCCCTTCTGGCACCTTGTTTACTGATATCATCTCCTGGATGAAAAATAATGTGTGTTCATTCATATAGAAAAGATAAAAGAGAATTCACCATCTACAAATAACCCAAAAATAGATGAAGTGAACTGCATAATACATCATGTTGCACAGAGACAATAAGAGGGTAAATAAAGTTAAGCTCAAAAGAAAGAATGGATAAAATCCCAAAACATATAAAACTATAATAATGTCAAACTCTAATAGCAAAGAGGGATAAATCTTCAAATATGAAGGATCAAGAACAATAACAGGACACAAATGTCAGACTTCAGTCAATAAAGGAAGAGTATCATCATCTACAATGCATACTACTACTATTGCAGCATTATAATATTTAGCTTCAATGTAGAGGATATCTCACCTGGAAACATTGGCCATGGATTGTCAATTCCTGAAGGCGAGGAAAACGGTCAAGAACGGCAAAATTAGGAATTTCTTGATTGACTCCACCGTAATTTAGAAGGGTAATTTTTTCAACTGATTCTGCTCTGGAAACTCCGTTCAGTAACAAAAGCCCATGGTCCCAGTGATACTGTCTGAGTTTGATTTCTGTCAACTGAGGGCAAACCAGCTTCATTGATGTTGCAGCAATTAATAATCCTATATATAGGTATCTGAGATTGGGGGCACTTATTTTCAAATGTTTCAACGCAGGACAATCAACAACCCCCAAATTCTGAAGATTTGGGCACAATTCCATGAGCTGTGACAATATGGAATCATTCAGTCCCCAAACATTGAACCATTCACATGTTTTCAAAGATTGAAAGCCCAAAAAAGTAGTGGGAACAAAGCGGTCAAGAAAGCAGGAACGCACTTTCAAAGCGGTGAGGCTTTCACACTCAAAAACAGAGTCTCCAAGCTCAAAAATCATGACACCGTTGAGCTTCTTAGCATTTCTCCTAAACATTTGAAGACCGATTCGTTTCACTTGTTTTAGAGCTGCAAGGTGAACCCAATTGTCAACCCAATTATGACTCCTAATATCAGTCAAGGCAATTTCAAGACAAAAATTGTGTAGAGGAGGAGAATGGTGGAGCAGGGCATTATTTATTATGACTTGTATCGTCTGGTCTTTTATATTTTTGAAATCTTGGGAACAGAAATTGAGATGGGGCATTTTCCTCGATAAGAATCGCCATCTCCGAGAGAGCAGGGAACAGCGTATGGCCCCTCTGAAAGAAATCTTTGGAAGTATTTCATTACAAAGAAGACAATCTGGTAAGTCGGAAAGCCTGTCTGTTGCCGCTGCCCTTTTCATTGCCCTTGTCATTCCCATAACTGTTATTTTTTCCTCCTCCACCTGAGAATGAACTCTATAATTCTATGGTAAGTACCCAGAGTTGGGATTCGCCTCTTCCTCGGAATTCAGGAGCGTACAGACTTGTGCAATGCGAAAGGAATGAAATATTGTTAATGCATATCTGGGTATTCGTTGAGTTTAAGAGAAGAATCAAGACTCAATTATGACTCTGATTATATTTTTACCGTTAGCTTTTCCGTACTTATGATGGAGCTCATTATTAAGGAGCACATGACCCGTATCAATACATATTTAGGAGCACTAATAGTTTTTGTTCTTTCCTTCGTTCACTCTTTAACATTGTAGATGTAATAGTCAAGTTAATTATTCTGACATTAATAGTTTTAGTTCTTTCTTTCGTTATTTCTTTTTAAATCTCGATTGTTAGTTTAACGTTATGTTATATGCGAGCAGATAACATGTTTCATAGAAAAAATATAGTAAAAAGTGTGAATTTGTTTTAATTGCATTTAGTATCAATTTGGGAAGTGGCAATGATGTCTCAAGTACATTTAATGAAAGAATTTAATTTGTTATAATGATTGTTTATTAAAGAATTTAATTTATCAACAGTTTTGAAATTGGCAAGGTTAAATTTTAGTGATGATTTTTCTTTAATTCATAAATATTATGGTTTTAAAAATTAATATTTGATGATTTTTCAAGTCAGCCCGTTTACTATTTAAAATAAATTTCATACATAAAAATATAATTCACTACTCCGTCAAAACTCAGTATAACCTTATTTTCTATTATATATAATAAGTCGAGAACAGAACCTTCTATGCATATCGATATAACAACTATCTAGAGGTGCGTGTGTCGTTCACAAGTATATTTGCCACATGCCTGCAACATTGTCACCCATCACAACCTGGGTCAACCATCAATAATCTTATTATACAACAATTTCTATGTTGTTGGATAGTATCTATGTCACATGTCTGCATTAATGTCATCTGACAGCGTTGGTGTCCCCTGGTAGCTCTTGTGTCACTACCAGCAACCTTGACGCACAACAACATTTTTATCATTTGGCACCATCTACATATCCCTTGAAAATTTGGGTCATCCACTAGACTCTATGTAGATCATCAACATTCTTTTCGCCCAACAGTATTGGTTGTTAGCATTTGTGTCACTCACCAACACTATCACTTGTTTGTATTATAAGCGATCGATTACATGTCATCTATTGAAAATGTTAAGGGGGTGGGACTATCAGTGAATAAAAAATCCTATTATCTTATTTTAGCCATTTATAAAAATTCCTCAAGCAACTTACATCCACACCAAATATAGGTACTATACTAAACGATAAAATGTAATTTTGTTTATATTCAATTTCATATTATTTTTCAATAACAATTCAAAATTAAACCCTTTTAAATATAGAACCTACAAATAATGTCATTCCAACTGAGAAAATTAATCACATCTCACCATTTGAAGATATTGATGATGACATGTCGGCACTCGAAATCATACCTAAGTATGACTATGTAATGCCTAAAGTGGAAGACAATTACCAAAAAAATGACTTGGATGAGGTGAAAATACAAGAATGGACTCATAGATCTCATGAAACACCAACTTCGATTAAGGACTCAACTCATAATTTTATGTGAAAGAAAAGGAAACTAAATGACATTCTTAATAATGAGATCTAAATATTGGATGAGATTTGTACTTATGAAACACAAATTTCAATTGAAGAGCACATTAAGAAATTTATGCAAAAGAAAGAAAGTACATGGACAATTAGAAGGTTTTTTAAGTTCGACTAGACAATTAAATATCTTTTCATTGAACTAGTGGAACCAAAATATGGTAATGTTACTCCAATAAAACTTATATGTACAATATGTAGTTGGTAACTAGGAAAAGACTACAAAATGCAATTTAAGTTGGACACAATTGAGAAACATTGTAGAAAAATATATGTCGGTAAAAAAAAGGACAAACCCAAAAAACATAGAGATGGAAAGATGGAAAAGAATGCATGTATGTAAGGTATGCAATAAAATATGAAAATCATCATAAACATCTACAAAATAATCACTTTGATTGTTATTATTTTGTATAGTTATTTCCCCTTTATCTTCGTGGTTTTTTCTATCATATCTATAATTTCACTGATAATTTTAAATACCTTTATATCTCTCTCATTCATTCATTCATTCATTCATTCATTCATTCATTCATTCTTTCTTTCTTTCTTTCTTTCTTTCTTTCTTTCTTTCTTTCTTTAAAAAAGTCTTAATGTCTCTAAAATATCCTCCTCCCTTTATTTACATGTTTTTCCACCTCTTTAGAGATGAAAATCCCTAACTATTTTATTTTCCTTATAACATTATTCTTAAAATCATCATCAACTACTTTAATTCTTTCTCCAAGTGGTACGTGTCTAAAAAAATCAAACTCGTTTCTAAGGTACTAAGAACTCCCACTTTTGTGGTAGTGGATGTGAGATATTTGCATCTAGAGCTACGTTTCTCCCTTCCCGATAGATATGATAAACAAGGGAGACATATTCCTTTCTTCTAAAGACATCCAAGAAACGAAAAACACATTAAAATCAAAATATATAGTGAATTTTATGGTGACATAAATGCACTTATTATACGCATGGAAATCCCCATTGTTTTTTTTTTTCCAAAGGGACCAATGTATGTTTTTTATTTAAAATGTTTCAAAATGAGGTTGGCTACCACCACAACTTCCATAAAATTGGAGAAAATCAATCTCAAACCTTGAAAGACTCCGCCATTATTTAGAAGGGTAACTTGTTTTTAAGTAATTCTACTCTTGGAACTCCATTCGGTCAGTGAATCCCATGGGAAGGGAAGAGAAGGGTAGGGTATTAAACGCTTAATTTCTATCAATTGAAGGCAAACAAATTTATTAATGTTGCATGCATCTTATAAATGTTCAAATAAAGGTCGACTACCTTCACCACCAATTTTTTTTTTTTTTTCCATATCATAATTCTTTGAAATTGAATGAATACAATTTTGAATAAATTTCAAACTAAATAATTGTCATCTCATTAAATATGAAAGATAACCATATTAATGATTTTAATTAGGGAAACACATCAAAATTAAGTATATTATACTCATATTTTATTAATATCCTTAAAAAAAACAATGAAGTGGATGGAAGCACAAATGATATACTCATTTCCATTGAGAGGTGATCATATTTTTTTCTCAAAAATGCCACCATTAATAGCTCAAGTTTCAAAAAACGTTCTTCTTTATAAATTCCAATGATAATCTCTTAATTTAGAATGAATATTTTATTAAAAATTTTATTTAACAAATATTTTTTAATAGCATATAATATTATTTGTAGACACTCCATTTTCATCACTTTTCTATCAAAATTGTAAATATGAATGATTTCTCAATAATTCACAAATCAAGCTAGAAACAATTTTAAAAGTCCAAATTACACAACACACATTACGTGCACATTCTAAACTACATTGGTGCATCCTTGATTGGGTAAATACACCATATCCATTCAACAGATTTATTTAATTTATCCCAATTCAAATTATGACTTTACAATTGATGTTTTGGATCGATTAAGTAGAATGAATATTCAACTTTCAAACATTGCTAGAATTGCCTCACTTCTCATTTAATTAATTAACCTTTGTTAATTAACCTATTTTTCCCTAATGATAAATTCCATAGCTTTTGTAATTTCCTATTATTCTAAATTAAAAATTCCTCTTATTCATGATCATTGTGACATCATTTTGAAAGTTGTCAAATTTTATAAAATATCAACATAAATGCAAACAAATATCAGAAATGCAACCCATGCTAAATCAATGTAAAATCTATCATAAATATTAATTATATTTTACATCCAAATTTGACTGATCGACATCCACACATTTTTATGATGATTTAATGATCAAAGATAATGTGGATAATCTATAAATAGAAGGGTCATTTGTCATTTTAACCATGACCAAGTAGTGCAATAAAGCTCTACCAAATCCTAAGGCCATAACTTCTATTCTCATTCAATCTATTTATTCTAATTGTTCTAAAATCATGAATAGAACAAGAGGAGATGATTTTGGACTGACTATATGACATTGACAAAGATATCGAGCTCTATGTCTAGGCCAAACATGTATGTGTTAGGAACCCGTGGAAGCACAATTGATTACCATATACAAGCAACTTACATGCGAAATTAAACCAGAATCACAAGTAACTAGAATTAAGAAACAACATAGAATATGAGAGACAATACACAACTTGTATTAATACTCATCCAGAAAAGAATGCAATAAAGAAGATGCCACTTCTTCTTCACACCTCTCAGAGGCTTCCCACACCTCAAGTGTACAGTAATTCTTTCCTCAAAGCTCTCTTTCTTACGGTCCCAACACACAACTCAAACACAGAGTTGGTGTTCACCTCCAAACAGTCAGTATCCACTACTGCCAGTACACCAGTGCTCCATGCACTCCACAAGTGCTCCTCGCACTCCAAGTACTCAACGTACTCCAAGTAGATCTCCCTTGAACTTGCAACAACCTGCAACTCAAATGATCTTACTTATGGAAGGAACTACCTTGCCTTCCTCTTTGCTTTCCAACCGAGTACACACCATACTCCAAGTAGATCATGCCTGATCCTGCTCCCTGTTGTGTTGTTGTCACCTTGATTATGCTGCCACCTGTAGATCACCCTGGTTCTGCACACCTGCAAACCTTAGACCTCGCACCCACATACACCTGCAGATCAATGATCTTACTTACCATGTAGATCTCCAAACGTGGCCTTGCACACCTGCTGACCAAGATCCTACATACATGAAGAACCCTTCTAATTCTTCAAACCAGCACCCATACTTGGCACTGTGGCACTAGGAAGAACACACCTTCCTCTCTTCACACACAGTAGGAGCTAATATTTGCTCTCTTACTCTCTAGCACAAATTACAATACAACCCATGAGTCTATTATATAGATCTCATGTAAACAATAATTAGACACCTAATTACAATAATTAGATCCACAGCTTCAAGTCTAAAATTGGCTCTTAACATGCAAACACTCGGTTCGTTAACAAATTGTTCGTGCAACTGATAGTTCCATAATCGCACAGGCGACCTACGTCGGTCCCTGTTTACCTGGAGGTGACCGACATCAGCCAAATCTTGCCGACGTCGGTTGCATTCCTATCCACCACTGGCTGATGTCGATCGGCCTAACCAATGCCAGTGACTGTGACACTCAACAACCTCTCAGCAACCTCCTTCTCTATTTGCATCAGTGAAGCTTTTAGCTCTACAACCTAACAATCTCCCACTTGGAGATAAATAGCTACATTGTACCTGTACCTGTACCTCATTTAATCTATTTCCTGGCTTGTATCCCTCTTCAAGATCAATTCTGAAGACCACCCACCACACAACCTGTGGTGCACCTCCTGTCATCCAAGTAACCTACCGCATCCGCATCTACAAACCCATGTAGAAAAGAATTTAACCTTGCATAGCATGTCGACCTGTTGCTGGTCCCTCTCAAATACCTGAGAATCCACTAAACTGCCCTCCAGTGCTTCTTTTCTGGATCGGCTCCAAACTTTCTGATAGCACCCACTGCTTGGGCAAACTCAGGTCTATACCAGACCTCATGTGATTTTGAACACTAAACTGTCCAGCCCTTGGTGTGCTCCGATTCTGCATCTTGCGTATTGAACCTCACTAACACCTGATTCACATCAGCTCCCACTGGAGACAAAATCAACCTGTGATCTTCCATGTCTCTCATACCAAAGAATTTCGCTGCTCCAAATTCCTCAGGACATGCCACTGAACTAACCTTACCCTTAGGTCAACAAAACCCTGTATGTACAAACCTGCTAGCTAGCATACCATCCACATACAGTAAAAATATAATGTTGCGACCATCATCCACCTGGTAAGACAAACATAATGGTTACACTGACATTGACTAAAGCCCTGCTTTGTCATCCACCTGTCAAAACCTATACCACTGTCCTGCAGCTTCCTCAAGACCATATGACCTGGCCTTTCATCTCACGTGTCCATTCTCTCTATTCTTTAACCAAGGTATCCATTCATCTCAATGCTTTCATACCAGCTGAAAACCCTACCAAATCTCCTATTTGGTCCTGCATCCTGTTCATGCCATGCTCCCACTGTTTCCTGGATCCTTCCTGCTCTGCAGTCAGCAAATAGTATAAAGAAGAGGAACAATGAATTTGAGGCTTACTTGCACTTTTAGTCCTCCCCATGGGCATTTGAGACTCCTTGATAGCTTGTTGTTCACCCAAAATCTGTCTCAGTGACTGACCTCGATCACTAGACAGTCTGCATCCGACTGACGTCAGTTCCTTGTGACTGTCTAGGTCACCGACACCGGTTATCCTATCGACGTCGGTCTCCATATGCCCGACACCACTGACTTCTCTGGTCTGCACATGATCGACATCAGCACCTATCTGTTTGACGTCAGTTACCTTTGACCGACGTCGGTACCTGTGTATGCCTATGAGTGATGGCTTTTTACTCGCGAGCTCTCCATGGATCAAAACCCTATCCAAACCACCCTGCTCAGAAGTATCTAGCCCCATCCACTGGTCTCTATTCGTCATCTCCTCCAAGAACACCAAGGCTTTTCAGTTCTTAAGTTTATCAAATATATCAGTCTTCTTTTTCTTGCAATAAACACAATTCTTTTTGGTAACATCCCACTGCATACAGAAATCTCAGTCTATGCTCTCTGAAGCTAAACTCTTCCATTTTGACTTAAAAACATCCATTCCTTTCTCACTTATGTGATCAAGCCTACAAAGCCACACCCATGCAATAGAAGTGAAAATAGTAATACAAGCAAGTAGATAAAGAGTACCTACTTTCTTACCACATGCTGATTCAAGTGCATCCACTGTGAGAGTTCTTGTGCATCTCTCATCACCCAACTTTCCTGAAGCAATTAGTCGCATCTTCAAGACCGGGACTTGCATGACCTCCTTCAACACCTATGTGTTGGCCGCCTGTAATTTCAGCCACACTTCCCCTTTGCCAATACTATGACAAGGCTCACCAACCCCTCTAATTAGGGCTGCATGGAAAGAGGCAACATAATATATTAACCAAGATTCAACTTTATCCAAGAAACATCCCAGAGCATCCTGTGCAATAACACCTGCAACATCTGCTTCTTCAGTTCCTTCATGCTGATTTGCTACCAACCAAAAATATTTCTTTACCTGCTCTTTCTTTCCATAACATCATAATTTACCATTCGTGCTATTCAGTTTCTCCATTCTTAGCTTACTTTCTTCTACTGTTGCTGTACTCCAACTCAATCAAAAACCCCTGAGAGTGACCTGTAACCAAACACAAACCTGCTCCTTGCAACCTTAGCTCTGATACCAACTGTTAGGAACCCATGGAAGCACAATTGATTACTATATACAAGCAACTTACATGTGGAATTAAACCAGAATCACAAGTAACTAGAATTCAGAAACAACACATAATATGAGAGACAATACACAACTTGTATTAATACTCATCTAGAAAAGAATACAATAAATAAGATGCCACTTCTTCTTCACACCTCTCAGAGGCTTCCCACACCTCAAGTGTACAGTAATTCTTTCCTCAAAGCTCTCTCTCTCTTATGGTCCCAACACACAACTCAAACACAGAGTTGGTGTTCACCTCCAACCAGTCAGTATCCACTACTGCCAGTACACCAGTGCTCCACGCACTCTACAAGTGCTCCATGCACTCCAAGTACTCAACGTACTCCAAGTAGATCTCCCTTGAACTTGCAACAACCTGCAACTCAAATGATCTTACTTATGGAAGGAACTACCTTGCCTTCCTCTTTGCTCTCCAATCGAGTACACACCATACTCCAAGTAGATCTTGCTTGATCCTGCTCCCTGTTGTGTTCCTATCACCTTGATTCTGCTACCACCTGCAGATCACCCTAGTTCTGCACACCTGCAAACCTTAGATCTCACACCCACATACACTTGTAGATCAATGATCTTACTTACCATGTAGATCTCCAAACGTGGCCTTACACACCTATTGACCAAGATCCTACATACATAAAGAACCCTTTTGATTCTCCAAACCAGCACCCATACTTGGCACTATGGCACTAGGAGGAACACACCTTGCTCTCTTCACACATAGAAGGAGCTAATATTTGCTCTCTTAATCTCTAGCACAAATTACAATACAGCCCATGAGTCTATTATATAGATCTCATGCAAACAATAATTAGACACCTAATTAAAATAATTAGATCCACAACTTCAAGTCTAAAATTGGATCTTAACATGCAAACACTCGGTTTGTTAACAAACTGTTCATGTAACTAACAATTCTAAAACCACATAGGCGATCGACATCGGTCCCTGTCTGCCTGGAGGTGACCGACGTCGGCCAACTCCTGCCGACGTCAGTTGCATTCCTGTCCACCACTGGCCGACATCGGTCAGCCTAACCGACGCCGGTGATTGTGACACTCAGCAACCTCTCAGCAACCTCCTTCCTTGTTTGCATCAGTGAAGCTTTTAGGTCCACAACCTAATAGTATGTATACCAGTTAGAAGCAAATATCCGTGAGGAAGGTAATCATTTTTGATGTATCTTCTATTTGTTTGTCTCTTTTATATATTTTCCAATACAAAGTTATATGCCTAGGATGTTAATTATCATATTATTTTATGTTTTTTTTGCATTCTAGCAAGAAAATAACCTTATTTGTAGTAATATAATCATATTTGGCATGCCCATTAGGAATACCACTCCACAACCTTCTTTGAAACACCTTTGCATTCCTCTAATTAAAAAATTAGATAAATTTTGATCCAAATTCCCTTATTTTCTCATAATTTTTATATTTTCTCCATCCCTTATGAACTGATAAGAATTCCATGTGAAACGGTGGATTCAATTCCCATAATTGGTTATTCAACCTATGTAACGATGATGTCGCTCTTCCCCTACTTTTTGTATGTCTATGTTTCAATAAAATGGTGGTTTATTCCTCCACATCAATGGAAACACATTAAAAATGGTGTAAATGCACTTGGATCAATAAAAGAATTTAAAAATTGAGATTGAAAACCCTAATGATAGATTCAACATGTGAAATAATGGATTTGACCTACATATTGGTGAGAACAACCTTTGGAACGATGAACACACAAAGGTGATAAACTATGCTTTCTATTTATCTATATTTGTTTTTGGAAATGGTGTAATTACCCTATGTAAAGATGATATTACCCTGCTAGTCTGTGATATCACCCTATTAATCAATGAAATTATTGGTTTCTATTTTTACTATCTATAGAATAGTGGGATCATCCTATGTTATTTTTTATGAGAGTTAAACAGTTAGATTTTCAACCTCCTTCACTTACCAAAGGCCATAATAATAAATTCAACTTGTGTCATGCAGGTTACTCTAGACAAATATGTATTTTCAATTTAAAAAAACACTTTTTGAACACTTTGTTTAGTGAAATTAAAAAGAAACAACATTTACATTCAGTGTAATAAAATTTTACTTGTATATTTTATTCACATACATTTTGTTTCATTTAATTTATTCTAAATAATTTATCATGCATATGTTGTCCCATTGCCCCTTGAGGGAGTTTGGGTGACCAAAAACACATAGATTATCATTGTTTTAATCTAAAAGAATGTTAAATTATGTTCTTTTGTTTCCCATTCTTGGTGTCCTAAAAATTAGATTATTTTTTATATATGCAGGGTTGACTTCACCACATTCTTGCAATTTTATAGGCTGCTATGACTGAGACATCATTCCCCAATGTATGTACCAACCCACATACATCTAAAGGGTATACCAATTAAGGACCGATTGTTTCAATATCCTAAGCAGTTGTGTGTTATAATCACACCATGATGTGAGGGGATTCCATGCTCTAATACCCATGGTTTCAACAATGACCTTGAATCTCAAATTTATAATAGCACTTTATAGAAATGTTTATAGTTGAAATAGTGACGGATGAGCTAGATCCTCTCACTAGTTTTTAGTTAGTTTTTTTCTTTGATGGATTTTGAGCCCTGTGTACCCCAAGGTATATAAGAGACCATTTAAACATACTTTTTAAAACTTTAAATTAATAAAAATAAGTTTAAAATGATCTTTTAGTGTGAGGGAAACCAATTTTCCCCAATATCTCATGACATACTACTTGAAGCAAGGGTTAAGAGATTAAGATGTTCACACTTCTTGTGAGGTAGATCAATGAAATAAGATCATGTTGCACTCCTTTTTTATCATTAAAAATAGGGTTTTTATTTTATATTTATTTTTGATTTTTTTTATACATCTATTTTGTGTTGTACCTTACACATCTAACAATTTAACATTATCATAAGTCTAAAATATTGGCATATTACATTTGCATAATGAGGCATTATGTTACCCAATTTCTGTGTCATTTTATTTCATCTTGTATTATTATGTTTTCCAATTTAAAATAATTCAAATCAGGTTCATTTGGACCCAAATCCAGTTTGAAATCAATTATTTATATTAGGTCTCTTTTGATCCCATTTCTATTATGATCCAATCAAGGCAAATCGGGGTTATTTTGAACCATATTCTAGTTTTTATTAGGTTTATGTTGGACCACATTCCAATATAAATCAAGTTCATTTTGAACCACATTACAATCTAAATCATGTTTATTTTGAACCACATTCCAATTCAAATCAAGTTTATTTTGAACCACATTCCAATCCAAATTAGGTTCATTTTGAACCACATTCTAATTGAAAACAGGTTTTTTTTAAAACATTATAATTGAAATCAAGTTCATTTTGAAGCAAAATCCCATTTTAATTCAAAATTATTCAACATTTTCACCCATATCAGGTTAATAATATTAAAAAGTCAAAATCAACCATTTTAAGTCAACTCTTAAAGTCAAACCAAGTCAACATGCCAAATCAGGTCTAGTTTGATCAAGTCTAATTATTTTGAATCAATTACATCCACATTAAAAATCATATTCTTTTCTTTCCATCCAATCTCCCACACCTATTGTTTGGGAAAAATGAAGTCATATCATTCATCTTTTCTCTCGTTTGAATCAAATCCAAAAATCATAACAAGCCAATATGCCCTCTTTGGGGCCAATTTAATTATTTAAGACATTTTGGGATGTGATCATTCCCCAAAATCAAGACCTCTTTGGTTAAAATTAAATCAATCCACCCTCATTAGGGCCAATCAAATCTAAACAATCCTACCATATTTAGGGCTAAGCCAATCCAAGCCAACCAAATCAAATCCAACTTAATTATGATCTATGGCATCTCAAAACCCATTTATATTAAATACTTAACCAAGTCCATTAACATCCAAGTAGGGTGTCAAAATTCTTAATGAACCCTTACAAAGAATATTTTTCTAACTAGTTATAAAAAATATGATTTTGTATCCATGCACCAAATATTTTGATGAAAATAATCCAATACCTGAATGGTATTGAGAAAATGAATATTGTGCATATCAAAATATTCAAGTTCATTATATTAATCGATGTTTTGGATTTGAGACTTATATCTAAGGTTTTATTTCCCATAGAGAGATATAAATATAATTAAGTGTGTCCAAGTCTAATAACCAACTTGATCAGTATATGTAATAATACCCTTACCAAACATGATGAGATTCATACAATTCTAAGTCATGATAAATATAACCAACTTACCGTTGATGTTTTTATTGAATCACCCATATTTGATGAGTCAAATTTTGATGAGTCAATCATATTTGATGTAGCATTCTTCTCTAACTAAGGATCCATCTTCGATGAGCCTATCTTCAAATATCCCATTATTTATTAATGGTCTATATTTTTTCCATTAAAAAACATTCCCCATTTTAGAAAATTCCTTCATCCCATAGCCTTAATTTCTAAGGTAAATGTGAATAAGGTACTTGGGGATAATGCACTTCAATTGGCCATCTTTATGTCCACAATGAAATTAGAATCAGGTTCAACGTTAGAACCAACATTAAAATCAGCATTAACATCAAAATCATGATCTCCTTTCGAACCAACATTAGTCCAAGATGCATCATATTTACCATTGGAATCAATATCAACCTCAAAATATGAAGTAGCATCAGATTTACTGTAGGAATTAGAATCAGATTTAGAATCAGCTTCAAAATCAACATACATTAGTGGGTATTATAATATCAACCACACACTTATAGAATATTCACATGAAAACATTAGTGATCCTTCCACATTTTTTGCAGACATTTTCTTCAGTTTTGACACAAGTTCTCCTAGTAGTCTCTATAAGGATTGTGTTTCTTTTTATCGTTCTATTGAAATTAATTATCATGTTAATTAACTTGGCATCCAATTCACCACAAACATCAATTAGGACTGATAGAATCACACATTATTAGAATTTTTGAATGGAAACATATCAGTTGCATAAGTTATGGGGATCTAAGACAACATTTAGCTAGAATATAAGTCTGATAGTGAAACCTTATTTGAGGAGCTAGGGCACAATCAAAGTCTAAAATCATCATCTCCTAGTGAAACCTTCTTTGAGGCATTAGGGGATTAACAAATTCTAAAATCATCATTCTCTAGTGAAACCTTCTTTGAGGTGATATGGAATAATCAAATTCAAAATTGAAGATTCCTTAGTGAAACCATATTTTAGGTTCCAATGGATACTCAAAATTAGAACAATCAAGAAGACATTGTTGGTGAAAACATATTCGAGGCACTAATAGATGAATAACTCAATTCTTTATTATTTTATGAAGACATTATTGAATTCAATATCTAAACAATTGGTAATCAAAATATCATTTAAATTACAGAAACTTTCAGGCTTAAGAAATAGAAAAATATTATAGTCCTATTAATAGAATTTTTAAAGGTCTTTTCCTCCCCAAAATTCAACATTGTGTCATAATTGGAACATTCTAAATCAATAATGATGTGTTTGATTTTTAGTCTCAATTCCCTTTGACCTCCTAGCATTTATACCTCCCACTATGATCCCCACATTCATCCACCTCCTATATTAACCTTTCAAATTAGATTATTTATATAATTCCTATCCTTATTTACCCTTCATATTATCACTCTCTTTCACAGAGGCTATGAAGACAACTTGTTTATAAGTTTTGAGGAAGCAGAATCAATGACCAATGGAGATCACAATAATATAAGTGTAGTGGAAATCAGTAATATATTTCTAACATAAGAGATTTTTAGAGTGAGTAAAGGATAAAAATAAAATAAGGTTTGCATTTTGTATCTTAATCCTCTATTAAGTTGAGATATTAAAAAATAGAAAAAAATAAAAAATAAAACAAAAAAATAAAAATAAAAGATAAATAATTTATCTAATGATGAAAACCATTTATATGGTGCCTTAGATAAGTACCATAATGAAAACCAATTTTCTAGCATCATACATAAATAATACATTGTCTCCAAGTACTTTAACACTTGGGGTATCCCCATCTACATTGAAGAGTATTACATTCCATTTAATCCATTTTGGTTATCTAATCCTCATGCATATTCCTCCTTATCCAACTTGTCATGTCCATATTTCTTCATTTCTTGACCTTGGTAAAGAATTAGAAGATGTATTAAGATCCATTTGAGAAACATTTTGGCATATCATTCACACAGTGATTCTAAGATTTGACACTTGGTTCCCACATGGCATGGTCCTTGGAGATTCCCCATTTTCATCCCTTATAATCCAACATCATGTTGAATTCATTTCATTTATCCATTCATTATCATTTTATATTTAAGTGCTAGAACAATTTTTCCCATTGTTGGTAACCCCTTGTGTGTGTGTGTGTGTGTGTGTGTGTGTGTGTGTGTGTGTGTGTGTGTGTGTGTGTGTGTGTGTGTAATTCCAAAAAATCATAGATATTTAAATTTTCAAAAATACTAAGCATTAGTAACCATAAAAACCCTAAACATTTGAAAAGGCTTCAAATCTCCAAGGGAGATATAAAACCAAAAAATTCAAAAACATTTTCTTATCTATAATCTAGTCAATTATATTTTATTAATAATTTTAATAATCCATTGGGATGTGTCTTTTCCCCCAATCTACCCTCGTTGGATTGCGCATCTTTAATCAAAGGTCGTAGTTTTTACCCTCATTCGGGGAAAGTCAAAGCATGACACTTATTTTGGGATACTTTTCCTAATTTATCTCCTTGCCTGTATGCTTACTTTGGGAACCATAAAACTATCATATTGTTGAGCCTTCACAAATGAATTTTGAATTTATTAAATGATAAAATGTTCTATTATTTTTATTTTCAAGTTTTGTTTGTGTTTACTTGTTTGTTTATTTTTCCTAGTTGTGCCTTGACTTAGTACCTATGAGACAATGAAGTTATATTGGTTTTTTATATCATGGTGATTGATTTCACTTTTAGCTAAGTACATCTATCATCATATGTTAACATCTTATTGATTTTTCCAAATCATGATGTGTTTGTATTCTTTGTCCACTAGATTATTGGTCAATCATTACACACATTACAACCAGGTCATCCTGGTGTTTTATATCATGGTGAATATCATCAAATTATGCATTACAAATTTAGTGATTTAGGTTTATATACAATGCCTAACTACATTGGTAGTTTATCCCCTTGAAAAATAATCTATTTTAAAATCAAATCACCTTGGTCATATTTGACCGCATCTTGTTATCTTGTCCCATGTTGGACCACATCAAATGAGTTCTTATATTTTATGATTCATCATTCCTTATTATATTTTTCAAATCCACAGAGAAATTTAATTCCCTAAGGTCTATTTGGACTATGTAGGTAGTGCTTAGTTACTTCCAATTTCTAGGGTCAACTCGGCCACCATTATTCCCCTTCTCATTTCTAATCATATATTTTATTTCAAGGAAAAATACAAGGGTCTAAGGTCCCTTTAGACTATGTTTATAGTTCTCAATCATGTAAATGTTTTGAGGTCATCTTGACCACCATTATTCTTCACATCCACTTCTATTATTTTTCAACCATCATTTTAAACTTCCAATCATTTCTTTCATCACTTTGAGCATTCCTGTGTGCCTAGTTTTTTGTGGATTCTTCATTATTTGAAAATTCATTAGACCATTACACCTACATTTTCATCAGTCATCTCATCTAAATCTTTGTAACAAATTATATCCTTGAGCTATGTTTGTTTATTAATCAATAAACCAATTAATTATTTTGATCAATGATCAAATCCACCCTAGTAGAGAAAATTAATTACTCAATGATCAAATCTCCCCTACCAAGGAAAATAAATTATTCAATCAATTCTTCCCTCTTTGGTGAAATTCAATTATTGGGTCTTTCTCCTAATTCTAAGCTCATAATTTTACCCTATTTGGGGTAGTTCAAAGTGTACATATTCTTTCAAGATTGATCATTCCTTCTTCCACCCTACTTGGAAAAATTTAATATTTCAATATTTTCCCTAATTGGGGAAAATAAAAGTGAGTTGCTTATCTTATGATGCATCCTAATGAATTCCCCTCTCTTTGGGTAAAATTAATTATATTAATCATTGAAACTAAAAGTATGCAAACGTTAGCTCACATGAGTTAATCTCACCCATATATTAGTCTCCATTCTTCTTGCCCTTTTATTCCTTTCAAGTGCCTATCCATCAGATCTATTTTATTGCCACTCCTCTATGGATAAATCATGTGAATCCTAAACATCATTTTGGGCATCATAGTGAACTCATTTTTTTCATAAAATTGAACAAGAATAAAATGAAATGTGAAGACATCATTCTTCAATAATTACCAAATCATTTTAACAAATTTTTCATTCTTGAAAAGATGTTACTTTATTTAGTGTATCACAATGACATTTAAAATAGGATAGAAATGTAGACACTGCATTTTCATCACTTTAATGTTGAAATTACAAATTAGAATAATTTCTTAGTAACAAATAAATTAGAATAGAAATTATTGAAATGTCTAAATTTGAATGCATGCATTAGATGCACATTCTGAAACACATTGGTACATCCCTAATTAGATAAACATAACATATCCAATCATCAACTTCATCTAATTTATCCTAGGTTAAATTATGACTTTGTTAGTGACAT
>JARHVA010008528.1:415000-417500 GCA_037957365.1 Torreya grandis | reverse complement strand
CTAATATCCGGGCGAGAATTTTACCGCATGATATCAAAAAGTACTTAATATTGTCACCAAATGTAATGTATCTTATATGAATAAAGGCATCTATAAATTTATTCTCTTTTCCCTTATGGTATTTAATTTTTAAATCATAATCTGATAGAAATTTTAACCACTGCCTCTAATAAGTAGTAAGATTAGGATGGACAAATATGTATTTGAGATCTTAGTTGTCAATTTTAAGCTCTACAAGATTCCCCATCAAATAATGCCTCAAAAATTATAAAACATGAACTATGGAATTCAGTTCTAGGACATGAGGAACATAATTTACCTCATATATCTTCAATTTCTTTGATTCGTAGGCCACAACTGAACCATATTGCATAAGAATTCCTCCTAAACCATATCTTGATGCATGTTTTATAGTTAAAAAGTGACCATTTATATCTAGAATTCATAACATTGGTACTAAATTAAGCATCTATTTCAAAACCTAAAAGGCTTCACCACACTTATTAGATGAAACAAAACACTAATCATTCTACTGAAGATAGGTGATTGGATTAGCTATCTTGGATAAATTTGATACAAACTACCTATATTACCCTACTAAACCTATGAAATTATGCACTTCATGTAAAAAATTTGGTTGAAGCAAATCCATAATGGTTCTAATCTTCATTGGATACATTGAAATTACTTATGTAGAGATATGTGTCCCAAGTATTATAATCTTCTCTGAAATAAATCATACATGGACAACTTACCATAAATTTTTTGCTTCCACAATTGTTACAAGACTGAACACAAGTACTTAACATGATCTTCTTCAATTTTGGAATATATGAGAATATCATCTAAAAATACTAGCACAAACTGGTCAAGGTAAACTCTAAACACACTATTCATGAGATTCATGAATGTGGTGGGTGCATTCATTAATCTAAAGGGAAGTGTTTTGAACTCATAATATAATGAGTCATGAAAGTTGTTTTTAGAATATATTCCTCTCAAATTATTAATTGACAATACCCAACATATAGATTAATCTTTAAAAATACTGTTACACCACATATTTGATAAAAAATATATATATATCATCGATATGAGGTAAACGATACCTATTCTTGATTGTTTCCTTGTTAAGCATGCAATAGTCATTAAATAGAAGAATGCTCCATACTTATACTTGACAAAGATTATAGGTGTACCCCATGGTGAAACACTAGGATAAATCAATATTTTAGACAACATCTCTTAAATTTGTGTCTTTAAATTGATTAATTTATTTTTTTTCATTATATAGGGAGCATTGGATTGTAGTTCTAATCTTGGGAGTTATCAATGGTGAAATCAGATTCCTTTTTGGTAGGTAATACTAGTAATTACTCTAGAAAAAGAACTTGAAACTATTATAGAATAGGATAGTCTTTAAGAGTAGGTTCCTTAGCTTCACCAAACTCATCCATTTTGACTATGAATTATTGACATCCCTTTCATTGAGAATTTTTTAATCGAATGGTTAAAATTTACCTAAGTTTTAACTCTCTTTAATCTCCTTCGATTTGGGTTCGGTTTACCCAATAATCCAAATACTCAACCCTTTTAAGGAAATAGTCAACTTTGGCTTTGTGCTTATAGATCCAATTCATTCTTAGGATCACATCATATGACATTGGTGGTGTTGCATAAAGATTAACAATTATTTTGAATTCTAAAATTTTTGTTTAGCATCAACAAGATATCTATCAACATTGACTTTACACTCATTCTCATATTGAACTGACCAAGCATTTTTCATACAATTTTTTTTTTTAGATATTTTAATTATAATTATATGAGAGATCAAAAATTAAATAGCTCTTTTATCTATCAAAATAATAATAGGATCCCCAAACAAAGTACTTGATACTTCGATGAAATAATCTTGTAATTCTACTTGATGGTTATATATTAATGCTTGAATATGATGTTGAAAGGTTCCCTACTAAGATGTAGAAGTTGATGTATTCTTTCTTTTGTCATATGTGTTCCACCGAGGACAATCCTTGGAATCATGGTCTCCTTCACATGTAAATCATCCACTTAGTGGTCTCTTTCTCTCAGCGTAATTTGCACCCTTGAAGCCTTCTCTAAAATTACCTCCTAGTTTCATATTCCTGGAAACATTACTAAATCTCACCTTCTACTGTTGAACCAGTCCTTGGAGTTCCAATTCTATTTTTAGTTTTTTTTTTAAGGTGTCTTGAAACTACCAAATTTATTTTTAAACCTTTCTTTGACTTCTACAATTTATTTTAAATTTTTTCCCTACTTTAATGCTTTCTTAGAAACTTGATCCATGGTGGATGGTCCATGGAAATCCACATCACACCTAATTTAGGTTTCTAAACCCATAATAAAATTCTTAATATGGAAATGTTCATCCTTATGGTACTGTATAACATACTTCAATATGTTTGTGAACAACTCCCAATATTCATTAATAGATAAATCCCCTTACCTTAGGTTT
>JARHVA010008528.1:405000-410000 GCA_037957365.1 Torreya grandis | reverse complement strand
TTTAATGTAATGCCTAACTGGAGACTAAAAAGAATAAAAGGGATCCGGGTATATGCATGTAAGAAGAAGTGCGTATTGAGGAACAAGGGAAGGAGAGAGAGGAAGTTTCGAAAACTCAATATGAAAAAATAGGTGAAACAAAAGAGTTGCCGGAAAAATTAGGAGCCATATAAATAATTTAAAAAGCTATGATGTTAAAGAATTGTGACTTTATTGAATAAACAACTCAATCAATCAGATCTCTTGTTAAAAAAACTTCAATAAAATTCAATTGATAAAATAGGTGAGGAGCAATTAGTGGTAGGAGAAAGAGAGGTATTTGTGTCATAAGAAGATATTTTGAATTTAGAATTAGAATTAAAGGAAGATTTTGAAGTAGATTTGAATTCAATAAAATTTATCTCTATTTCTTAAATTCAGTGTTCTCTCTGCAAAGCTAATTGCGGTCCAAGGAAGAGATTGCGAAGGAAATCCAAAAAATATAAAGCAGCAAGTAAGATTCTAGGAAGGAACCAAGGCACTCTAGAATATTTTATTGATGTTTCAAGGTGGGGGGTGAAATTCCCTCCTTTAAAATCATGAAGATTATATCCTGGAACGTTAGGGGTTTGAATGCCCCTAACAAAAGGTGCTTGGTAAAACATCTTATAAACATAGAGAAACTAAATGTATTAATGATTCAAGAAACTAAATTAAGTTTTGAGGAAGTAGAAGGTTTATTAAAATAGTTTGGTAGTGGTGGAAAGAGATCTTTGTGGAAGTAGTGTAAGTTTTAATAGGTTTGGCTATTCTCTGGTCTCCTTTTACCACCAAAGTAGTGTTGGAAGATTCAGGTAATAATTGGTAGTTATGTAGGTTATCTAGTTTAAATTCAAATATTCAGTTTTTGTCATTGAATATATATGGTTCTTAGGGGGCTTCTTTGTAATTTATTTTTTGGTCAAAATTTTATAATATTTTGAGTAGATTTTATCTAGATAAAATTATTTTGGGTGGTGACTTTTCTGCTATTCTGAATGATAAAGAAAAGAAATGGGGTGTTCATTATGGTCCTCAAGCCACTCAAGTTTTTTATTTATTCATTTCAAATAATAATTTTGAGGATATGGAACCAAATTAAGTTGGTTTAACTGGAACAATAGGAGGATAGGTCCTAGTAATATTCTAGAGTGTTTGGACAGATTTTTAATCTCCTCTTAGTAAATGGAAGATATATAGTTGGGCTTTATCTCAATCAGGTCACATCATTGTTGATAACTTTTAAAATTGAAAGTTATAGTCCCCCTGGAAAATGTACATTTAAATTTGAACAAATGTGGTTAAGATAATATTACAGTTTTGCATTAATTCATCTATTTTAAAAGGTTTCAATTCTTAAAAGGCAAGTTAAGGAATTGGAATGAAGAGCACTTCAAGAATATTTTTCAGGAAAAAATGAGGATTGAATCAGAATTACATAGTATTAATGAGTAAGTGTTTAGGTTGGGAATGGATTCTCAGGATTATTCCCTCAAAAAATATTTGGAAAAGGAATATGAAGAAATGTTATATAGATAATAATTTTTTTGGAAACAAAAATCTAGGGAGAGTTGGCTTAAAGATGGGGATAAAAACTTTCGTTTTTTCATTTTTCAATTTGAGCCAGAAAATAGGTGTCAAGGATAGCTTGTATTAATTCAAGGTAGAAAGTGCTCTTGGAATCCACAGAGGAAATAAGGTCTAAATTAATTGAGTTTTTTTAAAATGTTGTTGAATGAAAATGATAGATCAAATAGGGAAGCTCAAAGTTTCTTTTTACCTTTAGTATCATCTTTGATTTTATAAGCTATGAATGAAAAGTTGTTAGCCCCTTTTTCTCTAGAATAAATTAGATTGGTTGTGTTTTCTATTGAAAAGGATAAAGAACATAGTCCTAATGGATTCCCAATGACCTTTTTTTAATCCTTCTATGATATTGTGGGAGAGGATGTATGGCAGATGGTGGAGGAATCTATAATTAAAATGAAAGTAGCTTCTAATTTGAATGTTACATTCTTATCTCTATTTCTTAAAGGGGAATGTCAATCCTCTTTCAATGATTTTAGACTAATGGATTTGTGTAATATGGTGTATAAGATCATTTGTAAAGCCATTGCTAATAGACTTAAACTTTTTTTTGAAATGTTGAATTATAAAGAACAAGATGGGTTTGTGCCTGGTAGAAATATTCAAGAAAGGATACTTGTAGCCCATGAAATTATTCATTCCCTCTCTAATAATCATCAAAAGGTACATTGGTAAAGCTTGATATTAGCAAAGAATATCATCATTTGAATTAGAGGTTTTTGTTTAATATTCTCAAAAAGTTTGATTTTAACTCTAACTAGTATAATTGGGTTTTTAGATGTGTTTTGGCTCCCAAATTTTCTGTGTTGGTCAATGGAAACCTAAAAGGTTTTATTGAGATCTCTCAAGGTTTGAGGCAAGGGGATTCCCTCTCCTCATTCCTTTTTATTTTTATGGTTGAGGTGTTGTGTAGAACAATTGCAAAGGCCAAAGTTAGTGGTAGATTGCAAGTAATTCAAATAATGGATAATATGGATAGTCTCACTCTTCATCAATTTACAACTGATATATTCCTATTTAAAAATTTCATGATAGAGGAAGCTATGGAGTTTTAAATGATTTTGAAAAAGAATGAAGAAGCCTCTAATTACAGGGTGAATGAAGGTAAATCTGAAATCTATTTTGTCTATTGTGTATATCTGAAACAAAACAATCTAGCTAGAATTTTAGGTTTCAAAATCAAGAAGCTTCTTAGCAAATATTTGGGGATGATTTATTTAAGGGGATAGGTAAAGTTGGTTTATGGTAAGAATTGATTGATAAATTCAAAGCTCAGCTAGTTTCTTGGAAAGGTAAATGGGTCTCTCTGGCTAGTAGAATAACTTTAATCAGGAAGTTCTTAGTGCTTTTCCTACCTATTATTTCTCTATGTTGAGTCCTCCAAAACAAGTTCTAAGTACCTTGAATAAAATTATGAAATATTTCCTTCGGAAAGGGAGTATTGAAAATGGAAAGATTCCATTCATGAAATGGGAAAAGGTTTGTAAGAGGAAAGAGAGAGGTGGAGCATGTATTAAAGAAATTCAACTTTAGAAGTTATCCATTTGGGATAAATTGGTATGGGTGATGGTGACTCACTTAGATAGGTTATGTTTTAGACTACTAAGGGGTAAATATATAGGTTTTGAGATGCTGAAGAGTATTATTTCAATGGCCAATCCACCCAAAGGTTCTCATGTTTGGAATTTTCTACTAAAAATTAGAAAGATTATATCACACCATGTGTTGTGGATGTTAAATAGTGGAAGGAAAGTGGATTCATGGAATGGGAATTTTCCACTTGAAAAAAGTTTTGAAGGGTTAGAAATCAATGATTTTTTACAAAATATTTAGGGTTCCAAGGTGGTAGATTAGTTGGATCTTCACTCAAATGTGTTGAGACTAGGCTATAATTGGAAAAGCTTCTTGTATCTTTCAATCCTATAGGTTGAAACAAAGGATTTGGAAGAAATCATGTTTTAGAGGTTAGTTTTTGTAAATAATAAAAAAGATCAACTGCATTGAACTAAATCAAAAATAAGTACATGTAAAGTGAAACTTGGTTATCAGATGGTTGAAGTGGTGGATGTTTCTTTGGTTTGGGCCATTTTTTTATGTTAGGGTAAAGAAGGGATACAAAAAGTTGGGGATTTTGGTTTGTTGGTAGTTTAGATTCACATTCTTACCCAATATAGACTCAAGAAATTGGGGTTTGTAGGGCCTTTGAGATGTTGTGTGTAGATAAAAAGAGGAAAAAATGAATCATCTTAGTTTCAATTCTTCTTTTACTTATTGGTGTTGGATTTGGTTATGTAAAAAATTTAATTGGTCTTGAAATTGGCCTCATACTCTCTTTCAAGCCTTTTCCTCTTTGCCAATTAGTGATGCCAAGATTTTTTTTTACATTTTATGGAGGTGTAGTCCAAAAATTATAATCTAGACATTTGGAAAGAAATAAATACCCATATTTTTGAAGAAAGAGAATGCCATTTATATTTATTAATAAGGAAGATGGAATTAACCATCTAAAAAGTGGTTTCTATGCAATTGAATAGGAAATAAAGTTTTTTGACTCAATTTGATATGAAAATATGCACAAATTGGAAAAGTATTATTCCTCCCCCATTAAAGGGTCAATAGTAGATATGAATAAAAACAAAAATAGAGATGGATTATTTTGGAATCCTCCACAACCAAGTTGGTTTAAACTAAATTTTGATGTGGCATGTCAGGGAAATATAGGAGCTTCAGGTGTAAGTTGTGTCATCAAAGATTGTAGTGATTCCTTAATAATATCCATTTCAATGAAGCTTCTTGATGGAAAAAATAATGAGGATGAAGATCAAGCTCTAGTAGTTGGGATTGAATTGGCATTAGACTGTGGAATAACTTTTATAAAAATTGAAACCGACACTCAAGTCGTAATTTAGCCTTTGTCAGGATAAAAAGTCAAGTCTTGGAAATTGGAAAACATTCTTTCTCTTATCTAGACTAAGATAAACTATTTTCAAAATTAGATATGTTCTCATTTCTTTCGAGAAATCAATAAAGAGGTATATTTCCTATATAATATGGCTATTGATCAAGAGGAGGTGACCTAGGTTGACAACACCAAGGATAGATGGCAAGATTTTTTAGGGGTGGAATTGGTGGATCTCTAAGCTTTTTAATATTTTTCTTAAGTAATTTAAAAAGTGATGAGATTTCATTTTGGAGGCCTTTTTATTTAATTTTTGAAGAGTGATGGTGGAGGTGATGAAAATTAGTAATAATGGCATGAAGGCAGATTTCATGGGGATTTTATGACATTTCATGCGAGTTAAGTGGATTAAAGTCTATCTGAGTTGTCACTACCACTTTTTAGCATTATGGTTTTGGGTGTTAGGTAGGTTTGCCTCTATAATATGGAACTATAT
>JARHVA010008528.1:377500-395000 GCA_037957365.1 Torreya grandis | reverse complement strand
AAAATGTTTCTCCCTCAAAACATGATAAGAAATAGGAGGATGACCAATGGAGGTTCAACCATACATATTAAAATAGGTTGAAGACTATATATAAGACCATTCATGCATCCTTTTTTGCTTCCACTTCTTCCTTTAGGGCTGAGATGTTATCATGTACAACAAAAATATGAATTCAAACACTAAAACATGAGGTTGAAGTGCATAGAGATCTAGGAATGGAGTAACCTCAGCTTGAACCAGGAGGTTAGAGTTGAGCACTAAAAGTTGAAGCTTGATAATCAGCACCTCAAATTTAGAACAAGGGTGCACAAAATAATCATTTGGTGAGCCAACATGCCACCCCCTTTAGCATTGTTTTCTAAAGGATTTGAATCCTTAGTTCCTTATTTGGGCTCTATGATTGTTGGCTTAGGCTCATGAGGGGCCTGCTTGAGTATGGTGGTGCCCTAAATGTGCTCGTTGGAGGATTGCTTGGTTAATTTGATTATTTTATAAGCATATAAAAGCATTTTCTTGGGTGTTTTAATTACATTCTTAGGCATGCCAAGTACTTGGTCCAGTACTTTGTGCACTAGCTCAGGTGTTAGTGTTACCAACTTAGGTTCTTTGCAAGTTTGAAGGGGTGCTTATAGGACATGTTTGGGCTCATTAGGTATATAGGAATGATAATGCTAAGTAATTTGATCTTCTACAAGCAAAGATAAGCCCTGTGATTATATCAGATATTGAGGTTACCACATTATAACCTCAACTTTAATCTCATCTTGAAGTTCATTGATAAATCATCTTCAATAGAAATCATCAGATAGGCCATCAAGTGGATTGACAAGTTTGTCAAACTCCATATGATATTCTATAATTGTGATAGTTTGACGAAGGTGCATCAATTCTCTAGATAAACTATGAAGTCCCATGATTAAAATTAATTGGATGTCGGCTTCAACCGAAAATGCATCCTTACAGAAAAACTTCCATTTTTTGTATTTTTTTAATCACGTAACAAGAGGTATAACAACCAATGGTTATAACAACCAAAATAATATTAAGGTTTTGGAGCTTATTTTAACAAATTTGCTTTGGGGTATTTTACCTCTAAGTTTCATCTTCTCCATGTCACTAAAAGGCACAAAGTGACCAATTTAACTAGATGATTAAAGTAAACAAACAAGATCATTAGCATTCATACTTCCTCTAGCTATATTTCAGTTGAGATTATCAATATATAATTTAGTTCCTCTAGATAGTCAAAGAAGCACAACCAATAATTTCATAAACTTAACATATACATACCAATCACATTAATGATATATCTTAACAATGCAAACAAGCTTGAATCAATAAAAGGGAAAACAAACAAGCAATGATCATTTTACTCAAGAATATAAATTTGGTGTGTGCATGGGTTTGGTGCAGTTCTCTCAAGTCCCAATGTTGGAATCTACATCACCACGTTTTGATGATGCTTTCCCTCTGAACTCTCTACAAGGGTGGGATAGCCATGCAACTACCTCAATCAAAAAAAGGGGTAGTTAGTCTAAAATCATAATAATCATCAACATATAACCATAAATAAACTACTAAATGCAAATAATCTATAATTAAAATCAATCGTCATGATCATAAAGCATAATAAAAACATATACAACAACTATCCATCAAGATATTGATCATGAAATATATATATATATATATATATATATATATATATATATATATATATATATATATATATATATATATATATATATATATATATATATATATATATATATATATATATATATATATAAAGCATAAAATCATAAATGTGAATCAACAGTCTCGTAAACCACTATTAAGTGTTTAAATAGGTTTGTAGAAGAAATTGGATGTGACACCCAATCCAAGGATATACACATAATATGTTATTTTCATATTGTTTTATGTTTATTTTCATTCTAACATGAAATTAACCTTATTTCCAAAATTGTATGATCACATTATCCAATTCCCAATTTTTTAATTCAATTTTATGTTGTCAGAAACGAGAAATAAGAAATAGCAATAGAAATTAAAATATGATAGAAATATATACGAAAAGATTACTAAGAAATGGATCATACATATATATGCTAAATAATTTAATATTTACAACATATTTCCATCTCTATTTATCTAGTTAGAATCCACCTTTTGATTTATTATTATTTTAATTAAATAAATAATATAAATTTTATTTTATCTTTAGATTTAATAAATAAATATGATAATTGAATTTACAACAATCAACTATGCACCTTCATAAATGGAATAATATTATATAGCTGATTATTGGCAACTTATTTATCTTATAGGCAAGCAAGATGATGGGGACTCAAATGATCTCAACGTTTTGGAGGAGGGCAATCAATGAAGAAATAAGATTGATGATAAGAATGAAGTAGGTGTGTCAACCTTAAAACTAGTGTCTAGGTATAAAATTGCTTTCAAGTAGCCTGAATACTTCAGGATAGGTTCTAAAAATATCAGGGATGATTTTAACATGATGAATTCCATAATCATAATGACTAAATACTTACGCACTTATGAAAGGAGGAGAAAGGCTAACACGTAAATAGAGGAAGCTCAAAATCATGTTTTGCAAATTGGTAAATATTTGAACCTAGATCCTTTTGATTTAGGTAAGAATGTAGATCTCTCTTGGGCAAATCAAGAAGCTGGGTTGAAACTAGGAGGTGGAACTAATATGATCCAAGTTCTTAATGACACGATGGAGGAAGGGGTGGTCTGTCTAGAAATCTTTGATTTAGTGGTAGGTGTATCTCAATAGATTTGGGATAATACCCTGATTGGTAAGTTCTAATGAAGAAGACACAATATTAACAACCTTAGAGATTGGGCTAACAAGAAGCGGAATTCCATAGTTCAATAGACATGTCAACTCTAATTAATTTTTTTTCATTTCCTTCTCCAATAAAGAGGATTGCTCAATTGGGTTCTTATGTGGGCCCTCATTCCTACATAAATTTGGACTTTCCCTTATAAAATGGAACATAGATGTTGATCTAGAGGAGGAAAATTTCAACCAAATTCTAATTTGGGTTCAGCATCAAGGCCTCCTACTAGAGTTTTTAGAGGAAAAGTTTTTGAAAGGAATTACAAAATTTTTTGTGCAATTTCTCACCCTCAGTCATATCACCATATCTAGGGGAAGAATTTTAGTTGCTAGATTATGTGTCTTGGATTTCATGGACAAAGAGTTCCCAACCTTTATCAATTTAAGATCCAAACATGGTGATAAGATTCAAAGGATAGTTTATGAAAACATACATCCATTTTATTTAAGTTACAATAAATATGGACATGAATTTGTTTCCTACTCAATAAAGATACATGGCTATCCCAAATGGAGAATAAATAAAGGCCTCAAAGATAAGGATGAAGAGGCAATCATAAATGATGGACAAGGAAAAGATTTGAAATCAAATGAAGAGCAAACTGAACAGTAAAAGGCAAATTTATTCAATGTTAATCAAGAAGATAGAACTGAGGACATCACTGAAAGTGGGCCTAGGAGAATTGAGATGCTTAGGCATCATGAAAAAAATGGACGATGCTCTGAAGACATGATGACAAAGAGGGGAATAGATCTCAGGGATGATAAAGATGAAATATTAGAAGATCAAGATCAAGAACTTTGGGAGAAGATTGATAATAGAGGTAACATGGAGGACTTTGTGATGGAGAAAGAGAAATATATTGGGGATAATAAGAGTGAGAAACAAGAAGATCAAAAACAAAATCATTTTGAGGAAAATGTTAATGGTTTGGAGATTCCTTTATTGGAAAAGGATCAAAGAAGTTATAGCTCTAGAGGACAAAGATATCTTAGAAGATCATAACCAAGTTCAACAAGTAGAAATGAATTGAGTGAACTTTCTGATTCAAAGTAAAAAATTGAAACTCTAATGTTGATCACTGAGATAGAGGGTAGGAAGGTGAGGATCCTCACCTTTTAGGAGAGATCTATGTATAAATATTTTGTCAAAAAGGGATTAACAAAAATGGAGAGAAAATTCACCCATGAGGGGAGAGATGGAGGAGCGATGAAATTTAGTGACTCACAGAAAATAAAAAATAAAGAGAATGATTCAGTGGAATGATAGAATAAATATGAACATGAAACAAAATGAACTAGCCAAAGCTAGATCCATATTTGTTGTTGAATTGATGTATATTATTTGTTGTCTTGTAGTTTTGTTACTGGTTGTTTTTCAGTTAGTAATTTAATTTTTTTAAATTTTATATCTTGTTTACACCTTGTTCCTTCGTAGTTGTTGGTAGAGGTGTCCAGTTTGGGATTTTAATGTCTTGTTTTTATTCTCCATTGCAAAAGGGTAAGGCCCTTTTCTAAACCCTCCTTTTAAAATTATCAAAGGAATTAAAAAATTTAAACCTCTTACAAATAGATAGAAACTTATAATATATATTTTTTTATAAAATTGATATTTTTATGAAGAAACTAGCATAGAACATAATGGTTCAAAGAGGAGAGAATAAAAGAAGCAACTAGAAAAGCAACTATTTCATGTTGCAGATGGGTTTGGCCAATAGAAACTTGCAATCTTATCGTAACCATCCTATTCATTTCCCAATTTTTTTCACTTGTCCACTAAAAAAAAATGTATCATCATCATCAAAGCTATTAATCATATGTTTTAATATTGCATGGTCTCGAACAAGATTAGAAAGGCTCAGTAAGATACATTTCTTCAAAATAACTAGAAACCCTTATACATTTATTTTTGAATGTTAACACAGCGCATAACATACAATTACCTCTTATTTTATTTCACATAATTTTTAATGCAAAATTTTCTATCATTATTATTCATTCATTATATATAATTTTCATTCCTCCTTAATAATAATAATAATAATAATAATAATAATAATAATAATAATAATAATAATAATAATAATAATAATAATAATAATAATAATAATAATAATAATAATATCCAATACAAAATTATCATCCACTAATAAAAATAAATAAATTCCATTCAAAAAAACTTACCACACTTACGAGACCGATACATTCACCAACTCTTACATCAATTTTATGTGCCTAAATTATCATCTTCCATCATTGAAGGCGATCAGTTATCTTTAAATAAGATGGAATTTAATAAGTAAATAGAGGTTGTCCTAACTAAAAGGTTTCTTAGGTTGCCAACTTACAAAGTAAATGTATACAACACGAGTCTGTGTTCAGCCCTGCCAAACTATCATCCAATATTTTAAAATGTTACTTAACAAATAACTAAGCCCAGTTTAGTCAGGATACTTCTGCTGGCTTCTGTCATTCACCTTGTAAAAAGAAGACAGACTTCATTGAAATAAAAATCCCATTATATCTAATTCCCAAGATGTTCTTTCACAATTGTTGTAGAAAATATTGATAATCATTAAACGAAGATAAAGAGATACCAAAATGGAAGAAGAAATGATTACACCTCATAACATTTTACTGCAATAATTCAATGAAAATCCTCAGCACACTTGAGCAAACATTGGCAAAGTTTTATAACAAAATCTCATTGCAATTATTATGAAAATGAAATACCACCAGACATGACTATCCCATGTTACATGGAAGCAAATTTATTTTGGCGTTGACAAATATAGTTTAATAATGTATCTTAACAACGAAAAGTACTGAGGAGATTGCATTTAGTGTTCCAGTGCCCTGGGCACTTAACAAGCTGAACCACGAATGGATGAAGACTAGAACAATATCCAACGTAAATAATGTTTCTGTTAAACTTGTCTTCCAAATTTGGCAAACCTGTCACAAATATTCAGTAAGTGTATCACAAATCGTGCAAACTTCTGTGCGGTTGTCTATCCATCTTATTTTGTCAGTGCATATCCGTAATTCTGGAAACATCTTTTTTAAATCCAGCAGCATGTTTTGGATAGCTTTGGAGCAGCGCGGAGGAAGAAAAACCCTCATAACATTTAAGGGACAATTTCTTAGAAGGAAACCCAGAAAAATCAATTTCTTTTCATCCATTTGCGGCCCAATATGGACATGTAACTTCTTCAGATTTGGCAGCGTCGCCCCTTCTGGCACCTTGTTTACTGATATCATCTCCTGGATGTAAAATAATGTATGTTCATTCGTATAGAAAAGATAAATGAGAATTCACCATCTACAAATAACCCAAATAGATGAACTGAACTGCATAATACATCATGTTGCAGAGAGACAACAATAGGGTAAATAAAGTTAAGCTCAAAAGAAATAATGTCAAAATCTAATAGCAAAGAGGGATAAATCTTCGACTATGAAGGATCAAGAACAATAACAGGACACAAATCTCAGACTTCAGTCAATAAAAGAAGAGTATCATCATCTACAATGCATACTACTATTATTACAGCATTAGAATATTTAGCTTCAATGTAGAGGATATCTCACCTGGAAACATTGGCCATGGATTGTCAATTCCTGAAGGCGAGGAAAACGGTCAAGAACGGCAAAATTAGGAATTTCTTGATTGACTCCACCGTAATTTAGAAGGGTAATTTTTTCAACTGATTCTGCTCTGGAAACTCCATTCAGTAACAGAAGCCCATGGTCCCAGTGATACTGTCTGAGCTTGATTTCTGTCAATTGAGGGCAAACCAGCTTCATTGATGTTGCAGCAATTAATAATCCTACATATAGGTATCTGAGATTGGGGGCACTTATTTTCAAATGTCTCAACGCAGGACAATCAAGAACCCCCAAATTCTGAAGATTTGGGCACAATTCTATGAGCTGTGACAATATGGAATCATTCAGTCCCCAAACATTGAACCATTCACATGTTTTCAAGGATTGAAAGCCCAAAAAAGTAGTGGGAACAAAGCGGTCAAGAAAGCAGGAATGCACTTTCAAAGCGGTGAGGCTTTCACACTCAAAAACACAGTCTCCAAGCTCAAACCTCATGACACCGTTGAGCTTCTTAGCAATCCTTGCATTTCTCCTAGAGATTTGAAGACCGATTCGTTTCACTTGTTTGAGAGCTGCCAGTCGAACCCAATTGTCAACCCAATTAAGACTCCTATAATCAGTCAAGGCAATTTGAAGCCCAAAATTTTGCAGAGGAGGAGAATGGCGGAGCAGGGCATTATTTATTATGTCTTGTATTGTCTGGTCTTTTATATTTTCGAAATCTTGGGAACAGAAATTGAGATGGGGCATTTTCCTCGATAAGAAACGCCATCTCCGAGAGAGCAGGGAACAGCGTATGGCCACTCTGAAAGAAATCTTTGGAAGTATTTCATTACAAAGAAGACAATCTGGTAAGTCGGAGAGCCTGTCTGTTGCCGCTGCCCTTTTCATTGCCCTTGTCATTCCCATAACTGTTATTTTTTCCTCCTCCACCTGAGAATGAACTCTATAATTCTATGGTAAGTACCCGGAGTTGGGATTCGCCTCTTCCTCGGAATTCAGGAGCGTACAGACTAGTGCAATGCGAATGGAATGAAATATTGTTAATGCATATCCGGGTATTCGTTGA
Organism: Torreya grandis; assembly: GCA_037957365.1. Taxonomy (NCBI): domain Eukaryota; kingdom Viridiplantae; phylum Streptophyta; class Pinopsida; order Cupressales; family Taxaceae; genus Torreya; species Torreya grandis. Next base: position 387,447 of record JARHVA010008528.1, on the reverse strand, counting down.
GTTTAAAAGATGAATCAAGACCCAATTATGACTATGATTATATTTTTGCCGTTAGCTTTCCCGTACATTATGATGGAGCTCATTATTAAGGAGCACATGACCCCTATCTTACATATTTAATAGCCCTAGCATGATAGAAAATGGTAGATGTAGTTGTCCAAGTTACTTATTGTTGTGTTGGCACTAATAGTTTTTGTTCTTTCCTTCGTTCACTCTTTAATAGTGTAGATGTAGTTGTCCAAGTTGGCACTAATAGTTTTTGTTCTTTCCTTCGTTCACTCTTTAATAGTGTAGATGTAGTTGTCCAAGTTAATTATTCTTGACACTAATAGTTTTACTTTATTCTTTTGTTCACTTTTTTTAAATATCGCTACTAGCAATCTTGATTGACAATAACATTTTTATCATTTGGAAACATTTACTTATATTTTTAAAATTTGAGTCGTCCACTACAATCTGTGTGGGTCATCAACATTCTTTTCACCCAACAGTATTCATTGTCAGCATTTATATTGCTCACCAGTACTATGATTCGTCTATATTATAATCGATTGATTACATGTCATTTGTTGGAAATGTTAAGGGGATGGGACTATCAGTGAATAAAAATCCTATTATCTTATTTTAGCCAGTGAAAAATATTTCCCAAGCAACTTATATCCACACCAAATACATGTACTATACTGAACGATCAAATGTAATTTTGTTTATATTCAATTTCATATTATGTTTCAATAACAATTCAAAAGTAAACCCTCTTAAATGTAGAACCCACAAATAATGTTATTCCAACTGAACAAATTAATCACTTGTCACCATTTTAAGATATTATTGATAATGACATGCCAACACTCGAAGTCATTCTTGAGTATGGCTATGCAATGTCTCAAGTGGAAGGCAATTACAAAAAAAATGACTTATGAGGTGCAAATACAAGAATAGACTTCTAGATATCATGAAACACCAACTTTGGTTGAAGACTCAACTCATAACTTTATCGAAGGAAAAGGAAACTAAATGATATTCTTGATAATGAGATCTAAATATTGGATGAGATTGGTACTTATCAAACACAAACTTCAGTTGAAGACCACACTAAGAAATATATGTGAAAGAAAAAATGTACATGGATAATTAGAAGGTCTTTTAAGTTCGACTAGGCACCTAAATATCCATTCATTGAACTCGTGGAACCAAAATATGGTAATGTGTTTTATTATTTTTGAGAATATTGGAGTTACATTCCTAATTCATAAACAAGTCTATGTATGTGCTTCCTACATACCAATACTCTAAAGAGGGATCAAGTTAATATAGTTCTTCCATTGAAGTGCTTGGTGCAATTTGTGTATGAAATGCAACTAGAATGTGAAACTAGGTGCTCTTGAGATGACTAAGGACTGGTATGAGGGTTTGAATAAGCTTGGATTAACCTTGGATGGTTGTATGAAGAGAATAGGGAAGATTGCCTAAATGTGCTTGTTTGTATTCTTGCTTCTCTCTTGTAAATGAGTGAAAACCCCTCTAAATGGACTTTGAATGGCCTTAGATGGTCATGGGTTAAATGATTTCATGTTAGGATGACATGAAATAAGATAAGGATTCAGGAAAATATGACCTTTTGGGATTAGAATGAACTTAGACAATAGCACCGAAAATAGGACACCCTAGGTTCTAGCACTCTTGTCTTAAAAGGATAAAGCCTTAGGGGATTGATCTAGGCCTGAAAGAGTTGCTCGGGTCTGAAATAGCTAAGTTTGAAATGTTGTGGATGACTATGAATCAGTGAAGGAAACCCTGATAGGGTTGTGCAAGCCAATAGAAAGACTTGTGGATTGGATGTCTCTAATCATGCTCAAGTTGTATAATTTTGTATTTTATATGACTACATTTCCCCCCTTTATTTGAGTGATGCAGCAAAGTGAAATACTAGGATAAAGGAAAGTAAAAATCATACCTTAACTTACCTGTAAGGGTAAAGCTCATGAAGCTATGTGATGTTAGATGTGTGTGGTGAGAGCACAGTGTGAAGTGTGAATCTTTAATGAAAACATAGAATAGATCATTTCTTACTAGATACACTATATCTAAAATAAGAACGTATAAAAGCTAGATATGAAAGAGAGGAAGAGAAAGGAATAAATACACCTCACCAGGTATGTGAACCAATAAAAAACCTATTGTGATGTTGGTTTATGTTGGATTGATGTTGGGTATGTGTTGAATCAAGAGTAATATCATGAATGGAGCTAAGAGCTCAATTCCCCTAAAAAGTGTCTCAATAATGTAAAGGATGGCCCTTTGGCTCCATCGTCACCAACTAAGTGAAGTTAACGAATCATGAATGTGCTCGACAATGTTTGGAATGAGTGTACAATCCCTCTATGTAGGTGGCTCAAGAATATAAAGGTTAGCTAGACCTTTGGCTCCATCATTGCCCCGTGAAGTGAAGCTATGTAGTGATACTGATATAAGTAGTGTATGTCGTATGAGATGGCTCATGGAACCCATAAAAGTACTAAAAATTTGGCAATGTGGCATATATAGCTGAATGTATGCTAGAAACTAGGCCACTATTTGGCCATTTTGTAAGATGGAGGTTAGGCTTGTAAGAAAGCCTCTCTAAAATTGGAAACAAAGATTATATGAAATCCAACTTAGGAACTCAGGGACTCACAAAGTTAAAATTGTATGAAATTTTAAATTTAAAGTGATGCCAACCTCTTGTAAATGGAGTAAGGCATGCAACTGCTGAGAATGCCTGGGTGAAATAAACGGACACTTGAAAAAAGAAGAGCAATGTGTTGTGCATATTGCCCCTAATCACTGTTGTCTAAAACATGGATTATGATGTGGAAGTTATGTTAATTGCCAAATATAAAACTAGAAGTGAGAGCTATCTGATGCCTCATATATATGAATTCTCTAAGAAAACTATATTGAAACTACTAATTCTAACTGATCTAAAAGTGTAAGGACTATAGCTGAGCTAAAATTTGTCTGTATCTAAAAAACTTGAGTGTTTTTCTACCTAGATAAGAGTGCCAAAATATGGACACCCCTATGTTTGGTGCTATTGTCTATTTCTAGCATTGTTGTCCTATGTGAAAACTATTACTGATCTAGAACTATCACTATTTTTCTATTCTATTTTAATCGGTTTGACCTCTGGATGCTAAACTGAGTGATCTGAATATTGTTATTTGACCATTAGGAGCTTTGGTCTCTATGACAAAACCCATGTTTGTTTCACCTCTTCTAACGGTAAGAATGATGAACTTGCAACGACTGCCCTTAGAAGAAAACAAGTGTGTTATGTTACACAGATACATGATATAGCAATAATATTTTGACAAGATATCTCAATATATAACAATATTTGTATTGAGAGATTGTTGGATCAACAGGGGTATGCCTAGATAGATATAACAATGTAAGAGCACGTGGAATATATTGAACTAGAGTTTGAAAATATTTGGTTAGATGTTAGTTGTTAGTTATTAGTTGGAGGGATGGAGCATAATGTCCATCATGGCATCCAAGAAAGCATGGGAAAATACATGATATATATCATGGCATTACAAACAAGTATAAGAAATCAAACAATAAGCATACAAAGCAAGAAACAAGAAGCATACACAAATAGCCAAAGGGGCAATGTAAACAAGGGACATGGGCACATGTCACTCAAATTGGAAAGCAAGCATACAAGGCATGTTGAAAAGCCTTAGACATAAATAATTGAAACAAGCGTAGTTGGCACAAGGGCCACAAACACATAGAAGAGTATATGCAGAGGACATTGGCAGATGTCCTAAGGCACACACATGAATAGAAGCAAAGGACATTGGTAGATGTCGTAAGACACAAACAAAAGACAAATAGAAACTGGAAATGAAATCATACAAGCTATGCTAAGAAATTAATGAAAGCAAGTAATAACTGGAAAGGATACAAGAACATATAACTAATTAAAGTAATGTAAAAATATGCAAAACATGTGTATTACAAGACTAAGTATATGATAAGAAATACACAAGTGTTAGATACTAGTGAAATGGCGATATATGAATTTGTATAATCTAATAAGGAATGTACATTAGTATGATAACTCTAAATCTGTAGTGTAGGAATGAGATAACATGGATGGTGTAGCCATGTATAAGATGCCCCCAGTGGGTATGTATGTCGATTTGTGTCTCGAATTTAGAAGTAAGAATGTGCCCTCGATGGGTAGAGTAAAGCAATCAAGTAGCTAGATATTACTACACACACTTAAAGAGATCAAGTGAATCATGGTAATGTAGATAAATTGATAGACAATAGCATATAATAGCACATGTATGTCTAACATAGTAGTAGAAATGTAAATCATGGATGATGCATATAATCAAAATATTTTTGTCTTTTTGAAATTTTATAGTGTTTTTATATTTTAAAGTTTTGTATTATTTTTTATGTTATGATATAAGCTATGTATAAGTGATAATGGGAAGAAATGATACTAACCGATGAGTCTCGAATGAGACCCCCTGTCATGGTGTCTTGTATCAAACAAAGGAATTGTGCATGATCATGAGGCATGATGGAATGTCTCAGATTGTGAATCTAAAATTTGTGTATGTTTTAACTGCTCTAAAATATCTAAAGTGGAAATCAAATGTGGGGTCCCCCTATAACTCTAAGAATTGGATGCAACTGTGGGGTTCTTAGGGACCCATGTAGAGGTAGGAGAAGGATATCTTTGAAAAGTTGATTTACGTTTAGAAGCATGAGACCTTAATGTGACTACTCTAGTTGTGAACACTATAGCTAAAAGCTATCTATAATCCTAAAGCTATGGAGGTGTATGAACTCTGTATACTAGTGATGTATGCCTCAACTATGTCTAAATTTGAACTGAAGGAAGACCTGTAACTAGTGACTAAACTGAAATTGGTGTAGAAACTAAAACTAATGACTGTAAATGAGATGGATTTGAAGTGGGGAGTGGTAACTCATATGGAACTCTACCAACTATAACAACCTGATTAGCATGAATCAACTGAATGCATATGTGAACTGTAGATGGTACTACTTGGATTTTTTGAATCCATAGGTGACCAAGTAACATGTCACAAACTCCTACACTAGGAACAATAGTGAAATGTGTGGCCACATGTGTTGGACCAACCTGTAATAGAAGTGTAATCTCACCCAATGAAATCTATATATTCCCACTAAATTTGATAATAAACGTATCTATCAGACTGATATCCTACTCTGAATAGCCCAAATGCTGTAATAAAGTAATGGTACACATGTTGACACTAGAACTATTGTCGATGAGAAAACTTTGAATGGGTTGATTATGAATATGTGCCCTAGTAAAATGTGCATTATAATCTGAATTATCCTCCACAATTTCTTGACCTGAGAAAGATATCAAAGGTCTGGCTGGAACTCTAGACTCATATACACCTATCATACCACTCAAAGGGTGTGATTCAACTGATAGTATGTGGTATGTAGCTAGTGGAGGATGTGCATGGTATGTATGGTGAACACCTGATGTGTCCCCTTTCTCTGGTTGTGAATGCTTTAGGAATGGATCTAAAAATATTTTCAATGCTTTGTCTTGTGTTGATTTTGCCTGTGGAGACTTAACTAAAGTACCAAGATCGAGTAGGTTGTCATCTATTAAATCTTGTATCTTATGTCTCAAACTGATGCATCTATTTATTGTATGGCTTGGTTCCCTGTGATAATCATAAAATTCATTATGATCGTATCCTTGTGCAAGAGTTTTTGTTGGGTCAACTTCCAAAATAGGAGGGAGAGATATGATGTTGCATTCCAATAACTATTGTAAAACCCTAGCTGGAGAAATTGGTATATTAGTAAATGCATGATGAGGAGGTACAGATAAAACTAAATGGTAAGGGGGATCTGAAGTCATATTAACTGTTGGTTGATTCTGAGTCTTATTTGCATTGATTTTGACCTTGTATAGGAATTTTCTATTACTCTTGTTTATTATGTGTGGTATACTTGAATACTTAAGTTTGCCCATTAAAATTAGCTTAACTTCTCTTTCCTTTAGTGTATGACACAATTCAGTGAAGGAAGAGAATCATTTGAACATAATAGATTCATGCAATGCTGGTAGAAGGCTCTATTTATAGATGTCGTGTAACTCTTGATCAACCATTGGGCTAGTTAGCTTAGCCAAAATAGTCTTGTATCTAAGGACATAATCTATGAGAGACTTGTTTGACCATTATTTCTATTGTAGAATCTATGCATAGGAAAGCTTATCCCTAATTTTGATACTAAAATGTGCTAGGAACATGTCTACTAAAGGTGGAATGCAATGATCGACTGATTCGGTAGATTGTAAAGCCATTGTAAGGAATAATCCTTTAGGCTCCATGGAAATAACTTGGTTAATATCTAGTCATTTGGCACATAATCCAAGCATGCTACAAGAAAATATATCAAATGTGTCTCTAGATCACCCTTGCCATCATATAGAGTGAGCTTGGGTTGAAAAAAACCTACTGGCAAGGAAGTAGAAGTAATGTGACGTGCCAATGGTGTATGCAATAGATTAAAATAATCTAAATCATGTGTATTATTAGAATCACCCTGCTCAATATGTTGCATCTTGGATTGAATATAATGAATCTCTTGCACAAGGTCTACCACATCAGGAGACAAAGATGTACTATTTTTAAATGGTAGTATAAAGGTAGGTTGGGCTGCTATAGGGGGTTGTTGAGACATAGTTGCCCCCATAGTGTCATGTGAAATTGGTGGTTTTGTGGTTTGAGAAGATTTACCATTTTTAACCTTTTGTTTTTCCTCATGAAGAATTCTAATCATGTCATCTTTCATATAAGGATGTTTAGTTAAGAGTTCTTGAAATTCTCTTTTGTCAATTTCATCAAATCTGGTATATTGGGCCATTAATAAAGTAGGAAAACAATGTGAAATATGTTTGAATGTTTTTGAATAAGCTATAATAGGTAATATGATTAAAAGGGATTATAATGAATATAAGAAATGCAAAGTTTGAACAATAGTGAATTGGAATTTGTGAAAAAAGAATATCAAGCTGGCAAACATGTAAGGTGATACCTCAATCAGTAGGATAGGATCTAGTATATTCAAGTAGGGTTTTAGAAAGATAAAATAGTTTTGAATTTTTGCTATGAATTTTTAAATTTGTAATTGGTTTTCTGAGTTTGATATGTAATTAAAACTTCAAAAAATAATTGGATAATTACCAGAAAACTAACTGGGCACTAGTTGATGCAACTAGGGTTTTGGAAAAAAATTTAAAAATTAGTATGATAATTTTTAAAAATTTATATAATTTTTTAAAAATTTATCTTGAAAAACTTAGGAAAAAGATGGAAATATTTCTAAAATTAGGAATATGTTTTTCCTAGTGTTCTGAAAGTGGTTGCATGTAAAAAGGACCTAGTATGGGCAAACCAAGATTTTAGTGAATTTATTTAAAATATTTCAATTCATTTGTAATTTTTTGGTTTTTAAATTCAGGAAAAATCAAAAAAATATTTTAAAAAATCAAAAATAGTTATCCCTAGGGGTTTTAGGGTTTTTGTGTGAAATTCGAAGTAAGTCAGGTTCACTAAATGTTTTATTATTTTTGAAAATATTGGAGTTATATTCCTAATTAATAAACAGGTCTGAGCATGTAAAATCAATAAATTAATATGCCTTAATTAACCTACTAATTTTTGAAATTTGACTATAATTGGAAATTTGCTAATAATAGTAAGGAGATGGAAGTAAATTAAACTTAGCTGGTTCAGGACTGAGATGGAAGAAATAGGCTCGGAAAATGACTGTGCAGGATAGGTAGACTATCAAAAATAAGATCCTGACCTTTGTTTTATGATTGGATGGGAGCACTATAATTAGGATACCCCTATGTTTGGAACTGTAGTCCTACCCCAATGCTACTATCCTAGTGGAGAGATATTTTTGGGTTCTATGTGGAAGCTTTGTGTTACCCTACTTTTGAAATATCAAAACTTGAATACTTACAAAGCTTTTTGTGCATCTATTTTGGTCTATAATACCCTATGAGATCTTCGTTCTTGAATTTGAATGCAAATTGAGAAATATATGTAAGGGGTTAGTGTGTAAAAGATACATTGGATGCACTTCACACCTTGTGTGTGGGCACGTTGCCTACATACTAATACTCTAAAGAGGGATCAAGCTAATATAGTTCTCCCATTGAATTTATTGGTTCAATTTGCATATGAGATGTAACTAAAATTCAAAATTAGGTGTACTTGAGATGACTAGGGGCTAGTATGAGGGTTTGAATAATCTTGGATGGTTGTATGTAGAGAATAGGGAAGATTGCCGAAATGTGCTTTCTTGTATGCTTGCTTCCCTCTTGTAAATGAGTGTCAACCCCTCTAAATGGACTTTGAATGGCCTTTTACATGGAATTAGATGGTTGTGGGTTAAATTATTTCGCACTATTTCAACATGAAATAAGATAAGGATTTGGGAAAATATGACCGTTTGGGCTTAGAATGAACTTGGACAATAGCACCAAAAATAGGACACCCTAGGTTCTAGTTCTCCTATCCAAGTTGGGCACTATTGTCTTAAGAGGATGAGACTTGAGGGGATTGATTTGGGCCTAAAAGAGATACCTATATATAAAATAGCTAAGTCTAGAAGGTTGTGGATGACTGTGAATCAATTAAGGAAAGCCTGATAGGGTTGTACAAGTGAATAGAAAGACCTATGGATTGGATGTCTCTAATCATGCTCAAGTTGTACAATTTGTCATTTTAAATGACTACATAATGATACTCTAACAAAATGTAGATGTGCAATATGTAGTTGTTAACTAGGAAAAGACTACAAAATTTAACTTAAGTTGGGCACAATTGAGAAAAATTGTATAAAAATGTATTGGTAAAAAAAATGGACAAACCCAAAAAACACATATATTGAAAGATGCAAAATAATGCATGCATGTAAGGTATGCAACAGAGTATGAAGATCATCAAAAACATCTACGAAATCTCATTGAGAATGGAGGAACAATAATATCTCAATTAGGAAATGTTACTCAAGCTAATCTTCATGCCAAAAATATATAGTTCTCTATCATCTATCACATACTAAAAAAATGCAAACCAATATCAAAAAAATATATTATAAGATTTTGTTCCAACATAATGGATTTCATAAAATTCAAAAATCCCATTGGTCAAATATAAGTGCTTGGGAAATGGAAAAATGTATCACCATAATTCAGAAGCATAATTTGAAATAAAAAGTTAAAAACACATGGTTTATCTCATTTCCAATTGATGAGGTCACACTAGTTGATAACACATCATGGGTTTGCATTCATGTTTAACTTTTCATAACAATTCAAGGCAACCTTATATGCTATTTATACATAAAATCACTAAAAATTGTAATGCAAAAAAAACTTTATAGATTGATTATTTATAATTTGAAGGATATAGCTAGGATGGAAGAATATGTTATAGCTACCAAGTTAGTCTATGCTAGTGTTGATGGGTCATCTATGATGCAAGGGCACATAACTAGTCTTTGTGTTGGACTGCAAACAACAATTTCCAAATATATGATTCTAATTCATTACATGTCTCATAAAATTAATCTTACTTAAAATATTATTAACACATTTTTAAATTTCACAAAAGTGAAGGAACTTATCCATGACTTGCATTCATACATGTCAAGCAGTCTAAAAGGATGTTTAGAGTTTCAAAAATTTGTGAGTAGAGTGACTGATGTTAAAATTATTTTGAAAGATTTTGATATAAGATGTATTTATATATATGAATTAACATGCTACATTTTCAAATAATATCTCTCATTAACACATTTTATGTTTAAATACTAGATGAAATTTAACAAAGAAAGATATTTATTTT